>JAWNOV010000007.1:755000-1355000 GCA_035045575.1 Drosophila falleni
TATTATAAGTTTTCTCATAGTAAGAGTTTATGTATATTTTGAAAAAAAGTTTTTTCGTTTATTATTAGTTTTATTTATTTTATATATGATGTGTACAGTCGGGTGGCTTAATTTAAATTTGAATACAAATAAATGCAAATAATTTTGAATACATATTAAAATATTTTATTTATTGTATACTCGATTATTTGAATTTTGTTTTTTCTTTTCCTTTAACAAACCGATGCATCCCAATTTTAGAAGTTCTCAGCAGTTTGAATACAAATAAATGCAAATAATTTTGAATGCATATTTAAATATTTTATATATTGTATACTCAATTATTTGAATTTAGTTTGTTTCCTTTAACAAACCGATGCATTCCAATATTTGAAGTTTTCAGCTCTTTTCCCAAAGGTTTAAAGTTGTCTCAATTTTTACAAGCAATCAATGCATCAATATTTTCATAATTTTTCAATAATCGTTCTTTGTTTTTTATTTGCCATATATGTGGCAAGTGCATTTACGCTTCGGTGTTGCAAAAAAAAAAAAAAAATAATAATAATAATAAAAAAAGGAAAAGCTTTGCGCCTGCTTGCAAAACTGCTGACTGGGCAGAAGAACAAAGCGAATTGCCAGCATGCAACAGGAGCAGCAGCAGCAGCAGCAGCAGCGGCAGCTGCAGATGTGGCAACTTGGGTGCTGTATGGACGTTGCAAGTTGAAGGTGCGGGCTTCTTGCTTTGTTGGGCTAACTCGTATATCGTACATGGATGCTTCTATGCCTCTATGCAACTCTCTCTCTCTCTCTCTCTTTGTCACTCTCTCTCTCTCTCTGTCTGTCTCTGTCGCACAGTCTGTGTGCAAGTGCTTTCCACTTGATGTAACATTACTTTGAAATCTCTTGCCTCACAGCATCCAAATGAAAAGCAAAGAGAAGATGTTTCAGGCTAAAAGAAGACGGCGCTGACAGAGATGAGGTGAAGAGTAAGGTGAAGGTAGAGTGTCGAATAGTCGAAGTAAAGAGCGGAGAGGGGAAGTGAGGGGAAGGTCAGCTACTCGGCTTAATTTTCGAGCCGACTCGCTTCAATAGATGTTGACCAAAAGGCAGGCAGAGGAGATAGTGGCAGGGGGCTGGGGGTCAGGGGTCAGGGGGAATGGGTTCGGGGGTCGCGGTCAACTGACCAAATGCTTTTGTTGCAACATGTGTGGGGATGCACGCCGAACGCTTCGCTGGACAATGAACAAGCGAAATTAGAGAATGTAAACAGCGCATTTTATCCTGCTCGTTGCCTCTGCAACAAAAGCAACAACAGCAAGAACAACAACAGCAACAACAACATCGTTCACATGCACAGCTAGTAAGTAGAAAAAAGTTTGCTCGACTGTGAGAGACCCTGTACATATTGTGGAAAAAAACAAGTTATCATAAAAATCAGTGTTTTTCAGTGTACTCTTTTTCTGTATAAAAAAGTTTGCTCGCCTGTGAGAGACCCTGTACATATTGTGAAAAAAAAAAGTTATCATAAAACTCAGTGTTTTTCAGTGTACTCTTCTTCTTGCTTTGGCACTAAAATTGTTTCTTGAATAACTTCCGCGTTTATTATGCGATTTTCATGAAATTTTCTGAACAGATTTGGACTATCGTCAAATACTATCACATGTTGCAAACTTGGCTCTCTGACTATCAAATTACAGACTTTTTCTGACTTTCAATTGCAAATTTAGATGTCCTGAATTCGTAATTTTAAAATTTGCACTGAAAGAAAAGAGCATAACCAAATTATAATTTAAAGCTTAATCTACTTAACAGAAGTAGGTCCTACATTCCAATTTAAGGGCCTCTAGCTCTTATTGTCCCTGAGATCTAGAATCTTAAAATATACCTGAAATGTACACTGGAAAAAAGACTAACTTGTAAAATCAAGATCAATCATCCTTAATATTTTGTTCTTCAACTAAGATTATTTTAAGACCAAATTACTAAAACTAAGATTATTAAGCTAAAAAATCTTAAGCTCTTAATATAAGAATAAAAATCTTAAATTGTTAGGAAGGTATAATAGGTACTTTTTCGTTTCAAACAAATGATGGCACCCTGGTTGGAAATGTCGCTTCAGTTGTGAAGCAGTAAGTGGCGGTTCAAACCCCACTCGCAACAAGTTGAAATAACATTTATAAAATTACAAAAACAGAATAAAATATAAAAAAAATTAAAATTTAAAACTAAAAAAATTATAAATATAAAAAAAAAATTTATGTATTTTATTTTTTGATTATAGTTTTAAGAACATTTATGCTTAAAATAATACTTAGTCTTATTTTTATAATGTTCTTAAAATCAAGATGTGTTCTCTTAATTTAAGAATTTTATGTTCTCGACACATTTTTTAGACCAAAATTCTTATTTCTGAGATCAACATCTTGATTTTAGAACATTTTTTTTTTTTTCAGTGTATTTACTTTTATTTTATTTAACATACTCAATATACCCATTGTACTATTTTAGGCACTGGGCGAAAGAACGCGATGTACACGTGGACCATTTTTCTTTGGGTACAAACGAGGCGACAACGAAGACAACGAAGACAAGGAAGACAACGCCGGCGCCAGTTGACACGCCTATTTGGTTTGACAAACATTTAAGCAGGCGCTGAACAACAATTACAAACAATTGCCCAGGTACCTAACTCTGACTCTACAACTTGCAACTTGCAGCGTGCAACTTGCTACTTGCTACTTGCAACCTTTTGACATGCCAGACGGCGGCCCGTTGCCAACAATTGCCCAGAAAGGTGTTTTGTGCTGACGTCATAACAGTAAATTAACACCGACTTGGCCAAAATGCACGTAACCACAGGAATACAGGAGAATAAGAAAACAGGGAAATTGGGAAAATGGCAACACACACAACGAACGAACGACGACCAGACAAGTAAATTGAATTTTTAAATGGAACTCTTCCTCGCCACTTTACTCTCTCCCTCTCTTTCCCTCTCCCTCTCTCTCTCTCTCTCTCTCTCTCTCTCTCTCTTCAAATGGCAACCCAAAATTACAAAAAACCTTTTCAGATTGCGAGTGCGAATCGCATTGAAATGAGAATGAAGTACTATGTGCTTGTCTATGAATCTCTGTGGTAAATGAGTGTATTCAAATGCGAGAGTAGCTCAAAATAAAATCGGATAAAAATTAAATAAATATATTATCATATAGATAATTCCTGTAAATTCAGTTTAATGCTTTCATGTGCTTTGAAAAGTTTTACAAGTAGCTAAAAAAAATTGTCTCACAGAAAACGAATTAATAAAAGTAAAAATAAATTTGTAAAACGTTATTTCTGGTGAACCTTTTAACTTGATAAAAGCTTTAAGCTAACTTCATGTGATTTTAGAAGCTTTGACAAAACGACTCATTATTGTTAATAAACAAAAGCCAAGAGCTTTAAGTTTTATTATGACTAATAATTAAAAGTCACTTAAGACTTAATGTGCTTTCAAAAGCTTTATAAGTTTAGAAAAACATGTTAGCTTAAAGGGGCATCAATTTTAAAAAATTAAAGAAAACTTTCATGAGCTTTCAGTGGTATTTTGATCATGTATGGTATAAAGTATTAAATGTTGCTTTGACTACTGATTGATTTTAATTTGATAAAAGCTTTAAACTAATTTCAAAAGCAGCTTTCATGTTATTTTAAAAGCTTTATCAAAACGACTCATTATAGTTAAAAAATAAAAGCCAAGAGCATTAAGTTTTATTATGACTTATAATTCAAAGTCACTTAAGACTTAATGTGCTTTCAAAAGCTTTATAAGTTTAGAAAAACATGTTAGCTTAAAGGGGCATCAATTTTAAAAAATTAAAGAAAACTTTCATGAGCTTTCAGTGGTATTTTGATCATGTATGGTATAAAGTATTAAATGTTGCTTTGACTACTGATTGATTTTAATTTGATAAAAGCTTTAAACTAATTTCAAAAGCAGCTTTCATGTTATTTTAAAAGCTTTATCAAAACGACTCATTATAGTTAAAAAATAAAAGCCAAGAGCATTAAGTTTTATTATGACTTATAATTCAAAGTCACTTAAGACTTAATGTTCTTTCAAAAGCTTTTAAAATTTTGAAAAACATGTTAGCTTAAAGGGGCATCAATTTAAAAAATTAAAAAAAAGCTTTAATGTGCTTTCAGTGGTATTTTGATCATGTATGGTATAGTATAAAGTATTAAATGTTGCTTTGACTACTGATTGAACCTGCCTCGCTAAAATGTGATCCTGTCTAGCTTCGCTGGCTACTCGAGAGCTGTCTGCATGCATATTTATATAAAGCGTTTGCTAGACATAAATCCAACAAAACATTATATACAAACAAAGCACACACTCATGACCAAAAACCCATTTGACTTGGCAGGCCCAGGACCATTGTTAAGCCTTCCCCTTCCCCCCGTTAAACTCCTTTGCCGTCTATAAATGTACAAGTGTAGGTAATATGTCTAACGGTTTGTCGGTCTGCTGCCGCTTCATCAATTCAGCCAAAGCCATGTCCACGTTTTGGGGCCAAAAACAAAACAACAACAACGACAACTGGAACTGGAGATGGAGATGGAAATGGGATATATGGAGGACGACAACAGCGACGTTTCACATTTCCATTTGAATAATTTAGACATTTTCGTTGATGAATAACCGAAAGCACATTGATAGATATTCACTAGGATACCAAAATGCTCGTACAACGTGTCGTATACGCAATGCTCACTTGCCTATAAACTGTATGTAGATAAATGCACGTATACATATGTATACACCAATGCACACATAAATAGGTAAAGTATCAATATTTATTCAATTACTGTTTGTCCCTCGAAATGTGTTTCGAATTGTAAAAGTTATATATTTAAAGTATTAAATTTGGTGCAGAGTTTACACATTATTATGTGTAACTATGCAAATGACAGGCACTGTACTCCGCACATTTGTATATTTGTATATTTGTATAGTTGTCGTTGTGGCAGTCAAGTGTGTCAGCTTTTGACTGCTCAGCAACGTTTACAGATATGTAATGTGGGTACATACGATGATATAGTATGTACAATGTACATATATATATATTGAAAATACCATGTGTATAGGTATCTACAGCTTTAGCAATATTTAAGGGTGTTGTATGGGGGATATTGTATGGCCATAAGCTACTAAACTTCATTTTCATTCTCCAATTGAAGCTCCAGCATTTGTTTAAAGTACACGTACCAAAAGGACACATTTTCCACTTAAAGTGCTCTGAAATCTAATTTCACAGTCCCAGAATTTAAACAGAAATCCAATCTAAAAAACACGAAAAAATTATTGGCAACTATATCATATAATTTGTTTAATATATACTCTTATTGTTAATAAAACTTTTGGTATATAATATTTTAATAAAAATAAAAATATATAATATTTTAATAAAAATATAATATAAGCAAATATAAATTCCAGTTCAAAGTATATGATTGAACAGTACTGAAGAGAGGTTTTTCAATTTTAATCGCTCCGATACTTGTGATAGATCAGTAATTAGTACCTGCTGAATGATATGATACCATTTTATTAAATCAACTTACTATGTTTGTAAAAATCTCCTTTCATCCATTTCATGCAATCAGTATCAGGTATCATACCATTTGTATGAAACATTTTTTTTGAGACGAAATCCAATATTCGATATATTTGATTGTTAAAAATTTGCTGCTGAAGGTGAAAAGTACTATAGTAACCAGGTATCAGGATTGGTGTTCAAAGTTACCTTTTAAATGCCCAATAGTAACCATTCTTTTCCGGAATTCTGGACCTTGCTTTTCTGTATAGATATCCTCGTTATAATAGTAGAGATCACAACTAAAAAGATTAATTTATTTTAGTCATATCATATTGAAGTTTAAAAAAAAAATTAATTAGATCGCAATTAGTAGTGATAGATCGATTCGTATTAATGTTAAATATTTTTTTTAAATCTTATGGATTGGTTTGAGGCTTGGCGAGGCACAGAAGCCAATCATTTGAAAGTCAAGTGGCGGCCTATCTGGGCCTATCTGTGTTACCTTAAACGCAACGATTCAGTTACAGTCTGTCTCATTAGTTAGGCGACACGCAGCTGATGCCGCCCCACAGCCAGAGGACCTCAGTGAAAAAAAAGTTGAGACAGACAAAGAGAGAGATCGAGAAAGAGAGAGAGAGAGAGAGACTGAATGTTGGCCAGTCGACTGGGCCTCTAGGCTACAGTCTGGGCCAACTACGTTTCCGTCTTGAACGCACTTTGGCTCCGACTCCGACTCCAACTCTGGCAATAACTTGAAGCACGCCAAACTCATATTAATTTTAATGATATAATATGAAGAGACACGCTAAATTGTTTACAAGCCACGGGCTGGACTCGCAAAACTGCGTTGGCAGTGCTGCCAACTCGCTTTCACCTGCAACAGTAACAGTCTCTGGACCTGGCTAAGACTCGAGTTCTCGATTCTCGATTCTCATTACCATTTTTAATTTTATTTTATTTAATTATACAGATGTTTATAGCTTCCGCCGATGCGTTGCATCTTCTTCAGGAGCGCTAAACTGCGAACTAACACACACACACACAAACACACACACACACATACACAGAGACGGAGCTTGATAGGCCGCTTTATAAATTATAAGTTAAGAGCTGATTACACGCACTATAAACGCTTTTTTTCGCGCCACAAACGTTTCTCTCCTCCTACCCTGACTTTGTGGAAGGGGAAGAAGTGACGGAGTGAGGGTTGCCAGGGGCTGTGCAGTGGCCGTTTAATTGATTGGACGCTAGGTGGCTCGCCTGTGCATGCCTAGTTCATATTATTTACTAGCTCATTGTATGTTTACTGCTACTTATCAGCCTCGTTCAGATCGTTCCAATCTCCTCCAGCTGCCACTCTCCCTTTCTCTCTCTCTCTCTCCTTCTTTCTCTTCAAGTCTTTATTTCCCCCCCACTTCCTCTCCATTTGTCAGTTGTAGTCGCTATAGCGTCAACAGTACATTATACAAATTAATTATCGCTGCTTACTGCGAATAACACTGAGTACTATAGTACTCGTAAAACTATGAGTGTGAATGTAAGTGTGATTATGTCTAGGTATTCACTCTCCTCTACACACATACATTCACATATTTTACAATTATGTTGGCAGCAATTTGCTGTATGCCATTGTTGCAACTATATAATGGGCCCTCAATTTCATCATCTTGGCACTTTGGTGTGAAATTGAAGACCTCCATTCGCATTTCACATCCAGTTGCATTTTAAACTCATTTATTTATACGCACAGTTGACAATGAGCTCGTAAATTAACCAGATCTAACAGCTACCGTTACAGATAAGACGAGTTAAGTTGCGGGGATTCACATGCATTTAACTTGTATATTTAAGACAGTGATTTTATTCGAATATTCTAAAAATTATATAAATTTAAAATTTAACTAAACATATAATTAATTTAATTTACGCTTCAACTGTGTAGTAATATTTAGCACAATATTTAGCATAAGTAGTATGTAAGACTGTATTATATTGTAAATAGTGTTATTTATTAACTATATTTATCGCACTGTAAATATAATTAATCATTTATCGATTACAATAAAGCGCCCTCTGGCGTGAATAAGAGTTAGCTTAAGAACGCATGATTGTATTAGTAAATGCAGCGAGCGTCACTTTTAAAAGCGACGCCGCCCGGTTAAGACTGAACAAAATATAAAAAATAGGAAATCTGAGTGTTTATTAATTAAAATAACCCCTGACTATAATTAACAGATTTTATTGCAGTTCTTTAAGCTATAATAGTGTCAGAATTCGAAAATAATAAAATTGATTGACGTTTCTCTCAATACAATTAACAACAATATTGATAAGAAAAAAAAATCATGATGTTTTAAAACTATTTAACTTTTCATTAATTTTCTTTCCAATTGCGTTGTTATTAATTTAATATTTTGCTTCCATTTACCTCCTATCGCTAAGGAATTACCCATCTCCAGGTTTAAGTATTTGAAGGAATCGAATTTAATCAAATCAAAATCGCAAGAAATATGTACATCGAGCGAAAAAGGAATTGGAAATATAAAATGCATTTTAAACTTATTAATTTTGTTCAATTTCAAAGAATGAAATTTCAATTCCGACTCTCAAGAACAGAAACCGTATTCTTATCGTTTTCTTTTATTATTTAATCATTTATAAGAAATTTTATCATTACTTGAATTACATTTTAGATACTAATTATAAACTTTAAAAACATTTTATTGAGCTTTGTTCTCTTCAATCATGATTTCATTCTGTTTCTTTATGCCTCATTCTTAAGCGTTAAACTCAAAACATTGTTGATAATACTTTCACATTTAAAGCGCAATTTTTTTTGTTTTGTAATTTAAATGTTCACTGGATTCATTTGTCTATCGGAGCAAAAATTAATTAATAATGTTGAAACTTTAATAGTATCTTTGGCAGTTTGAAAGTGGATGAAATTGAGTTGCCGTGATAATGATCATGTTTACATATGATCCCCGCAAGCAAATGCAAAACCAATCCATATAACCCCTTACGGCATTCTTGCCACTGCCACTGCCACAGACTGCAACTGCAACTGCATGCAAATAAGGCTCAAAACTGAGATGCAGACTGAGGTTCATGTTGCAACTTCAACTTCAGAGACAGCCAGGGGGCATTGTTGCAGCCTAACACGACACTGACAAATGTTAATCCATTAAGGCGCTGTCAATGGCCAAATACGTCACAGGCGATGAGTACTGTAGCTACTGTTTTTTTTAGATCCTTGTCTTGTCTTTTGGGCCATTGAGCTGCGTATTAGCCGCGACCTGTAAACTTAATTGTCCGACGGCTCAGCCAAGTGCATTGACTCAAACCTGGTCTTGTTCTTGGACTTGGACTTGGATTTGCTTGGATGTGGCAAGACAAATGAGAGCTGCATCAGCAAATTGCCAATCAGCTGCGTGCGGCGAGCGTTGCTTGCCACTGGGGCAGGTGTTGGCCTGGCCAACTGTGGTAACAACTTAATAATGAAATGAAAAGAAACGAAAAGCAAAAATAAAAAAACATTAATTTCAAGTTATCTTCGACACACCGAAGTTATTATACACTGTAGGCGTTTTCAAAAAGAAGTATTTTTAGTATTAGTATTATGACAACTTATTAATGAAATGAAAAGAAACGAAACGAAAAGCAAAAATAAAAAAACATTAATTTAAAATTATCTGCGACACACCGAAGTTATAATACACTATAGGCGTTTTCAAAAAGAAGTATTAGGTTAATTTTTAAAAAATAAATTATTCCTTTTTTGTCTCAATTTATCACATCTATACAATTTGAAACTGCAAATTTATTAGCAGAAAACATAAAATTTACTAGCATAAACATACAGTAAAAATTCAACTATTTAAAAAGAAAAAGACTTGATTTTCTTTTAATGAGTTAATTTAGTTAAGTTTAAAACTGCCATTTCAAGTTATTGTTTTTATAACGGAAATATTAATCAGTAGCTGGATTTTAATCAAATTATTATCCTAAATATATATGTAAAATTTATATATTAAGTTTTTTTTACATAAAATGAATGTCAATTAGTCAAGAAAGCACAAAGTTTCCCATACAATCCTTGATTTTCAACCGAGTGATCCTATAACCAAAATATGATATACTTTGATGTTCGACTTGAACAAAACTCGGTCAGAATGTGTTCAATTTTATAAAATATACAAAGTTTTTGATGAAAGACTTTCGACAAATCGTTTCTATGGTAGCTCTAACATATAGCAATCTAATCCGACTGATTTCGACATATATATTTTCTAATATATGTGTCTATACAAATATTTTTTTTTATTTCTAATGTACACGTTTGTATATAAATATATGATTTCATATTAATGTCTGTCTATCCTTCTTGAATGCGTTACACAATTCATAACAAAATTTGAATACCCTGTGCAGGAGTGGAAAAAAAAGAGCAGCAGTTTCAGGCCGAAAAAGCATTTGGCCTTTTTTCGCAATTGCGTTTAGCGCGTGCCATGAACATTTTTTAAGTGCCTGCTCATTAATCGTAATCGGCAGTAGCTTCGGATGCGATTGCAATATAGCTGCAGCCTGCGGACCAAGTTGACAAAAAGCCATAGACTGAGACTGAGACGGAGACAGAGAGAATGGGAGAGAGAGAGAGCAGGATGGACTGGCCTGGCCTGGAGGATGGTTTGTCTAATTGGGAACTGGAAAATGTGGAAAACTGGCGCAGCGAGTGGTTACGCCTCTTTGTCATTTGTCAGCGTTCGTTTTTAGGTGTAAATATGTTAATGAGTGTGAATAATTTCCAAGAATTTCCTGTGCACACTCAACACTCAACAGACCCAGACTCAGACTCAGATTTAGAATAGTCCAAGTGCAAGTCGAACTTAATTGCAATTGCCATGTGCATTGGCTCTATCTCTGTCTCTCTCTCTCTCTCTGTCTCTGTCTCCGGCACACATGGCGTATGACGTATGCCCCCGATTAATTTCACTGCTGTGCGTAATCAACTTGAAAATTTATTGAAGTTGCAATAATTGCGCCCATGGCAGCACAGCATCACAGCATAACAGCATCATAGACCCTGACGTCGATGTTGATGTCGATGTCGAAGTTGATGTCGACTCAGCCTGCCTGCCAAATGCCTAAACGTGCTCATTAGAAAGGCTTTCGCCTGCGTGCCTCTGATTTCAGGCCACAAACGTTGAATGCCAAAGCAATAGCAATGGGTTTCAAGGGGGATGGAAAACTGCGGGGGTGAAGACTGCAAAACGTCTCGAAGAAGACGCAAACCTAGACGTAGACGTCAACGACGATTAAGCGTCAAAGTCAGCAAATACACTGGGAAAAATAGTACAGTAACTGATAAATTAAAATTGTATATAAAAAATTTAATACCATTATATTATTTTATTATATTTTTATTATTATATTTTAAGAAAAAATTTCAAGTCACCAAATACACTGGCCAAAATAGTACAGTAACTGATAAATTAAAATTGTATATTAAAAATTTACTACCATTATATTATATTTTTATTATTATATTTTAAGAAAAAATTTCAAGTCACCAAATACACTGGCCAAAATAGTACAGTAACTGATAAATTAAAATTGTATATAAAAAATTTAATACCATTATAATTTTTTATTATATTTGTATTATCACATTTTAAGAAAAAATTTCTATTAAAAATTGTATTTTTATTTCATAGTATTTGTATTCAAGAAATAATAAAATAAATAATAAAATTAAACAATGATATTTATTTCTTAATGTTGTAATAAAAATTGATAAATTTTAAGATTTGTGTATTTACAGTGACTTCAAATATGTGACCATTTAAAACTAAAAATTAAGTAATCAAATTAAATATTTTTCTTACTGCTGCTTTGACATTTAAAAATTATATTTATGAACTTTTAGGAACAGCACTTTAAGAGCAATTCACATTTAAATGACTACAAATAAGTGGTTTTTTTTTATAGATATATTACAATTTACAAAATATCAAATGTAAAAACCATTTTATAATGAAGTTTATTTGTTATTATATTAATTGTTTATTTTTTATTATATTAGAATTTATTATTTGCAGTGCATCGGTTTAGCTTGACACTGCAATCTCCCTTTACCCGTACCCGTACCCGTATCCGTGCCCGTGTCCTTAACGAATTCAGGCCGTTCGGCTTTTGCGGCTGTTTGTGTATCAGGAGAGCGCGTTTCATGTTTCATGCATGAATTGTAGCATAACTTTTGTTGTTCTTGTGCAATCGAGTCAAGTGGCGCACAGTCGCGTTAAAATATGCCGCGATTTGTGTTTAAGGCTTTCAATCAAGCTAAGACTCTCAAGCCAGAAACAGCACTAGAAAGCAAAACCAAAATTCGAATCGACACCAACACCAAAAGCGGCTTCCATAGTCAAGATATCTGCATATACTATATACGAGTATGGTATATGTATACATCGGGGAAATGTAGGTGGTCCTGGGGTTATCTTACTTCTTCTCTTTCTTCTAAAGCGACTTTTACTCGGAGATGAGCTTTAAAATTGTGGTTGACCCCTTTTCAACCAGGACTCGACAGAAACCAAAAGAAACTCGTATGTTGCAGTTGGTTTTCTTCATATATATGGACATGCTAAGACCAAACTGAATATGTTCTTTAAAATTTATCAAGGGAAAAGTACTGGTAAATTAGACATTGATAGGGAAAAAAATCGAATTTTTGAAACAAACAATATTTTGATGCAGAATCAAAGTAGAGGCCAAAAAATGATCAAAACGATATTCCGCATGAAAATCGGTCAAGTTTCGACAAAGTTATGAGAGTTGGAAGTTTTTGAGTAAGGGTCAAGGGACAAGTAAAGGGAAAAGTACGAATAAAATACACAGTGATAGGGAAAAAAATCGAATTTTTTAAATAAATAATATTTTGATGCAGAGTCAAAGTAGAAGCCAAAAAATGATCAAAACGATGTTCCGCATGAAAATCGGTCAACTTTCGGCAAAGTTATGAGAGTTGGAAGTTTTTGAGTAAGGGTCAAGGGATAAGTCAAGGGAAAAGTACTGGTAAATTAGACATTGATAGGGAAAATAATCGAATTTTTCAAATAAATAATATTTTGATGCAGAATCAAAGTAGAGGCCAAAAAATGATCAAAACTATATTTCGCATGAAAATCGGTCAAGTTTCGGCAAAGTTATGAGAGTTGGAAGTTTTTGAGTAAGGGTCAAGGGACAAGTAAAGGGAAAAGTACGAATAAAATACACAGTGATAGGGAAAAAAATCGAATTTTTTAAATAAATAATATTTTGATGCAGAGTCAAAGTAGAAGCCAAAAAATGATCAAAACGATGTTCCGCATGAAAATCGGTCAAGTTTCGGCAAAGTTATGAGAGTTGGAAGTTTTTGAGTAAGGGTCAAGGGATAAGTCAAGGGAAAAGTACTGGTAAATTAGACATTGATAGGGAAAATAATCGAATTTTTGAAATAAATAATATTTTGATGCAGAATCAAAGTAGAGGCCAAAAAATGATCAAAACTATATTTCGCATGAAAATTGGTAAAATTTTGACAAAGTTATGAGAGTTGGAAGTTTTTGAGTAAGGGTCAAGGGACAAGTAAAGGGAAAAGTACGAATAAAATACACAGTGATAGGGAAAAAAATCGAATTTTTTAAATAAATAATATTTTGATGCAAAGTCAAAGTAGAAGCCAAAAAATGATCAAAACGATGTTCCGCATGAAAATCGGTCAAGTTTCGGCAAAGTTATGAGAGTTGGAAGTTTTTGAGTAAGGGTCAAGGGACAAGTAAAGGGAAAAGTACGAATAAAATACACAGTGATAGGGAAAAAAATCGAATTTTTTAAATAAATAATATTTTGATGCAGAGTCAAAGTAGAAGCCAAAAAATGATCAAAACGATGTTCCGCATGAAAATCGGTCAACTTTCGGCAAAGTTATGAGAGTTGGAAGTTTTTGAGTAAGGGTCAAGGGATAAGTCAAGGGAAAAGTACTGGTAAATTAGACATTGATAGGGAAAATAATCGAATTTTTGAAATAAATAATATTTTGATGCAGAATCAAAGTAGAGGCCAAAAAATGATCAAAACTATATTTCGCATGAAAATTGGTCAAATTTTGACAAAGTTATGAGAGTTGGAATTTTAAACACGAATAACTTAACTAAGTAGTTTAAATAATTTCTCTGCTCAGAATATTTTTGAGAAAAGAAGAAAAACAGAAAGAGAGAGAGAGTTATTAGATATAGGAGCAGAAAAAGAGAGATAATATTTTTTCTGTAATAGTTGTGAAAGTCCTGCTCAGTCTTTGTCTTCATTTCGTTCCTGTGTCCGGAAATACGGATACCTTGAGGGCTCTGAGCACTTTGATGAATGTTAATTACATTTATTTATGGCTGCTGCTAATCATAAGATAAATAATTTGAAAATACTTTCGACTCTGCCTGAGGAATACAATTTGTAACTAGAGGGGGCAAAAGGGACAAACGTATTTGTTTCGAATGTGAAGATAATGTAGCGATAAAATTTAACGGGCATTGAACAAACGGTCTGAATAAGTTTAAACAAACGACGAGTGCTCTTCCCCTCATTCATTTACTCGCTCAGTCAGTTAGTCAAGCTAACATAGCATTGCCTCGAGGCAACTTTAGTCTGTGTCTGAGTCTGAAACTGGGTTCGAGACCTGGCGTTAAATTTATTACAACAAAGTGGCCGAAAAAGAAATGAGAATAAAACGAAGCTGGCAAATTAAAACAATTGCATAGTTTGCATAATTTTTGTAAACAAAGTGGTGGCCCAGGTACCAACAAATAAGCTAGCTATCAGTTGACCAGCCCAAGGAGGCATATTTAAAGTGAGGGGGAGGGGAGGAAGGAAGGGAGGAGGGGGGAGAAGAGGGGTCTGTTGCTTAAAGCTGCGAAGAAACGCGCCAAAGTGCGGATTAAGCGATGGGCCTTAATCTGGCTTTAAGCTTCGCTGATTTGATGTACATACATGCAAAAAGGGGGCGAACTATTCTCCAACTTTCCACCTGGAGGTGTTCCATATGCTCTTTAGGCGGAAGTGCAATAACAACAACTACAACAACAACAGCAGTGACGTTAACATCTCTCAAATGCAAAGGCAATCGATTGCCAAATCTATTAAATTCGTGTATAAGTGTGTGTGTGTGTGTGTGTGTGTGTGTGTAGTGTGCAGTTATTCAATTTGAGCCATTTTATCGCTACTACACGGAAATCCTTTTAAACAACACACACAAAACCCAACTACAGTGGGTGGTGGCCCTCAACTTATCAGCTGTTATCGATAGGCTGCTTGGCAGGCGCATTTAACTGCATAAAAAGAGAGCAACAGAAAGAGACAGCGAGAGAGAGAGAGAGAGAGAGAGACAGAGAGGGAGAGAGCAGGAGGCTGCAAATTTAGAAAGTTAGACAGTTTGTCAGGCAAACAAACATAATTGGCACAAACTGAGAGTCAGCAATGACAGCTCAATTTCAATTGACAATAACAGGAATGCAAGACGACTGGTCAATACTCTATCTAACGGGATTTCTCAAAAATACTTAAATCGATAGAGAAAACTCCACCAAATAGAATATATGACAAATATATAATATATATAAATAGAAGCAAAGAAATTTTCCTTGTGAATGTGTAAATCTATGTGGACGGCAGTCCGCGCTAGTGACGAAATCCGCACGAAGTGTGCCAAAGGCGATTTGCTTAATAAACAACTAATATGGTTAAATTTCCTATGACTGTCCGATCAGTATTTTATAACATAAATAACAAAAATATTTCATTTATAAGAAAATGAAGCTTTCTAAATTAAAAAAAAAGATTATGCAAAGCAGGGTATCAACAAGTCGACCAAACTAGATTAGCAAATACCGCGTGACATTTGAATACTTAAATAGCTAAATTAGACCTCAGTTCATTCAATCAATAATTTGAAGGAAATGCAAATTGATGAGTGACACAGCTAACAAGAAAAGAAGCTTTAGCTTTTATTTTTATAATAATATCTTTTGAGTTTATTATCTAATCGTGATGAACTTTTCAGCATTCATTGATACTATAATACTGAAGTCAGAAGTCTGTAGAATAAAAATTGTTATTGATATGGTTTTTTCGATTTGTATGCTTAAAAGAATTGCATTCAAAATTAGGAAATTAACTAGGTCTGCTTATTGTATCCAGGAATCGAATTTAAAGTGTCTAGCACTAATAGTTTCTGAGAGTGTTGTTCAGCCGGATAAAACTGATCCAGAATAAGTGTACTATTTACTATGTACTATACTATGAAATATAATTACTATAAACTCTATGAATGCAGTATACACCCGATTCTTCAGATTCAATTACATATTAATTTTATCTATTTTGATAACTATTTGTTTGAAGTCACAAATCGCAATCCGCATTCAATTGTCTTCTTTGTCACGCACTGACGCCTCGTCCTTGCCCCTTTTTTTTTGATGGAGTCAACGCCCATGCGACAAGACCAGCAGTCATTTTCCTCATTCCTTCCCCTCCTTGCAACATCCCTACATCCCCTTCTTTACCCTTTGAATTTCTCTCTCTGTTCTCTTGCTCTGCAGATAACCATTTCAATTAAATGTTAATTATGCAAAATTGACACTGGCCATTATGACAAGTTGCTTGTGGTTCCTTCACTTTCCCTCTTACACTTTCGCTCTCTCGATCTCTCTCTTTTTTTCTCTCTCTCCCCTCCCTTTTCCCTACCCTGTCTTGCCCCCATCCCCTGGACTGTTCATCCTCTGTTACCTGCGCCACGAACACTTGCAACTGCAAATTTAATTTAATTGCATTTCATACGCCCATTTGGCCGCAACGCTGTCGTAACACTTGACTTATTTAGGTAAAAAAAATATATATATATATAGTAAGGTGCAAGGGGTAAGTAGGAGGTAGGAGGGGGCAAGAGGAACGCTGTTCCAGTGTCCGGTGTGTCGGGCCGTCGGCCCTTTAGACGGCGCAAAATTTTAATTGCCTGGCCACTGGACGCTGGGCCACATTCGGTTTGACCATTAGCCGCGTGTCAGCCAAAAGACGAAACGACGACGACGATGATGATGATGATGATGGAAATCGTGATGATGATGTCTGTAGAGGCTAATACTTTGGTTGCGCTTCGCTGACTTCCGAGCTGAGACAACAAAGTTGCATACAACATCATTTTGGAGGCAAGAAAAATGGGTTGGACCGCAGACGTAGACTATATAGAGTGCTAACATATGACAGATAAGGAGAGAGAGGGAGAGAGAGAGAGCGAAATAGAGAGTGAGAGAGAGATATAGAAAGAGAGAGAGAGAGAGAGAGAGAGAGAGAGAGAGAGAGAGAGAGAGAGAGAGAGACGAGAGATAAAGAATGCGCTCTCTCTCTCTCTCTCTCTCTCTTGCGCTCTGTCTCTCTCCCTCTCTCCTTATCTGTCATATGTTAGCACTCTATATAGTCTTAAAGTGCAAAAAGTGAGAGCATAAAAGGATAATGTATAACTATCAAAAGACACGGAGAAAGTGGGAAAAAATAAATTATTGCAGAGAAGAGAGTAGAACGAAGAAAGCAAGATATAAAAAAGAGATATAAAAGAAAGGAAAAAGTATTAAAAAAGAATGGACAACATGCTGTTTATAAGATTTCCATCGGTCGTTTCTATTTAAAAATAAAATTCGCATCGATTGATACCTTGATCACATTTTGGCGATTTCTAACAAAACGACACTAACGATTTTTAGAATGTAATTTTTTTATTTATATATTTTTGTTTTTAATTTATTTATTGTTCGTCACAAAATTGAATATCGGAAATTATGGGACATGGAAAGATTTTCGGCACTAGACTTCTACCTCGTAAAGAGGTATTTTTTGGTATCAAGCTTACCCCTTATTTGCATTGCAACTTACAAGCAGAAGGCAACCGCTGTGGTGCCACAAGATGAAGTAGAAGAGGAGAAAGACGAAGACGAAGAAGAAGAAATGCTGGCCGCCAGCGATGGGGCACGCATCAAGCGCGCAAATAAATTAGCAGCCGCAAAGTGTTGACATTTATTGTCAAGGCACTTGCAACACAAGATGCACCATGAGTGTAATGTGCAACACTAGGTAGAAGAAGAGAGCAAGAGGGAACACGGTTAGGATGGATAGGATAGAGGGGGGTGAGGGGTTGTGGAAGTTGTCTCGCACGCTTTTTGGTCAATTTCAATTTATTGCAGCAAGTGACAATGGACACATCGCACAAACGAGTGAATGTGATTGTGAATGTGATTGTGAATGTGATGGTGACTGTGAATGGGTAAATGTCGCGTTGCAACGCTGTCCCTCGGAACTGTCCCCAAATTGGGGCAGGCGCAGTCCGCAGAAGATTGCAACAAGTCTAAGCTCAAGTCCAAGCGGCAAACTTCGATCGACTCTTTAATTGGTTGCGTTGCCTGCCCCCAGTTCACGCCACTGCCACTGCCTCTGTCTCTGCTCCTGTCCCTGCCCCTGACTCCTTGCAACTGGAGTGACGTCGACAAGGCGCAGCCACGACACCGACGACGTCTAAATTGTCGCACCTTTTATAGAGGCTCGATTGGAGGTAGCCGCAACCGAAGACTCAGCACTCAGCACCCAGAGACTCAGAGACCCAAGACTAAGGTCCAATATGATGTTGCCGCACCTACTTCAAGGTCCACAATGCGTCTGTGTGCCGAGAAGCTACCGGTCATCATCGTGTTATGTTATCTGACCACGAGAGGTGACAATGCCTACATGCCTAACAAAAGCTACAACTAAACATTTACCAGACCACAAAAGACTTTGAACCGTAGTGCAACGATAACTGAGCATCCAGAATCAGAGTTGTCGTCTCTCAATTAAAGTTAAAAATCAACTAAAGTTATCCTCGTTATGCACAACATCCAATACCTTCTAATAAACTAATTCTGATTAAGAAACAAGTCTGTTTCGTCGGAGGGCAGCTCAGATATGTTCCGGTACGCAGTGGAGATAAAAACGCTAATTTTGAATTTTCACTACTTCACTTTATTAACTCTGCTTTTTTCATATATGTATGTCTACGATGACTTTACAAAAATTGCTATATTTCGATAACTATAAACTTTACAATCGATAACTTCATATGTAACATAATCAATGTACCATAAAAATGGAATGGAACACAAAATATCCGACGCTTATTTAGCGACGTAAACAAAGTCGGAAAGGCTTCCCTTATTTCAATATATAGTATATAAAAGTATTCTTAAGAAAATACTTGTACACTTAAAAAAATAAATAATGTATTCCGTACTCCAATCAAGTACGATCGATGTCAAAATTCTTGATTCAAATACAAAATTCTCATATCAAGTACATTCTGCAAGCAATTTTTTAAATTCAAAAAATTAAAAACTAAGTAGATGGCAAAAGAGTCGTTCCCTTAACTTCAGAACCAAATTAAAATCCGTTTCAGAAATACCCTCAATGTAAATAATAAAAATATAAATAATAATAAATCATGTAAAAAGCGACAATAGAGAGGAGTTCATTATAAATAGTAACTATTAGCCAGTATTTGGAACCTACCCACAGACGGTGACGGAGAGAGAGTGGGAGAGAGAGAGAGACAGATAGTGAAAGAGGTGAGACAGAGAGCTCACATGAGGGAGAGTTAAATGCCGGCACACATTAAACCGAACTGAACTGAACCCAAGTTGGCCCTCAGAACGGAGTTGGGCACAAACAAGTTGAGGTAGGTTAATTTTATTGGCCAAATAAGTGGGTATCAAATTTAATGGCCAGCAGACAGCACACGGCGAGCAACAAGGCCTCAAGTAGGAGGAAGAGCCAACAACAGGGCAACAAAACAACAAGACGAAGACGATGCCAGAAGACAACAACAACAAGAACAATAACAACGACAACAGCAAGCAACAGTTAAAGTGTAGCGCTTAGCAGCAGGGGGAAGGGGGAGGCGCTGGCGGAGGGGGAGAGGTCAGCAAATTGCGGCGCAGTGCGCAGTGCATAAAGCGTAAAAATGAGCCAAAATAAATAAAAGCCACAACAGCAACAACAACAACAGCAACAACAACAACAGCAACAACAACAACAGCAACAACCGCAACGAAAACGTCGACGTCCGTTTGATTGATTGGCGACAGCAGCGGAAGCGGCAGCGTCGACGTCGACGTCACAACGTCACAAAATGGCTTTTGCGTAAGGTCAGGCATTTTGCTCAGCTGAGCAAAACCAATCCAAATGCAACTGTTAACAAGCAAACGAATCACCCTGTGGCAGACCAATTAAAAACATTCGAACTTACAGCGCTGCCATATTGTTGCAAACTACCTCAACTATAACTATAATTACAAATTCATATACACGTAAACGCAGGGTCAAAGCAAAGGTAACCCCTTTTTTTTAGAATTTTTCCTGAACTTTGCTTAATTTAAATAATGATAAACATAAAACCGAGAAAAAGTCATAATTGTCCTAATTCAAAAAATAAAAGCGACGTATGAAAAAATATGTTTGAATGAATTGGATATATTCGTTAGTTTTCAAAAACTTTAAAGTTATTTAAAACTGCTTGTGTAAGAACGATAACGACATATCTTCTAATGTACTAAAAGAAACCGAATTTTAAAGTTAGTGAAAACAAAATTATTTAATTTTTTTTGACAACAACCGATATTCTTGCATAGTATTATAAAAGAGATTTAAATGTTTTTCGTTTTATTTGTTGTCATCTTTAAAGTTTAAACTACTATAAATTATACAAAATACTTGATTAAGAAAAATTACCATTTCAGAAAATCGAACTCAATCTCTGACTGGGAAAAACAAAAAATTATTTATTTCTATAATTTCAGAAAACAAACCAAATTGCTATTGGATCTGAATAAAGTAAATTTCATATTTTATTTTTGGCATTTACGTTTTTAATTTTACAAATATCAGGACCGTTTCGGTTTTCACTTTCTGCAAAATTTAGCGGAAGTTAAAATCTTTAACCTGTACTCATATCATTTCAGAATTCAGTTTGAGTTGGTAAATAAAAAAATAATAGTTGAAAAAAATTAATTTTATGAAATCCCATAAAATAGGAAGTGAAAAACGAAACTGGCCTGTATAATTTGTTTGGGTTTGATTCTTGTAAATTGTATTTTGGCACTTATTTGAATTGTCTACTTGAAATTCTATTGAATTTTTGCTAACAAGCCGCCTCACGAAATTTAACCACAATTTTTGTTGCACATAACTGAGTTGAAATTTATGTTAGACTTTGTGTAATTTTCACGAACCTTTTGTGGGGTTCACTTTATTCTTTGCTATGCTGCGTATCAAGATCGTGTGATCTGTGATCGCACTCTGACCCCCTGCCAACCCCGCTCCCCACTTTTCCCACTTTTCACTCGAATGATGAACGCATGATCACGTTTAAGCTTACGCATCATTTAATGGGTTCGTGAAAGAATCGGAGACTCTCGACTCAGCTGTTGATGAAAAATGCAGACCGCTTCCTGCTTGCACCCACTGTAACATAGAGGAGCACCCACCAAACGGGGCAACAACAACTTTATCACTTGCCCACAAAATATCTTCAATTGGTTCCATTAAACTTAAGCTTGCAACTTGCACGCTGCACGGTGCACGTTGCAACGCTTCGTGCGTTGCCATCATCATCGTCATCATTTGGGGCTGAGCGTCGTGCCCAAAATTAACCTGACCAGGCCTGAAAGAAACAACGGCGACGATGCACAGTGGCTTCAATGGCCAAAATTATTGGCAAATATCTGTAACTTTCGAACTACATAGGTGAGATCCCAATCTTAAATTTGATGTATATATTTTTAAGACTTTTAAGAAATTTTAAACAAAAAAGCAGCTAGGACTTTTGTCTTAAAATATAATATTTAAAAAAATAAAATAACATTTGATTATACTATCTTTTGTTTTAATCTGTAGACATTTATAATAGTTTAATTTAATATATAAGGTAAAAATAAAATTTATTTTCTTTTCACTAGCTAGGTTTATAAGCGTGTACACAAAATAATAGGTTCATAGGAACACAATTTTTTTTTTGGCTTATTTCTTTTAAATTTAGTTTTAGTTGAATACCAAACGCAAAATCGGTTTTTAAGATATGCAGATCTGAACTTGAATTTATTGTCTTTCTAACGATTTTTTTAAAACTTTTTCCCTAAACCTACAAAAAATGTTCTTTAAATATTAAACCATTGATAAAAAAAAATGTTATTCAGCGGACAAACGCGAATTTGGAATTTTGCCAGTTGTTTTCGGAAATCGGACCATAGTGCGAAGGTGGTGCGGGTGCGGCTGAGGCGGCTGCTGATGGTTATAGCGGTGGTGATGGTGGTGGTAAAGGTGGTGGTGGTGGTGCTTCTTCTTGCTGCATGATCATGACGACGCAGCCTACGCGCAGCCGCTATAAATTCTATTGCCGTATCTATCTACACTATTTCTAATTTAGCTTCTACTCAGCTCAGTTCTGGACTCTGTGAATCTCAGTTGTGGCTCAGTTTACTATGTTACCTTACCTAAAGTCTTCGTCGTCTTCGTAGCTGGCCAATTTAAGTTTAAGTGCTTTGGTAACAGTTTCGCGCTTTCGAAACTTGAGTCGTGATTTATTTTTTTTCCACTTTTTTTTTCATCTTCTTCCTTCACTTCTCTAGTTTTTTTTAGCTATTTTTTTTTTTTTTTGGCCAAAACTGAGTGTGATTCCTTCAGAGCGCTGTAGGAATTTTCAAGTGCCGTTTTTCACGCCACGACACGCAATCGCTGTACTCAAGTAAATTAGGAAAATTGATCTAAATTTTCTTGGGAACCTTTCCATTTTTTGTGGTTGTTGTTACTGTTACTGTTGTTGCTGTGCCTTCTTCTTCTTGCGCTGCTTGCGCTTTTTTGTCAAGATCGTTCGCAGTTCGGACATGGGGCATGTGGCATGGGGCAACAACGAGCGCCCATCAAAATCAAACACATGTTGTTTAACTGCTAGTAAAAAAAAAAAATAAAGAATTAAAAACACACACATATACCTAAATACATTGCAATTGAGTCCAAGAAATAAATCTAATAAAAGTACATAGCTCCAATCGGAATCGATATGTCGATAAGATTCAAATGCAATCGTGTGATATAAAATAAAATTACCCATCCCATACTTTCAACTACTTTTCTGCTTAATCATTAACACATATTTCAAGCTTAAATAAATTTCTGACAAACTTTAGTTTATTTTCGTCCAATTAAACAAATTGGTTCTTAAATGCTAACTTATTTTTTTGTTTGCAAACAATTAAAATTTAAATAAGTTTTAAAATATCTCTAAAACTATTGCAAATATATCTATAATTTATTATATATTTTTATTAAATCACTTACTTAAATGAACATTCAAAAATTCTAGTTTTATCGGAATTAAATTAATAACATTACACGTTTTCTATTTATGTATTTACAAAATAATTTAGTCACAAAACTGTGTGTATAAATTTGTAACTATTAAATCAACTTTTAATTTTTGTAGATAGAGTATAGCTAAAAATTAATAAAAATGCTAAAAAAAAGATGTGCGTAAAAAGTTACGCGATAGAAGTGAAACTTCCTAAGAGTGCATACGGTAGTCGCCTGTTTTTTTTTACTTCAAGATGACAACTTTACCATTTTTCTTTTGCACACTTCTTTATACAAGTTTGCTTGTCACTAGAATTCTCGCTGTGTAATTGAAACCTGTCGTCGTGTGAAGAGCAAATAGATCTTACAAGACATAATAAACCAAACACACTATATGTACATACTATACAAATAAACATATAGAATATTTACATATACATACACACATATGTACATACATACATACGACATATGTACATGCATACATACATATGCTTAAACACAGAGCGTGCGATGTTTCACTTGCACAAATTAAGCACTCAACTAATCCATTCTTATACATATGTATGTACATACATACGTACATACATACATACATACATACATACATACATGTTAAAATGACGCGCAAAACAAACATGTGAGGAACATGCGATAACGTAACGGGAAACAAGCCAAGCTTAGAGCTTTTGACTCAGAGTAGAAAGAGCAGCTTAGAGCTTTGCATACACATACATATGTATGTATGTACATGTGTGTATGTATGTAATTAGGAGTAGCAAAGTCAGAGCTTTGATATTCCAACCTAATAATAAATCAGTGCTGAGAGGCTCTCTCTCCCTCAGTGAGAGCATCTAAGAGAACATATTAAAGCTTTATCAAGCTCTCTTTTCTGTCGGTTTTTCGTTACACACGCGGTCAAGCGTATTTTCGATTCACTCCCAACGCGCCTATAGAAGTTTCACTTCAAAAAAAATAAATAGAAGAATTGTTTTCTAAATTGTCATTAAATAACACTTATTTGTTGAACAAAGATTTTAATTATATTAAATATTTGTTGAAAAATAAATGCATATTGTCCAATGGTTGCAGCAATTATTGTAAAAAAGAAACATTAAGCACTTTATACAGTATGGTAATGATTGATTCATAAATCTGTAAACTTGCCAATCTTTCACACATTCAGGTCCAAATGTGAAAAGGACAATAAAACTGGATTTTAATTTTGTTCGCTATTTAGAGCATAAATGCAATAGATAATCGGTAATCGCTAATCGGTAATCGCATTAATTTAAGATACGGCAACACAACTTGGTGCTAATGCGACAAGTTCAGTTTGCAGTTTTCAGGCTATATCGGCTTCCCGGAAAGTGGAAAGGCATCGTCATTATCATCATATCGTAACCAAGTCGAAATCCAAGTCAAGTCCAGCCAAATGTTGATGCACAGTTGGCGATAGAATTAAAAAAAAGGCAGCGCGTCGAATGGAAGCGCAGAGCAGAGCAGAGCAAAGCAAAGCAGAGCATGACAATCTGGAATTGGCCATCAACTAAATGGCTAACTGACTGACCAGGCTAGAAACTGACACAGCCATGGCCATGGCCAGCAATTATAATATATGTATACAAAACTGCAATCGGGTTCAGAGGGCAAACTTAGAAATTGCCAGTTAAAGATACAGCTACAAAGAGAGACGGAGAGACGATCAGTGAGTGAAAATAAAAGAGAGAGAGAGAGAGAGAGAGAGAGCTTATGTTAAAGATGTTGAGCTGAGAGCCAGAGGCTGGTATCGGTTCATTGGCAGCTTTGCACGTCGTCGTCGTCATCGTCGTCGTCGATCGTCGTCATCGTCGATCGTCGATCAATGTGCAGCCTGTAGCGCCGCATCGCATATCAAGATGTTGGACTTATTGAGCCTCCCGAACGAGGCAATCGTGATCAACTGTGGCAACTGTGGCAACACTGGCAACACACACAGCAATTCGGCAGCAATTTTCCGATACGGCGACAGATTCGTTTCGTTTCCTTTGGTTTTTGGGATGCTACGCAGTCCAGGGTAACTCTTCAATGCTGGACACCAGCTGCGGGCGCCCACAACCAATACATGCAACACACACACACAGAGAGAGAAAGAGAGACGGAGAGAGGCACAACTCCTGCTACAACTGCAACTCCAACTCCATCCACAGCTCGCAACTCCACGTTTAATAAGCAATTTTGATTTGGAGCAGATTATGTGACGGGCAAACGAGGCAGCGTACCAGGTTGCATGCAACATGAGTTTGGCTACTGCGGCCCAAAACACAAAACGTGAGCCAGGCACAGAAGAAGCAAGAAGAAGGCTTCAACTTGCCACCAAACTCCTCCTCTGCTGCTGTGCTTGTTTCTATACCCTGGATGTGAGAGTATTTTAAGTTTAAGATTCCAGTAAACTGTTGATCGTAATATGAAAACAAAAGAATATAAACTGTTTAAACCATAGAATCTCAGAGATGGTAAGAGCTAGAAGCATCAAATTTGGTATGCAGACTCTTTATATAAGCAGACATGTTGAGTTTATGTGAAATTTTGATTGTCGATCGTATTATATAAACAACAGGATATAAAGTGTTTAAACCGAAGAATCTCAGAGATGTTAAGAGCTAGAAGCATTAAATTTGGTATGCAGACTCTTTATATAAGCAGACGTGTTGAAATTATTTAAAATTTCGACTGCCACGCACCTTCTAATATGAACCGAAAAAATGCTAATATCAAGAGTAATTTTAAAGCCATCGAACTAAAAATTTGTGCAAACGACAGGTAAGTTGGCATAGATCGAATCAAAAAATTGCATTACCTTTAGTTAATAAATTATAGGATAAACAATTTGAAACAGTTTCGAGCCAAAGAAAGAAGAAGACAACACAGAGACAGGAACTTACGAAGCTTTCGACTTTTATTAGTATGTAAGTGGGTGCAAATATGTGTAACTGTAGTTACTGGACCAGGGTATCTCATAGTCGAGCGCTCTTGAGTAAAAAGCTTTCTCGCTAGTTTGTTGTTGTTGTTCTTGCACTTGACTTTGTTGCTGACCCGGCAACAAAGATTTTAAACTTGCCTTTATTCTCTCTTCCTTTCTCTCACTCGCTCTCTCGCTCTCTCTCTCTCTCTCTCTGTTGAGGATCTTGCTGAGATACTGTTTTACATGGAACTCGTACTGATTGCTTCTAGTCATGCCCCGATTTGAAGATTTTCCATTTTGTGATAAGCGCGTAGTGCATCATTTTCATTGGAATTGCATGTATTTTTATTGAATTTTAATTGGCAGTCCAACAAGCAACAACTACAACATAAAACCTAGACGAATTGAGAGCTCTTCAGGCATTGCTTCATTTCTTTCAAATATCATTTTATATCAGCTTAACCTGTATGTGAGTGTGTGTGTAGGTGTGTGTGTATGTGTGTGTCCATTCTAATTCTAATTCTTTAACTTGATCTTCATCATCTTCATAATTTTATGGTTTATTTAAATGTCTCCAAGTCCTTCTCACATGTCTTATAGGCAACACCAATCCCAAATCCTGTTCCCAACAATATTGGCCACATGCGTCTGCGTAGAAATAATAATGATATCACAGCTCCAACGACGAAGCCCCCGCCCCCCTTAACAATCCCATTGGCCAAACAGCGATCGAATTTCCTTCCGGGTTGATCCTCAAAATATGCTTTCTCATCCACTGGCATTTTTAATTGCTTTCTTCGGGTTTTTTCTTCCGCTTTTCGCAATTCTTTTACGTCCACACAAGCCGAAACAAAATACGTGTAATTCTGTTTTAGTTGCACGGCAACTTTGACATAAAAACAAAAATTTTTATTCTACTTTGTATGAAAGTACAAATGTATGTGTGCACATACCGATTGTGATTTTAAAACTAGGGCTACGAAATTATTGAACTTATTCAAATCCAACATTTTAACACAATGCCAACTTTGATTCACACAATTCAGGTGCTTTCATTATTGACAATTAGATTTTTGTTTAATATTGATACGGCACTTTCATAAAAAAAAATAAATTAAAATAATACCAAATATATTTTTTAATTAAAGTTTAATTTAAATCAAAAAATAATAAAGCAACTGAGCTGAAGCGTAAAAAATCGTTCAAATTTGGCAAGACACATAATTTTTTAAGAGGCTCAGAAAAATAGTTTTTTTTTGTGCTTTTCAATTGTCAACTGTTAACGAAACTAAATTAAATCAGTTTATAAATCATAAGTAAAATCTAACCACATATCTTATAATATATCAATATAATTATGAAAAAAAAGCGTGTGACAAACTGCATATAAACAAAGCTGTTATTTCAAACTATTTAAAATACTGAATATATTTGGATTTCATGAAATATATGAACTATTTAACTATGTATCTTTGGTTTTCATCAAATTTTGCCACTTGCCGCGCCCAAAAAAAAAAAAATAAAAATAAAAAGAGAGACAAAAAATATTTGTGGAAAATTCGTGTAGAAGCTGTGGCATGCCCCCAAGCTGGAGTTGTTGTTGTTGCCACATTAACAACTTGGCGGATGTGAATGAATGTGGCATAGAGCTCGGTGGGTGGCAAGGGGAGTGGGAGTGGGGAACACGCATGCTGCCGGCAATGTTGCAAGTTGCAACAGCAACTGGACAAGATTTTTGAGGCATTTTGCCACTTAACCTTTGTGGCAAGCAAGAGTACAACAGCATGTGCGTCGTCGTGGCTGTGGCTGTGTTGCAGCAACATCAGCAGCAGCAGCAGCAGCAGCCCTAAATCGATCACGATCGATTTCTGCCAAAATAGATAGATAATAATCGATAGACGTTGCACGCCGAGCAAGTGCCTCCTGCAACAGCCACAATCATGTGTAATCTTGTATCTGGCCAATCGTATCTAACCATCTATGATATGGTCATAGACACAGACACACACACTCTCACACACACACACAGAGGTAATCATGTCAGTTAAGGGAAAACATGGCAATATTTGTATACCCTTGCAGTCGGTATTTTTATTTTGACCACGCATTTGTAACGCATTAAAGTAGACTTTAGAATCACCATAAAGTATATATTTTCTTGAAATTCTATATCACTAGTCTCTAAAATCGGTCTACTATATCACTATATCGACTTTTTCTCGAATTTTAAAGCAAAAAAGCTAAGAAAAAAGCTTAAAAAAAACGTCACTTTCTTAATTCAAGATTTGATATCTTTTAAACTACTGGTTTAAATCTTAATTTTTTTTTATTTATAGATATATTTAACAGCTTTCAAAAAAAGTAAAGCTTTGGAAAATCGGTTGCGGCATTCTCAAGTAATGATGACAAATGTGGGCGCACCTCTGAAAAAAAGTATTAAAAAAAGCCAAATTTAAAAAAATTAAAAAAAAAAAATCTCACCGTAGAAAAAAAAAGTTTTTCGTCGTTTTGGGCCATATCTATAAAAAAAGTGGGTTTGGTTCTTGTAATAGCCAAAAAGCTCAATATTGTTGCCTAGTGTTATAGCTGTCATATGAATTCACAGGTACATTAAATAAAAGTGTATCAAATATTCGGCGTGCCAAAGATAAACTTTCTCGCTTGCTATTCATTTCAAATTTCGCAATTCTCGTTTTGGCTCCATGGGAACTTAGCCAAAAGAGCTGACGAACCGTGTGTTGACGTGTTAAGTATTAAAGAGATGCCGTTGTCCCAAAAACACAAGAAAGAAAATACTTTGGCTTTAAACAGTCGAAGTTCGTACACTCGCAAAAATATACTACATACAATCAATTTTTTTTTATCAAACTATAGTAAACTTATCATCTGCATTTATAAGCAATACATACTCGAATCTTAAATTTATTTAAACTAAAATCACGACTTTAACGTTTCCTTACTTGTTTTCTTTCAGTGTAAGTGGTTCGAGTCAAAGCTATAATTTACTCTCCTACCATTTCTGAACCTGGCCAAAACGAAGCCTAACTCGAAAATTGCAAATTCGGGTGTTCAATGGAGTCTCCGGATCCTTTTCTATTTTTCTATTTTTCTATTACTTCTGCCAGTTACAATGGAAGTTGGATGACCGAGCTCTGTGTTTAAAGAAATTGTTGCCTGCATTTGCGGCATCAGCAATTTAATGGCCAACATTGTGTAGTCTTGTTATTGTTGTTGCTGTTGTTGTTGTTGTTATTGCCATTGTTGTGTTGAAGGTGCCTAAAATTGGGTGTTTCTTGTGGGTGTTGCGCATTTTGCACTTTGGCACAGTTATTGAATGCAATTCGGCAATGATCACAGCTTGCGGTAAACTTGTAAATTAAATCTATTCCCCATTCCAAAATTAAATTGAGGTCAACTTGAGGCTACCACGATGTTGTATATATTTATTGATGTATTTTCTATACATCTACATCAGGATATATAATTCCATTTATATACATATATATTTTTAACGGAAAAGCAGCAATCGCAAAAAACATCTTACAAAAATAAAGCCAAAAGAAAATTATAAAACAACAAAATAATCCCAGATATACTATTTTTTAATTAATGCAAAAGGAGAAATTAAAAGTAAATATTATGATTTTAAATTTAAATAGAAATTAAAAAATATAACTATTTTTAACTATTTTTTAACTATTTACAACTATTTATTACTTAAATCAAAAATAAGAATATAAATTAAAAAATATAATTATTTTTAACTATTTTTTAACTATTAATAACTATTTTTTAATTAAATCCAAAATAAGAAAGACGGACGGACGGAAAGACTGACAGACGGACAAACACACATGGCTAAATCGACTCGGCTATTGATGCTGATCAAGAATATATATGCTTTATAGTGTCGGAGATGCCTCCTTCTCCCTGTTACACACATAATAAATAAATACATAAATATAGACCAACTTATCCTTAATATATACTAACCCAAAGTATTCAAACTCTAACTCTCTTACTTCATTGTTTTTCTCAGCGAATCTATAGAAATATTCACATCACAATCTTTCCATTTGTCACCAGAAAATGGTGCAATGCCCAAAAACGTAGGAACTTCAACAAAAACTTAAGATTGTAAATGTAGAAGAAGAAGAAAATTGAGATCAATTCGGACAGATTCAATCAACAGTTCTCTGGGCAGTAACTTGAGCCAAATTGGCCAAAGCACTTGGCTCATAATAAAGACATTTATGGGCCTGGCCGAATCAATTGTGCGGCATTCAACAATTTTCCAATCAGAGAAGGAGGGAACACAGAGGGGGAGGAGAAGGAAGAGAAGAAGGAGAAGGAAGAGAAGATGGTGTAGAGAGAGTCACTTGATCAGTTGTTGAAAATAATGCGACTTGGACATGGACACAGAATTTTCCTTAAGGCAACGCACAACGTTGCGTGTGTCAGTGTGTGTGTGTGTGTGTGTGTGTGTGTGTATATGTGTGTGTGGGTGTCTCTAGTCAGACATCGTGCAACAACAACACCAACAACAACACCAACAACTCAATGAGCGGGCACGCAAGTCAAAATAGAAAAGAGAGAGACAGAAAAGAATAAAGAAACATGGCCCGGAACCCAAAAGTCATATGGCCAACGTTTTTAGATACCAAGAGTTGAGCATTGAAGATTGGGGACTGATGCCTGAGTTTTGGGTACTGGGCTCTCTGGGCTCTGGGGCCAGGCCTTGGCTCATTATAGATGCAGCGCCGATTTGTTTTGTTGTCCCCCCATTTGACTTTGAATTGATAGCATCAGGCAGAGAGCAGCCGGCAAAACGGTTTAGGCCAGCTTCTTTCGACTTTCGACTCTCGATTCTGACTCTCGACTCCCTAACTGCAACTTCAGCTCCAGCTTCAGCTTCAGCTGCAACAACTACTACAAATGCGACTGTATCAGCCAGCGGGTGCAGCATGCCACATGCCACATGCCACAAGCCGCCGCATGCAGCAGCAGCAGCAGCAGTGCCTAGTTTTGCCTGTATTTAAGATATAAATGTATCTGAACAATTGAGCCTTGAGTTCATGCGCATGTGCAGCGCAGATATTTTAGATTCGCATAAATTTTGCATAGTTTTTAAATGTGCTGCACACTGGTTGCAACCCATGCGAACATTAACTCAAATATTAAATATTAATAAATTAAATTTACTATATAATAATATTTAATTCAATTAAGTATTGATTCATTTCTAAACATTTTATTTTGCATTACACTCAAAAAAATTTTGGGAATCATTTGAATCACTTGTTAAAACATTTTTAAAGCATTACATAGTATTTATGAGTATTTATAAGTAACTTTAATACTTGTAACACTAGAAAACAAATAAATAAATTTTAATAATAATAAAAAAAAGTATTTTAAATTTAACTAAGAATATTAGAAATATATTGAAAATCAGTTAAATACAATAATATAAATAGACAAATAAATATTATTAATTGTTTAACTGACTTAAAGAATTTTTAAATGCTTTTTACAGCTATTAAATTTTATGTGGTCTCATGGCTCAGCTGTTAGAGTCGCCGAGCTGTCACATAACTAGAACTACAGTTTGAAAAATACCTGGTTTCGAACCCTGATATGTTAAAAAATCCGTAACTCTTATTTCTAGAAAGTGCACTGAAAATTCTTTAATACATCATGCATAATGCTAATAAAACATATCAAAAAAATAAGAAAAAAGAGAAGAATCGCAGAAAAGTAATATCTATAAGAATTGATTTTAATCACACAAAAGTTTTTTAAACACAATTGACATGCAATTCGAAGGGAATTCGTAACCCATATATATATATTTACAAACTGCTTAATATTGAGTTAAAATAATGAGAGTAAAAAATAATAGTAAATTGTGTTAACTTTATCTATGAAATTTTTTATTTTTGATAGAAAAAGTAAAAAAAGTAAGGGAAAAAAAAACCAATAAATTGTTAACTTTATTTTTTGATATTTTTTCTTTTTGATAGAAAATGATTATTGTGAACTTCTAAATTGTTAACTTTATTTTATGATACTTTTTCTTTTTGATAGAAGAAGATTATTGTGAACTTCTAAATTGTTTACTTTATTTTATGATATTTTTTCTTTTTGATAGAAAAAGATTATTGTTAACTTCTAAATTGTTAACTTTTTTTATGATATTTTTTCTTTTTGATAGAAAAAGATTATTGTGAACTTATTTGAGCTGTTTTTGACCACTGTAGGCTGTTGCTCTCTCACTTGCTCTCCCGCTTGCTCTGGCGCTTCCTCAGCCTCAGCCTTAAACGTTCGCTGCGTGTTGTCCACGCATTCGTCGTCGTCGTCGTCGTTGTTGCTGTTGTTGTTGTTGGGCCCGTCGGCTGTTTAGCTGCGCATTTTATTTAACATATCATTTAAAATTCATGTAAAACACATGTAGCTGTAGAGCGGCCGCCCTGCTTTGCATACCGTGGGCATAAAGTACATTGGGGCATGAGCCACAGACTCAAACTCAGACTTGGACTAAGACTAAGACTCAGGCTCAGACTCCGACTCAGACTCCGACTAAGACTCAGAGTCTCGAAGCACAAAAACAACAGTATTCACATAGACATCACACCCAAGCGCCAGGAGCGAGCCTAGCCTTGGTCCGGATGCATATCCAAGTTTCGACTGTCCATCTGGTCAGCTCGCATTCATAAGTATGTAGAATCTGTTAGTCTCTAGTGTATCCTACACTCAGCACAACAATTATTCGTACACTCGAATTGCAGACTTCAGTTGACTTGACTTGGAAAAACAATTACATTTTAATTTAATATGATTTTGAAATATTTTTACTACATTTTGCAAAATATAAAATGTTAAATAGTTTAAAATTGGTGTATAAAACATTTTGTGTGATTTTCACATTAATTTTTAATGGTTTTCATTGAAATATTTTTACTACATTTTGCAAAATATAAAATGTTAAATTGTTTAAAATTGGTGTATAAAACATTTTGTGTGATTTTCACATTAATTTTTAATGGTTTTCATGTAAAAAAATAATGATTAAAATTATGAGAGAATTTTTTTTAGTAAGAAAAAAATTTAGTTTTCTATAACTTACAATAGCAATTGAATTTTTGTAAAGTGAGTGTACGAATACTTAAAACTTAAAAAATAATGCATTTTTTTAGTTCAAAAAAAAAAATTAAGTTTTCTATAACTTACAATAGCAATTGAATTTTTGTAAAGTGAGTGTACGAATACTTAAAACTTAAAAAATAATGAATTTTTTTTAGTTAAAAAAAAAATGTAGTTTTCTATAACTTACAATAGCAATTGAATTTTTGTAAAGTGAGTGTGCGAATATATGTTGTGCTGAGTGTATGTGTATCTGTGTGCATATCTTTGGAGCTTGGAACTTTCTGTTTACGGGGACTTTAGTCTCCAATGGATGAAGATGTCGATGTCGTTCTTTTGTTGTTGTTGTTGTTGCTGTGTTGCTGTTGTGCTGTGTTGCTGTCGCTTGTTGCTTGTTGCATTTAATTTGTAAACAAAGTCTTTAGTTTATGACTGGCGCGTTATTTTAGCATATGTATATGCACATCTAGGCCTCCTTCTCTCTCTGTGTGCATTTTGTATGAAATTTGTAAACAATTCTACAGTTGGCCAGGCCAACGTTGGCACTTGAAACGCATTCACCCCCAATTTACATATGTGGCACTGAGGCCCAATGGAATATTTGTATTGTTGCCACTGGCATTTCATCAATGCGTGTTGTCTCTCTCTCTCTCTCTCTCTCTCTCTCTCTCTCTCTCTCTCTCTCTCTCTCTCTCTCCGTCTGTCTTTGGAATGACCTTTGCCTCTTCAGTCTCTTATGGCCTGGCAGCTATAACAAATCACCAATGACTTGGCCCGACACTAAATGCAATTTATAACACTTTTTTGTTGTTGTTGCTGTTGTTGTTGTTGTTGTCACTGTTGTTGTCTTTCGTTTTGCAGTTGGTCTTGCTCATTTTGTTGGCCAGATTGTCAAACTACTTGACTTAAAGGCAAGTTAACGAGCGTCTGCCCGCCTCATCATCCTCATCATCATCATGATCATCTGGTTGGTTGCCATCGCCAGCAACATCATCTTCATCATCATCATCATCATCAACGACAACTTCATCATGGCAGCCGCGCTGTCATCAACATCAACATCAACACACGACGCCCCAAAAAAGCCATCAAAAGCGTTGGTGGAACGTAAAATGCAACAAGAAGTGGAGTAACTGCTTGACATGCCCACAACGAACTTGAAATACTCTGCACATGAATGCAAAAACGTTGCTTATAAGTATAAGCGATATAACTCATATTACCTTTTAACTTAATTTTCTTTTATTTTAAATAATCTATTTTGTATGTTGTTTTTTAAATATATTTATTTATTTTTTATAGTCAATAAATAGAAGTCAACAATTAATTTAATATCAATTTTTAAGATTAAGTTTATAAGATTCATAGGATTACAAATTTGAGCTTTCCTTCTAAATTAGTATTGTCAATACTAACGCTAGTTCTCCTATAATTTGTATTAAAAATTGTTAAGATATCTATAATCTGTTTAAAATCAAAGTCAATTTCACTAGGCAACAGCTAAAAATTTGTTAATTATTAATATTATTTTCAAATAAGTTTTGTTCTTGCTATAAATAAAAATTATTCAATATTTCCAACAACTTAATTCATCTCATTATCAATTACTTTTTAAATGTGATTGGATTTGGACTTTAGCATAGGGTATCTGTAAGCTGCCCACACCCATCGCCCATTCAATGCACTTGTCAGTTGAGTTTTTATGAACGCTTGGGCTTTAAAATAAAACTACAGCGTCAGAGGCAGCACATGAATAATGCAAATGCCAAGTAGAAGACGGAACCAAGCCCAACCAAGCATCCCCCCAAAATACTCAAACCCAAAAAAAAATAAAAAAATATATATATAATAATAAACAAAAACAACAAAAATGCTCACCCTTTTGCTGCAGCTAAGCTTAATGCGCCATAACTCACACACACACACACACACACACACACACACACATACACACAGAAGGACATGCCAAGAAGAAGAAGAAGCTAGAGAATGTCATGCATCGGATCTAATATGACCAGACGTCACTCATTAAGCCGCCTCAGCTTGTCGTCCGTTCTCATTGTTATAAGTATAGAAATATACACAATATGTATGTATATGCATACACATATATATATATATATATAAATATATAGATAAATATATTTATAAGTATAGCCGGCGGTTATCGGAGCGCCGGAAATTGCGATTTTTCATTTCAGTTTTCGGGCCGCACATCAAATTTTGTCAAATTTGGCTCTTGTCGCTGACGTTGTTGATATTTTAGCAAAATAATTAACACGAGACCGACAAGGCACAGACCTATCCATCCTATGCAGTCTCGGTCTTGGTCTCGGTTTGAGTCTGTAGCCTTGAGTGGGTCGGGTTGAAGTACAGTGGGAATAAACGCTAGATGAGATAATAAAAATTATCATCTTCGAATCTAGAATACAGTACATTTTACCGAATTCATTCTTTTACCAATGAAGCAACTTATTCATAGTCAGTATTTTTTATTCTTACATTGAAATTTATAAATCTGTAATTTTTTTTTAAATTAATTTACTTTTTTTATTTTACATAAGCTAAATAAACTAAAAAATAAAACTAATTGTGTATACAAATAAAATATGATTTACATAAAACACATGGGAAATTACAGACAGAGATTATTCTACATTCTATGATATATGGTAATCTAGCGATTTGTCCCACTGTGCGACGCCACATTGTATGCAACATTTTGTCGCCTTCTGATTATTTTTGGGCATTATTTTATCCTGCCTCGAAAAATGCACCTCATTTTGCTTGATTGCTCTCACTTGGGATTGGAATTGGGACTGGGATTGAGCTTGTGGCTTCGGGCTTTACAGCAGCTCATCATCGTCTTTAGACTCCATCAGAGTCTCTGCATATGTGCACGTAATATTTTAGTGCCTTTTACTTAGACAATTTCTTGTTGTTGTTGGCTTCGTCTTTGCTTTTGCCTGCCCGCCAGTTATTTCTTTGATATGCATTTAATTTTTAATGGTCGCCTAAAAGTAGGCAACGTTTTTTTTCTTTTACGACCATCAGCCACTTGTGCTAATTAAAGTGGGCAAAAGACGAACAAACTAAAAGACACAGAGATACACGAGCAGTAGCAAAAACAACAATCTGAGCAGTCCATATCTATTAGACTTATTAGCCTAATTATTTTGGCAGCCCAAATAGAAAACTCATTACTTCTTCGTAACTTAGAGCTCTGTTATCTGTAGATTTAAAAAACCATTGCATACTTTCGCGCATGTGATAAATACAAGTCATACAAATAACTTGGTGTCACCATTTAAATTTTTTTACCATTATTAATTTTTCAAAATTGGTTTGTTCTATCGATATTTTTTTTTATTTTGATATTAATTGTATTTATACAGCATATGTATTCTTGCTGGTCAGCAACAAACGTAGACACTTACTCAAAATTGTGCATCTTATTATTGTTATTTTGGTCTCACTAAAAAAAAAACACTGCAAAAACATGTCTTAGCACAAGTTTTAATTAACAGTTACCGCACAATTCGTTCATAATTCGTTGATTTTATTATTTAAGAAAAAAACGAGCAAAACACCATTTTGATTACTTAATAAAGGTTCGCAAATATTGCACTAATGAGCTTAAAATATTTAATAAATAAACAATAAAATTATGTTCTAAAAATATTCGATGTGTTCAAGAACCAAATGCAAATGAGAAGAAGATTTGAATTGCTTATTCATTGGAATCCCCCGAAAAAGAATAAAAGTAAAAAATTGTATATACTTATTATAAGCTTAGCATATAAATAAATGTGACAAATATGGGATATTTGATGTCTTGATATGTATGAAAATTATGCACATACAGAAACATAGGCCTACGAAGAGAGTAAAAAGTTTTCGTAATTTAAATTATTCAAAGTTTCCACTTACCGGAATATAATTGAATATGATTATATTTAAGTAAATGATAGACATCAAAACTAAATTGATAGTTTAAGACTGCAATCGATTAAAGTATTCGATAATGTTGTTGACAATTAAATGCAGTTTTCCTGATGATGATCATAAAATCATTTGACAAATTGATGGCATGCCGGTGGCAGATCTCAAAATGCTGCTAATTATGCCAATCACAGTTTGTCAATTAATTTATCTGAATGCCACTGCGGGAAACAAGTGTTATTTACACGCAGACAGACAGACAGACACAGCACCTGAGTAATCGAAACTATCTGAAACCTGAACTGGAACTTGATTCTGTAATTGCTAGCAAATTACGCGGGCAAAATGTTGCTAGGTTGGGCAGAAGTCGAGTTCATTCATTGGCATCGAAACTGGTTTGCCAACCGATCGACCGATCGATAGACGTACCATCCGAGGGGAGCTGCTACCGAGTCTTAATTTATCGAAGATGTCAGCGAAATTGAAACCAATTGTATATTCTATGACAATATTATGCAAATTCCCATCACATTATATTCAAGTGTTTGGAACTAAATCTTTAAAATGCGGGATTCAGGCTTAAGAAGAACTCCCATGTGAATTCATTGATCTACAAATATTTTAGTAGTTATATAATGGATATTTTGAGGGAATTATTAGAACTTCAAAGAAAGATTTTTAATTCCATTTCTAATTTAATACACTTCAAATTTCTCAGTTATCGAATAATTTTAGATTGTTAAGTAAGATTCAATTAATTGACTCTATAAAACTCTTTATCGATCTTAAGATCTATGCGTTTTAGTTTATCATGACCTAAAAAAATTTTAATTTTTTTTCCAAGCTGTGTTGCCCTTCACATTTATGAAGCTGCAACAATTACAGTATTTGAAATTTAACTTTTTCAATTGAATTCCTTTTTATTTGATTATTTTTATGCTATCTACCTCAGCACGTTTATTAAATCTATCCTTAGACTAATATCAGCCGTGACCCGGCAAAAAAATAGATAGATTTAGCCAAGGTCGTCGATTCCATTAGCAGAAATGAACTGCAAAACTCTTTTGCATTGAAAAACCTATTTCAGACTAAATTGTATTTCAGTTTGTTATTAAACAAAAATGTGCAGCGTAATGTAAGAGGCTAAAAAAAATATTTTAAAATCTATTCAAAGTCAAATAAGATCATGTTTATTTAATAACATTATTGTTTCACAAGCTGGTAATATAATTAACTTTGCCACAGAGTTTTTAATAATATCACATAAATTATGAAGGCATTTTCATACATATATATATTTTATTGTATATTTAGATCAACATTTTTTAAGCCTTGGAACCAACTTTGGACAGGCGTCAATTGGTGTAACTATTTAGCGTCTTTAAGGTTTTAACAGACACAGCTATAAATACGAAAATACAAAGAGATAAAGATAGATTGACGATTCTATAGCTGCTATCGGCGTTCATTAGGTAAATAAAATTACGTATCATCGACCAACTTTCTGTTTCAATGTTTGCCCATTGAATTAAGCGATGAATACCAGAAACTAACTGGCTTTAATTTTTTTTTAGCTGTATCTTTAGCCTCGCCACTCTTCAGTTAAGCATTTGCATTCCATTAGCCACAAGGCTTGGAACAGGGAGGGGCAAAGGGAGGGGCTCTCTTTGGACCCGAATTTGCAATTTTTGACTCTATAGTTTTGTCTCTCAATAACGCACCAGCTGTAAAACATGAATTGTAGAACAAGAAGAAGACCACATTTTGGTTTCAATGACATTTAAATATAAATTGTATTTTTAGAAAAATCAGGAAATTCAAGAAATTACAGCTACAAACGCATGAATCACAGCTTTGATATTTAAGATATTCAAATTAAGTTAAAAAAAAAACAATTATTATTAAATACATGGCCATTTAATGCTTACTTTTTAGTCAGTAAAGAGTTTAAAATTATTAAAAAATTATAGAAATACCTGGCTTACATAAATGCTCGTTAATTGGGCCCAATTTATTAGATAATTTCCCGATATCTAAAGCAAAAGTCTGTTGTGTGGGACACTGTTGCCAGTTTAGCTTATTTTATCGGTTATCGGTAAGTTTTAAAATTTTTTTAAATTATACCTATCCAACATTTTTCTTTGTGATTTGTGTTACATTATTGCTTAGCCTGATTTAGAATTTTTAATTTTATCTTACCTCTTTTCTATGTATTACTTTTTTTAAATCTAGCTTATTTTAACGATCGATTACTGGCAACACTGGTGTGGGACAACAAGAGAGTAGAAGAAAAAAGGGGTGTGGCTGGGAGAAGAAAAAAAAGATGCTTGAGAAATAGATGCTCGTTAAATGCACATACTGACATTTGGTAATAAGTACACACTTATGTTAGAGCTGTACACACAAATGTTTGCAATTCAGCGCATGTTATTTAAATTCGTTGTCGATGCTTTGTTTATTTGTCTGTTGTGTTGTTGTTGTTGTCTCCTCTGTTGTTGGCTGCTGCTGCTGTTGCAGTTGCAATGTTGCAAAGCAGCAAAAGAGACATCAACAAACGATAAAAGACAATAAGACACGCATTGGCCTAAACAACATTTATGTGTTCCCGGTTCGAGATAGTGCAACAAATCGCTGCAAAAATACGAATGACACTTCGTCTTCGATCGTCTCCTTTTATATACGTCTCTCTCATACATTAAAGAAATATCTACATAAGCTCATATGTAATATGTTAACAGTCTCCAAAAACACTTGCACATACTACAGTATGCGTTGTAATTGATTTGACAAAATAAAAAAATTTAATATATTTGATTTTATTCTGAAAAAAAATGTTCTTTTATTTTTAGTTTTTCTTAAATAAAAAAATATATATATATAAAAAAGTTCTTTTATTTTTAATTTTTCTTAAATAAATATATATATATATATATATATATATATATATATATATATATAAAAGTTCTTTTATTTTTAATTTTTTTTCAATATATTTATTATCAAACCATAATTAAAACCATTTGGTTTATCCCTTTTTTTTATAAAAGATTGAATACATTATTGAGACATTTTGTTTTGTCAAAGCAATTACTTGATGTACTGTTCGTAAATATGTACTTACTCGAGGCATACTTAAATAATGTGAGGCTGTTCCGCAATTGTTTTAGCGTTTAGCGTCGCTTTGCTTTGACCTCAGCGTGTTTTGGCAGCGTTTGCCAAACACAAACACAAACAATACAGGCCAATGGGCAAATTTGGCCAACAGACACACAAATCGCATTCAAAAGCCGGCTACCAGTTGCCAGTTGTCAGTTGACTCTTGTCTGATTACTTCGCCTCGCCCTCAAACAGACAATAATCAATGCAATCTCTTTGAAGACTCTATTCAAATAAAATATATCCATCATTTGATACGCTTTCCTAAAAAAATTAATTTCTTATTCGCCTTAAAAGCTGTTTAGTGTTGGAAAATGATTTAATTTAAAAAAAAGTCAAAGAGCAAGTATAAAAAAAATTACAGGGATGAAAATATATGAAAAAAATGAAGAGTGATGGAAAAAAATTAACAAGTCGCAAACTAATCGGCTAAGATTTGGCAAAGTTACTTAAAATGAGGTAAACAAATGTTTTACTGGATCATTAATTGAAAACTTTTTCTTAGATGTAAGACCTCGTATCTTTATAAATTTTTTGAAAAGGGTACTATCATTTATGCGCTATCATCATTCCTAACCACTTTGTTTATACTATCCGATATATTATAAGTGTATAATAAGAGTTGAAAAAACAACTTGGGGAACACTTGTCCATATAGTAGATTTTTAGCTGTTGAAATTGTTTTGATGTTTGATATATGACAACAATTTTAATCTATTGCTCATATTTTACACCTATCGTGTCTTCTGAATAACTTTGCAACGGGTTTGTCATCATTTTATTAAAAACAAATACAAATTTCTTTGTTTTAATTCAATTGGTTAGTTATTATGTATACTAAAAGACAACAATATTAAAAGCAATGCGACTTGATTTTTGTTAGGTATGTAAATATTAGTCTGGCAAATCGGTTTTTTTAATACTAACAATCAATATTGCGGGAGTTTGCCTAAAAATGATATAACGACTGGCTGATTGATCGACTGACTGATCGATTGGCAATCAACAAACAATGATATAAATTAAATAGTAAGACGAAGTTTTAAAAAACAGAGTTCAATGCATTTCTTACTATTAGTTAAATCAGCTTGAAATAAATTTTTTAAGATCTATGAAATCCAATGTTAGAAGCCTATTCTAAAGAAAATTCAACTTCATTAATGGAGGTAATTTCAGTTTATGTTCACAAAACCACTAGCAACATCTTGTTAACTAAACAAGTATTGTATTTTATATTGTGCTATGCATAAGTTTCAACTTTATTATGGAACTTAATTGCGAGCATATGTCAATAAATCTTTCAAATAACTTGAATCACGCCTCGTATTTTTTATCTGCTTGATTTAAATAGAAGATTTATTAAAACCAGTCGATTTGTTAATGGCTGCAACTAGAAAATTCGATTGATCTGCTTAAAACTGGTCTTCCCTTTCTTGTTTAAACTAGCATAAAAACGTTTGTGGGAAAACAATGAAGCAAATCTAGAAATTTATAAAATTGCATAATTTATGCAAAAAAGACCAAAAATTTAAAATGACATCAAAACAAGAACTTGTTTGGGTTCCTTACATATGTAAATTTACGAAAACCAAATATAAAAAAAGGGAAAATAAAAATACATATTTGTACATATAATAAACCCGTTTATGTTCCTGGCTGCCACATTAAAGTCGGTTGTTAAAATAAGTCTTAAGCAAGCAAAAAAAAAAACCTATACTTCTATTAGCATTTGAATTATTTCTCAATATTCGAACTCGTATTTCTTCCTCAGTTTCTCTCTTTTTTTACCCTCTGTACTACTGCTACTATAAATACTACTATTAATATTACTCCTCCCAGTCCCGCTCCCAGGCCCCGCTCCCAGTCCCTCTCCCAGGACCCGCTCCCAGGCCCCGCTCCCAGGCCCCGCTCCCAGGTCCCCCTCCCAGTCCCTCTCCCCGTTCCGCTTCCACTCCCTCTCCCAAGCCCCGCTCCCACTCCCTCTCCCAGGCCCCGCTCCCAGGTCCCTCTCCCAGAACCCGCTCCCGGTCCCTCTCCCAGGCCCTCTCCCAGTCCCTCTCCCAGGTCCCTCTCCCAGTCCCTCTCCCAGGTCCCTCTCCCACTCCCTCTCCCAAGCCCCGCTCCCAGTCCCTCTCCCAGGCCCCGCTCCCAGTCCCTCTCCCAGGCCCCGCTCCCACTCCCTCTCCCAAGTCCCGCTCCCAGTCCCCGCTCTCAGTCCCCGCTCCCAGTCCCCGCTCCCGGGCCCCGCTCCCAGGCCCCGCTCCCAGGCCCCGCTCCCAGGCCCCGCTCTCCTGCCTTACAAATTTTCTGATAAAATCACCATTCCCTCAACAAAGGAATAAAACGTGGATATTTGTAATAAAATCACAGGCATTCTATGAGTCCGTCAACGTTCTTTTTTAGCAAAAAAAGGTCTTCACTTCGGGCAAATTGAATACAACTTTTTGTTAAGCCATCTATAAGTATAAAAAGTTAAACGCATATATTAACATATTTATGTAACGCGGCTTTTTAATTATTGGACCAAAACCAGTTGAATGCAAAAAAAAAAAATAACAAATTATACAAAAATTCATGGCTAAAAAAAGCTAACGTCTAATTTAAACAAAATATTATATGTTTCCCATAAGAAAGAAGCTAATGACAGCCATATAATCATTTGATAATCAACATTATCGATTGACTCTTTGCAAAATTAAGTCTTTGGCCACAGATTAAAATCGATAAAAGCAAAAAACATGATTTTATTTACTTTCATATAACTTTTAAGCTGGCTTTTTACAATCAGAAAATTATGTGATTTTCATAACGAAAAGGATTCACAGTCTTGGGACAGTAACTTAAGAAATTTGGTGAATATTATAATAAAAGAAATTTCATTAAAATATGTAGCAGAAGTTTTAAAATTTTTTCCTTGAAAATGCAAAAATTTATTCAAATTCAAGTTCCCACTTTTCAAATACAGTTTTTAAAGTCTATCAGAAGAAGATAAAAAAAAAAGATGTGCGTAAAATGTTACGCGATAGAAGTGAAACTTCCTAAGAGTGCATACGGTAGTCGCCTGTTTTTTTTTACTTCAAGATGACAATTTTTCCATTTTTCTTTTGCACACTTCTATATACAAGTTTGCTTGCCACTAGAATTCTCGCTGTGTAATTGATAACTGTCGTCGTGTGAAGAGCAAATAGATCTTACAAGACATAGAAAACCAAACACACTATATGTACATAATATACAAATAAACATATAGAATATTTACATATACATACACACATACATACATGCATACGACATATGTACATGCATACATACATATGCTTAAACACAGAGCGTGCGAAGTTTCACTTGCACAAATTAAGCACTCAACTAATCCATTCTTATACATATGTATGTATATACATACGTACATACATACATACATACATACATGTTAAAATGACGCGCAAAACAAACATGTGAGGAACATGCGATAACGTAACGGGAAACAAGCCAAGCTTAGAGCTTTTGACTCAGAGTAGAAAGAGCAGCTTAGAGCTTTGCATACACATACATATGTATGTATGTACATGTGTGTATGTATGTAATTAGGAGTAGCAAAGTCAGAGCTTTGATATTCCAACCTAATAATAAATCAGTGCTGAGAGCATCTAAGAGAACATATTAAAGCTTTATCAAGCTCTCTTTTATGGTGTCGGTTTTTCGTAACACACGCGGTCAAGCGTATTTTCGATTCACTCCCAACGCGCCTATAGAAGTTTCACTTCAAAATTACTGGAATTTGTCCCGATGTACAGAAAAAATGTCTAACTGTACTATGATGGATTTGACTGTACTTTGATTTAAAGTTATTCTAATTTTTTATATGATTATAGTAAAATACGTCAGCCATCATTCGAAAAGCCTTTTGTTTGTAATGCATTTCATTTTTCAGAAACTTTAAATATAAACATTTATAGCTATTTTAATGAACCATCGAATGAAAAAGAATAACAAAGCTTTAATGCTAATTTGATCAAAACAAATATCAGAAACTAGTTTATCTGCTCTAGACGCGTCTGCTTGAATTTGATATTCCCTGTAAATTTACACAAAAGCGACTTCGTTTTATTTCATAAATAAAATAAACGAGATCTGAATAAAAATTCTAAGTCAAGTAAACGATTTAAATACAATTTTTATTATAGATAGAAAAATACTTAAATTAACAATAATGATTAACAATTTATATTGAAAAGAACCATCTGTCATGATCATATAGTTCGTCAGACACAACTTTATGCCTTCATTGTCCGATTATTTGGATAGCAGGGTACAAAAAGTAAACAAGTTATATCAATACATTGATTTGTGCAAAATTATTGATTGAATATGAGTTGATAAGCATTAATAATGTGTTTTTAAAGAGGGTTATTGCTTTTTGAGACGACAGATTCAGGCTTCCAACTACTTTAAACTGGTTTCATTCAAGCCGATTATGACATTACAAAAACTATGCTAAAAAAGAATATAAAATGATAAAAAAATATTAAAAAATAGAAATTAAATGCGCTAATTTGTGTTGTTTAGCGACTTATTAAATTAATGAACGCACAGACACAGAGAGAGAAATAGAAAAAGAAAGATCATAATTAATGGAGGCCGTTCAGTTCAGAGAAGTTCTAATCAAAGATTTTTTTAAGATACTCGTAGATGTCGATTTATATATATTTATATAAATGTTTGTGTTTGACGATGAGACAATCTATATGGGATGTTGTTATTGCTATTAGGCATTTCGTTGATGTTCATTAAAACAATAGATTTCAAAATCAAAATAAACTCAACCAATTAGCATAGACAGTCTGACAGACAGACTCCGTCTAGTATTTGTTTCGGTATTTTTCGTATAAAAACTTGATACTTTTGTGACAGCAACAACAGATTAACCGAAAGCCCCGACCCTAAACATGGTAAGTTCCACGATAATTCTATAATCCGCCCGTTAAATGCTTATAATCTGTGTGTATATTTCAGCAATTCTATGTGATCGCATTGGCCGTGATCGGCGTCGTCGCTGCCGATGTCAGTCATCTTCAACTTGGATCAGCTGCTGGCTATAGCTATAACTCCCCCTCTTCTCCTCAATTTGCACTTCCTGGCGGAGATTCCAGCAGTTATCAGCCCGAGCATTTGATCCCACAGCATCTGAAGTCCGCTTCAGTTTCGCAGTCGTTCAATCTTGGAGCTGATACTCAGACTCCAGAGCAGTTTATTCCGGAGGCTGATCGCATTGCTCATGCTCAATATGTGCAGGAGCAGGAACAGGCACAAGTGGTTGTTCCTGGCGGAGATTCAAGCAGCTATCAACCAGAGCATTTGATTCCAGAGCATCTGCAGGCATCTCATGTGGAATCAGCATCAGCTCAAATAGTTCCAGGCGGCGATTCAAGCAGCTATCAACCAGAGCACTTGATTCCACAGCACCTGCAGACAGCTCATGTGGAATCAGCATCAGCTCAAATAGTTCCAGGCGGCGATTCAAGCAGCTATCAACCAGAGCACTTAATTCCACAGCACCTGCAGACAGCTCATGTGGAATCAGCATCAGCTCAAATAGTTCCAGGAGGCGATTCAAGCAGCTATCAACCAACTCATCTGATTCCCCAACACTTGAAGGCATCCCATGTCTCCACATCGCAGTCGTTCAATCTTGGAGCTGATACGCAGACTCCAGAGCAATTTATTCCTGAAGCTGACCGCATTGCTCACTACAACTACGTTCACACTCAGACTCAGATTATTCCCGGAAGCGATTCCAGCAGCTATCAGCCCGAGCATTTGATTCCACAGAATTTGCAGTCCGCTTCAGCTTCCCAGTCCTTTAATCTTGGAGCTGATACTCAGACACCTGAGCAGTTCATTCCAGAGGCTGATCGCATTGCTCATGCTCAATATGTGCAGGAGCAGGAACAGCATCAGTCACAGGCACCTGTGGTTATTGGTGCCAATACCATAACGCCAGCTCATCTGTACCAGGAACCGGTTTCCAACGGCATCGAGGAATTCAATCCTGAGACTCATGTGCCCGTTGTCATTGGACGCGATACGGTGACTCCAGCTCATCTATTGCCCAAATACTCAGTCGGTGCCACCTCCAGCGCCTCCTCCTCCTCCAGTGTTTCCTCAGGACACGATACTCAATACGCATCCAATGGTGGTTATGTTTACTAATTTAATTGCATTTTTAATAGAAATAAATATATAAATTCTGACCTTTGAAATACAATTGTTTTATGCCAATTACTGCGAGACTCAATTACAGGGTATAAAAAGCTTTAAATGTCGATTAATATTCTTAGTATGTGATAAAATTTTGAAACTTTGGTCATGGTGATCATTCACGTTGAGTTAAATAAATTTAACCGATATAACTTTAAGACGAATTTTAAATACACTTTCAAATTTACTGTGCATATTATTATGCATGTATTTCTCGAGAAAAGTATTTTTATACAAATGGAAAAATTTTTACACAGTTAAGAGACCTATCATAACTGGAACTTCAGTTTGAAAAATAAATCGGTTCGAACCCTGCTATGATAAAAGATCTGTAACTAACCAGTTCTGTTAATTCTTAAAATTGCACTGACAATGCTTAAAGTAGCATGAAGCGTGCTTATAATATTAATAAAACGTATCAAAAAAAATATGAAGAGCTGAATTTAAAATAGGAACAAATTTAAAATAAATACACAAATTTATTATATATATTATTATAATGAACAAAATAAGTACAGGGTCTATCACAGTCAATGTAGATGGTCTGCTGCATTTAATACTGGCTAAAAACATAGGTCACAAATAACAGACATGATATTTAAATAAGCTCGGTTTCGCAATTCACCAAAATTATAATTTACTAGTCAACATACCAATTATTATTATAATTATAGTAAGTATTTGTCAAAACTGTGGATATTTATAGATAGCAAATCTAAACTAAACTAAATACGGAAAAACACAAAAAATACTTCAGAATACATAAAACATGTGGAAATAAATCGAAAAAAGAATTATGTCTTGCGTGAGCAATAACAGCATAACATTGAATGTTTATTTTCGTTCAGATTCTAGGTTTCCAAAAATGACAGTTATTTGACAGACAAATATTAAATTTTGAGCAACAATTTGTGCCCTCTGTTAAAAATATAATATTTAAAGATATTTCTTAAAAATATGTTAGTTAACAGCGGCATGACCTGTTACAGCTCTGTTAAGTTGCAGAAAGCTGAGTGTATAACTTTTTCGAATTCAAATTCAAACAATAATTTGAAAAAGGCAATTAATTTTAATGTAAATCTTGATGAATGTTGTATAAAAAAAATATTAAATAAATGCTAAATTAGCAGTGTGACAATTGCTTTTACATTTAAAATCAACTGCATTTCCGCAAAAGTTATATATTATTTCTTTAGCTAGATTAGCATAAAATTCAAATTACGTTTTATTGTCATCAATCGAGCATCAATCAAGTATTCCCTTTAATGAGCTTTTCATCACCCGATATGTTGCATAGAAAATCAAAAAATAACAGGAATTAAGTTGAATTCATTTTCAAGATCATGAACATTTTGTTCAAAGTAAAAGTTGATCTGTAACTGTGTCTTGTCAGTACAGTCGGCGATTATTATGTAAAGCTGTACGTAGCGCTCGTAAACCTATGAGTTGAGTTCTCAAGGCCGATTGTCTTCTTGTTTCTCTTCTTTTTTTTAGAAAGTGATTCGTAATGTGCGGCGAATGTGAATCAGATTTTTGTATTCTTGGCTCGAATGGGATGTGTTGACCTTCCCTACTTTTAAGCCGGCTCTGTATAAGTAACTGTAACTGTTGACCCCTTTCTTCTTAAAAAAAAAAATTTTAAAACCATAAATGCAATTAATTTATTAAATTGAATATACATTTTACAGTTCGATTTGAAGCTAATCGACAAACGCAATCCCAAATCTACGACCTTCAATGCAAATTGCGGGTGTGCCCCTTTTAGTCCATCTTTCAAGCTCTCTCTTTCTGTCTCACTGTTAAATCATTGATGGCGCTAATGAGCTTTATGAAAATGAGCTGAAAGACTCGCATTAAAATATCTATTAGCCGCCTTGGATTTGGGATGATGATCATCATGATGCTCTATGCCCACAAAATGTTGTCCACTAAAATCGGTTGCGGAAAAATTTGTAAATTTGAGTAAAACTTGTTTAAGAGCGTGCGTGTATTTTATCTTTAGTTTTTTTTTCGCTTCTTTTCTGACGGCTTTTTATTTATTTGTTTTTATTTTGGTTTTTTTTTCGTATTTTTTGCTTGATGTATGTATTTTAAGTGGAAGCTGCAGACGTAGCCGACCGAGCTGAGCTGAGCTGACCGAGCTGAGGTGCTTCTTCTTCTTCTTCTCGAAAATGTGCTGCAAGTTGAGTGATTTTTTTGCTGCTATAAATTGCCGGCTTGCTTTAGGGATCAGCATCAGTTTCAGTGTCTAGCTCATCCAGCACAGTCGTCGTTGTAGCTATCAATACCAACATGGTTAGTAATCCAGTTGGATCGAAACTTACATTGATCAGCTATTTACAATTGTTTACAAAAATTAAAATATATTTAATTTTTTTCTTTTTTTTTTGCAATTGTGCAAGTGTTGAGTGTGCAGTGTTTGGTGTTTAGTGCCGTGTCTAATCTGTTTCAATGTGTTTCCATCATTGCAGAAATTCCTCATTGTGTTCGCTCTGTTCGCCTGCGCGGCCGCCGATGTCAGCCATCTGAGCAAGTACCTGCCTCCGGCTCAGAGCTACAGGCAGCCCAGCAACGAGTACCTGCCACCCGTGCAGCAATCCTACTCGGCTCCAGCTGTCCAACACACCTACTCTGCCCCAGCTGTTCAGCAGACTTATGGCGCACCAGCTGTACAGACATACTCCGCACCAGCTGTACAGACATACTCTGCTCCAGCTGTACAGACATACTCTGCTCCCGCTGTACAGTCATACTCTGCTCCCGCTGCCACTTACTCTGCTCCAGCTGTTCAGCAGACATACTCCGCTCCCTCTGTAAGCTACTCCGCTCCGTCGGTTAGCTACAGCGCTCCCGTGGCACCCAGCAATGAGTATCTGCCTCCTGTCCAGCAGACATACTCCGCTCCAGCTGTCCAGCAGTCATACTCCGCTCCGGCTGTCCAGAGCTACTCCGCTCCGGCTGTCCAGAGCTACTCTGCTCCGGCTGTCCAGAGCTACTCTGCTCCGGCTGTCCAGAGCTACTCTGCTCCGGCTGTCCAGAGCTACTCTGCTCCGGCTGTCCAGCAATCGTACTCCGCTCCAGCTGCCACATATTCGGCACCAGCTGTCCGCCAAACATACGCGGCTCCGTCGGTGAGCTATGCGGCACCAGCTGTCCAGCAGAGCTATGCCACATCCTCGGGATCATCGGGCAGCTATACGTCTGGTGATGTGGGCACTCAGTATGCCTCCAATGGTGGCTATGTCTACAGGAAGAAGTAAGACGCTGCAAACTGTTCACACACACAATTCTAATCAGCATAAATGCAATTTATATATTACATTGTTTTTTGCATCACACATATTCTATCATATAACATTTTTTTTTTGTTTTTGTGTATTCGATAATTAAAAAAAAAAAAAACAAAAATAACAAACAAGAAATTTAAATGATTTTATTACATCAAAAGCTGCAACTGGTTTTTTTTAATCTTTCAAATTAACAGTTTTATGTCTTCTTTGAATCACTTAAGCTGTGAATTCAAGTTTAAATGTTGATATATGTACATGCATAAATTTAAATCATTATTATGGACAAGTCATGGGTCTTTCAAGCATAACAAAAGCTTTTCAAAAGCTTTACCAATGGTGGAAAAATTTAATGTGCTTATGCGGAGCTTGCTCAAAAGCTTTGCATGTTAGCTTAGCATCAGCTTTAATGTTTAGCTTTGCTACAAAGCTCTTGAGCATGAATTTACTGCCAGGATAGCTTATTTTTATTGAAAAGATAACCTCAAAAACGAAAAATGGTTGTTATTACTGATAAGAGTTTCCCTTGTAGTTTTTATAAGGAAAAATTTCTTTTGTGACTATGCTTAACCAACAAAAATATAAGTTTAAATTTCTCTGAGAAAAAAAGTATCGTTAGTAAGTGTTTACAGCAAAGAACGCTTTCCGATCCTTTAAAGTATTTTTACCAATTTTTCGATTTACTAGGTGAGATTTTCATGAATAAGCGTATGATCAAAAAAGTGATTCTTATAACGGAACTTCGACAAGATACAGAACTAGGTACTACTACTAAACATGAAGATCAAAAAAATTTAATATTTTCAAAAACTGCCTTCCCTTTAATCTCATTTCATAAAATACGTGCAGATGTTAAAATCTTAACCCGCTCTTCTCATAACTTATAATGTTATAAAAATGATATAGATTTTAACGTCTAAATGTCATGAAACAATATTCTAGTAAAATTTCGTGTTATTTGTTTACATTCGTTTAAATAGATGTTATATAGCTAGGGCATCCCACAGTCGGATACTCCTATTATCTTAAGTAAAAATTCGTGTCTTTGTAAAGATGTAAATTCAAGAACAAACTCTGACATTATTCCTATTACTAAAATAGTTTCCGATTAACATTAAAATTAACAGACAAAAGAAAGCTCCGACGAAATGTTAATTTCCCCCGATTGTTTGTTATTGGAGCAAACTAGTTGGAAGAGACAAAGAGAGTGAGAGTGAGAGGGAGAAATAAATGATTGTGAGACAAAGAGAGTGAGAGTAAGAAAGAGATGATTGTGAATAGTTTTTATATGCAAAATCGATCGGGCATTCGCTTTGTGTGACAGTTTACAAAATTTGCCTGCCTAATTAATTTTTATAGTTCAGTTGTGGAACGGAACGGAACGGAATTCCAGATGCGAGCATATATATATCGGTATTATGATGCAAAGTGATCGAAAGTGAAATATATTTTCGAGTATTTACGTAAGGTTTTTAGTCAGATGATGGCGTCTTATAAGTGGCCACTTTCAACGCCAACGCCGCACAGTCCACAGTCCACACTCCACAAGAGAAGAGATCCACAAAGATGATGACGAAGCCATCGGTCATATGGCCATTGCGGCTACAGTTTCTACTCCTCACACTGGTCATCGCCGATGTTAGTCATCTGGCCAAGGATTATTTACCGCCAGATGTCGGACAATCAACCGTCACTCAACCGCTGTCAGATGAGCCACCAACTCCTGTGGTGGATCACATGCAGGCCAACGATGGTGCCTATTTTCCAATGGCGGGTCTGATGCTGCCGTCGGGTTATGCGATACCCACTGGTGGTAATGTTGCACCACCCATGTCGCCGCCCAACTTTCCGTTGCCCATTTATCCGCCATTCTTTGGATTTGGCGGTGGCCCAGAGGGATTTAACGGTGGTCAATTTCCACAGGGCTTTCCGAATGAGGCGCAGTTCACTGGCGGACAGTTTCCGGTTGGACCACAGGGTGGGGGTTTCTTAGGTGGACCACAGGGTGGTCAGTTCCCAGTTGGGCCACAGCCTGGACAGTTTTCAGCTGGACCACAGGGTCCACAGGGTGCTTTCCCCGGGGGACCACAGGGCGCTCCTTTCCCAGCTGGACCACAGGGCGCACCTTTCCCAACTGGACCACAGGGCGGTGCTTTCCCAACTGGACCACAGGGCGCTCCTTTCCCCGGGGGACCACAGGGCGGACCTTTTCCAGCTGGACCACAGGGCGGTGCATTCCCAACTGGACCACAGGGCGGACCTTTTCCAGCTGGACCTCAAGGTGTACCCTTTCCAGTTGGTCCAATTCCACAAAACCCACAAGCTGGTCCATTTCCATTCGCACCCGATTATCTAACCACCCAGGGCTTACCCTCGGCAAGCATGCAGTTCACCTTTGGTATGCCACCCGGCTTTGGTGGCCCAGATCCTACAAATCCCTATCAGCAACAGGTAAATGTGGGTCAACAACCCTTCTCGCCCAGCTTCGGTATACCGGGTCAACATTATCAGCCCCAACCGTTCGCCGACGAACCAGAGCCAATGCAAAAATCAGAGGATAATGCGAAAGGAATAAGGAATAGTCCGACAACAACCACAACAACCACAACGGTGGCGCCCAAGAGCCACAACAGGGAGACGATCTATGCGTCCAACGGCGGCTACGTTTATCAGCGCGGCAAATGAATTACAGCGATTATATAGCCCAGTCGAGAGAGACTAATAAATTATTAAACACTTTTTTTTTTGTATATGTATTCATCGGTCATCACCTTGTATTTATTTCATTTTTATACGCGTGTTTCTTTTATGAACGTGTGACCATAAATGCTGAACACACACAAAATGTTTGTTTGTCTCTATGCAAATCTCTTGGCTGATTTCAAATGTGTCGAAACAAGTCCAATCAAAAATATCATAGCCATATGAGTTATGGACTCAATAAAACATTGACATATGTTTATGTATCATTTATAATCGTAAGAAGCGTTATTTGTCTTATTAGATGAATAATTGTTTCTGCTTATCGATAATTATCGATATACAACTGAAAGTGTCCGCACAAAACGCCAAACATTAAGTCCACTAGTGAAATTTACTATTACCCTGAAGAAAACAGTCCGTTCTCTTTCTTCAGATCCATGGTAAATTTCACATAGTAAAAGTTTGTTATTTTCTTATTATTTATGACTCCAGAAGTTTCGTTCGGTGCAAATTAAAAAAAAGTACTGACTATTCACAATGATTTTCGAATTTGTCAAAAATCTTTGCCCGTTAATAGGGACAGCTGTAAATAAATGTTAACCTACAACATTAATAGGATATGTGAAAGCCATTTGGAAACTTTGCTATTAAAAAGTCTCTGATTTTTAACATGCATTTTCACAATAGCACTTTATATTAATTTTTGCATGGGCAATATATTAACCAGGAATATATAATACGAGCATTGTGGAAATGCAAATGCGTTAGATACGTAAAAATAATAAAAATGAAACTTGTCAAAATTATTCCGTTTTTGTTAACATGAGAAAACCCTGAGTTTATTTATGTACACACCAAATTTGCAGTTGAAACTAGATCTCTCCTGTTTAAGTGCTGTCTCTACTTAATATAGTTAAAAAAAAACTTAAATTAGTAAAAAGAAAGAAATACCATTTAAATACTAGCAATAAACAAAAAATACTAAGCTTGTAATCCGACAATAGTTCCAAATTTAAAGGAAAAAAATACATGAATGTTAGTTCAATTCAATTATTTTTTAATATAGGCAAGCATCTAAGTCAGTTGTGTGGATCAAGAAAATATATGTACATATAGTATGTATTCAAATCCATTTAAATGCATTTAAGCTTTGTCGTCAAACTTTTTTATTAACGCCCTCACCCAGATGGGCTATTGTTTTCTTATGGAAGGATTAAGAAGAAGAAACTTGCTCTCAATTTCGCAAAATTGCAAACACACAGATTGGATCGCCCACATGACCCGATATTTCCACCAGTTTCCAGCTCGTTTTTTCTATTTCTATGCAAATTTTTGTGTATTTTGGCTGCGTTCGATGATAACCTTTTTTATTGTTTTTCGATTGCTTTGTTGTTAATTTCTATTTTATTTTTTTTTCTCAACTCCATTGTAAATTGTTATTCAATTCGTGACTTTTGTTTTATTTGTTGATTTTTTGAGCTCGTGTCATTGATTAATTTTAATCAAGTTTGTAAAACAAGTTAATTCAACGGTTTTGTCAATTGATGAGTGTGCATTATTAGGAAGTACATATGTAATCGTATCGTACATCCACCTATTCATCCAAAACTCAACCCTCTTAAGGTTGTTTGATCCGGCTATTAGTCATAATTAAGGCAACTGTGCCTCGGGTCGTAAAAGACCCTCAACTTGATTTTGATTTTACATTTTTCTTTGATTTTACTTTACTGCATTGATTTAACTTCGTTTCTTGGCGCGTGCAAAGCCTCGGGTGCAAACATTTTTTTATTTTTGTCACTGTGCCTTTTGACACACGTTTCTTTATTGATTGTTGTGCCTGATAGCGCATTATCTATCAAGATCTGGCAGACTGGTCTTCATTTCCATTATAATATACATAATTTTTCTTAACAAATGCTATCGCACCCACAAAACGTGTGCATAACAAATTTAACCTTATCGAGCAATAAGTTATGGCCAATTGTACTTATTTGAAGGCTGGGTGGAAAAACAATCAAAACAAACAAAGAAGTACTTTGTACCACAAATTGATATTTTTTATTGCTATGTATTCTCTTGCCATTCCGTAAATAGAAATATCACTGGTACATTTTAAAAGTAATGTTATGTGATTCTTTTTTCTTTATGCTTATAATAGTTGTAATAATAAATAAAATAAATAAATGAAAAAGTCCCTGATATACTATTTTTTGATCGGATATCCTGGAAAAAAGATTATTATAAAATTTACTTTTAACTGTAAGTTTTTTGCTAACGAACATAAACTTTTTAAATGAAATGAAAATTTTTAACTTAAAATTTAAAGTAATTTATTAAATTATTATAATTTTTTATATAAAGATCAATTAACTTATTGAACCAGTAAATAGATACTCAATTAATTTTACAATTACAATTATTATAAATTATTTGATAATCCTGATAATATAGAATAAAACCATTTATTTTTTGTTGATAAACAATTTTTAAAAAACGCAGAATTCACATTAAATTCAATTTTTCGGTAATTATAATTGCTCCGCTTGCGTTGCCAGGGTTGCCACTGAGTTTTGCTACAGCTTGCTTTGTTATCGAACTGTCAATCAACGATGCTGATGCTGATCAATGTCAAATATCTGGGATGGGTACAGTTCAGTATGCCATGGAACTTGCATAATCGACGGGTGTCAACGCACTTTCAACAAATGCGGCAAGACAAACAACTGTTGTGCATGCAACAAGCAATGTGCAGTTGACGAAAACGGCAAATAATTATTGTACACAACGCAAAAGAGAGATATTCGCCACTTTGGAAGCAGTGGGACATTTGCATGTAAAAGAAATATTTTGGGTAACGCCCACAATATGCTCTTGGTCTTGTGGAGATTGCTTATCGGCATATCAGTTATCACATATCACAATGTGGACATTGTTTTATTTTATATCTTTTATGTTATGTTTAGTTTTTTATTTTTTTTTTTTGGGCATTTATTAATCAGCACAGTGTTTATAGCCATGTTGCACGCTTTTGTTGTTAGTAGTTTGCATTAACATATTCACATGCATATGTATATGTATGTACATATGTATGTTTGTATGTATGCCATAAATGAGGAGCTGAACCAATTATGGAATCGCAAAAGACAGGCTACAACACCAAGTTCGAGATGTTGATGACAATGTCCAGCGACTGCGATGGCATTTCAACTATAAATGCTCGTCGAACCTCTTGGACAATTATCAGTTTTACGGTTTCGTTCGTTTGGTGTACCACGCGCATTTGTAACTCCACTCAAGATGGTAAGCAAGGCGCCCAAGTGACATCACCTCATTTTTTTTTTATTTTTTTTTTTTACACCATTTGTTTATTGTGACAAGTTGTTTCGTTTCGGTTTGAAGACCCTGTACTTCAAAAATACAAAGGCTCTATTGAGATTGTCAAAAGCAGTGTGCAAAATTATTTCTTAAATAACATTCGAGTTTATTATCCGATCGTGACGAAATTTGCAGGACATATCCGGAATATAGTACATATTCTATGCGGCGAAACTCAAGGATATATCTTTAAAATATTTCTTGAATTAACATTTTCTAGATCACAAATACCTAGTTTAATGTCTGAAGCTTTTATAGCCTATGAGATTTAGGTGTGATATCGCCTCTTCTTGTTTATTTTTACACCATTTGCTTGTTGTGATCAGTTATTTAATATTGGTTATTTTTCTGTATTTGTTTTGTATTAGAAAACGTTTGTCGTTGCCGTCGTCGCCTTTGCCATTGTGGGCTTGGTCCAATCTCGTCCGGAGGGAGGCCATTTCTCATCGGGCAATCGTTATCTGCCCCCGCTGCCCGTCAAGGATGTGTCCGGCCAGTCGCTGCCCGTGCAGCAAATCCAACAAATCTTCCAGCAGCCCCAGCAGCAACAGCATTCGATTCCACAAGTTGAATCCATCAGGCCATCGATATCGTTGGGCAGCTTCACGTTACAATCGGGTGGTCAGTCGATCTCCACCATTCAACAGACATCAGCTCCAGCTCCAGCTCCCATCAGCTATGAGGCACCCACTCCGATTGTGGCTACCCAGACGCCAGTGAAGACCACGTACTTGCCACCTGCACCAGTGACCACTGTACAGGAGTCCGCACAAGTTGTTGAGCAAACTTACTCCGCACCAGCTCCCGCTCCGGTCGTTCAGGAAACCTACTCCGCTCCCGCCCCAGTGGTTCAACAGACCTACTCCGCCCCTGCTCCAGTTGTTCAGCAGACCTACACTGCTCCCGCTCCAGTGGTTCAGCAGACCTACTCCGCTCCCGCTCCAGTCCAAGAGAGCTATACTGTGTCAGCTCCCGCTCCCGCTCCAGTTGTTCAGCATACTTACTCTGCTCCTGCTCCAGTGGTTCAAGAGACCTATACTGTGTCAGCTCCCGCTCCAGTGGCTCAACAGACCTACTCCGCTCCTGCTCCAGTGGTTCAGCAGACCGTCTCAGCTCCAGCTCCAGTGGTTCAACAGACTTACTCCGCTCCAGCTCCAGTCCAAGAGATCCATACAGTCTCAGCACCTGCTCCAGTGGTTCAGCAGACATACTCCGCTCCAGTGGTTCAACAGACTTACTCCGCTCCAGTTACAGTCCAAGAGAGCCATACAGTCTCAGCACCTGCTCCAGTGGTTCAGCAGACATACTCCGCTCCAGTGGTTCAACAGACTTACTCCGCTCCAGCTCCAGTCCAAGAGAGCTATACCGTCACAGCGCCTGCTCCAGTGGTTCAGCAGACATACTCCGCTCCAGCACCCGCTCCAGTGGTTCAACAGACTTACTCTGCTCCAGCTACAGTCCAAGAGAGCTATACTGTTTCAACGCCTGCTGCAGTGGTTCAGCAGACATACTCTGCACCTGTCCAGGAGAGCTATTCTTATCCCGCTCCCGCTAAAGTAGTTCAACAAACTTACTCGGCACCGGCTACAGTAATTCAGGAAAGTCATGTTGTCTCTGCACCCACTCCAGTGGTTCAGGAAACTCATGTGGTATCGGCGCCTGCTCCAGTTGTCCAGCAAACCTATACTGCTCCCGTGATCCAAGAAAGCCATTCAGTTGCTGCTCCTGCTCCAGTGGTTCAGCAGACATACTCCGCTCCAGTGGTTCAGCAGACATACTCCGCTCCAGCTCCAGTCCAAGAGACCATTACTGTGTCAGCTCCCGCTCCAGTGGTTCAAGAAACCTACTCTGCTCCGGCTCCAGCTCCCGCACCAGTGGTTCAGCAGACCTACTCCGCTCCAGCACCAGTTGTCCAAGAGACCACCGTCATTTCTGCACCCATCCAACAACAACAGATTGCTCCAACCGTGCAATACAGTGGCTACAATTACCAGGCACCAGCTCCAATTGTTCAGCAGACCACCACTAGCTACAGAGCCCCCGAGATTATCGCTGCTCCTGCACCCGTAGAAATTCAGACACATCAGCAGACTTACACTCAGGTTCAAACATCGGCTCCTGCTCCTGTTCCCGTACAGCTGCAGCAATCATTTGTGCCTGCACCACCTGCCCAGCAAGTGGTTCAATACAATAGCCCAGCGCCTGTACCTCAGCAGATCTCCCAGCAGTTCACACCCACTTACAGCTACTCTGCACCCGCTGTCCAACAGCAGTTGACCTATTCCCAGCCGGCTCCATTTTCAGCTCCAACTGTGGTTTCGGCACCAGCAACCACCTCACTGATCAGCAGCTCGGTCAGCACCAGCGCAGTGTCCAATGTCCAATCGCAGATCGACACCAGCTATGGCGCCAACGGTGGCTACGTCTATGAGAAGCATTAAATAGATGCGTTTGAACGGGTTGTCCTCCCCAGAGAGACCCGAACTCGCATCCAGCTTGTTATCGCCAACAATGTTGCTCGTTATCGTTATCGTTAATTCTTTCATTTAATTAGCCAAATTGTAGCCCTAGTCCTGTCTAGTACAGTCATTTTTTTTTAAATACACAATAAACAACTTTTTACCATATGTTTTTGAATTTAAGTTATAATTACAATTTGACATTCGAAATTTTAGCTTGAAACTCATACTGGAATTGCTAACAAAAGAGCGTTTACTGACGAACATAACATTACAGCTGGGCAGCTACTGTTAATTTCAAGTAGCTAAAGTTTTACATCATAACAATTATAATTGAAATAGTTCCCGTATAATATCACTGCGGATGGCACTCCGCGCTAGTGACGAAAGCAGCACGAAGAGTGCGAAAGGTGACTAGCAATATATACAGCTAATATGGAAAATTTTCTACGACAGATCGAGTTATATGCCGATCGAAAATCGACTTTTTTAAATAAATATTATTTTGATACAGAATCAAAGTAGAGGCCAAAAAATGATCAAAACGATATTCCACATGAAAATCGGTCAAGTTTTGACAAAGTTATGAGAGTTGGAAGTTTTTGAGTAAGGGTCAAGGGACAAGTCAAGGGCCGTACTTTTCCCTTGACTTGTCCCTTGACCCTTACTCAAAAACTTCCAACTCTCATAACTTTGTCAAATACAATAGACAGTGATAGGGAAAAATAATCGAATTTTTGAAATAAATAATATTTTGATGCAGAATCAAAGTAGAGGCTAAAAAATAATCAAAACGATATTCCACATGAGAATCGGTCAAAAAATGTTCGAATCTACACGTATATTCTTACAAAGCTACCTGCTGTTGATTAATTATTGCCAGTGTCTCTGAAGCAGTCTGAAAATCCCAAAATGATTTGCAATATTGGAGAGACAACTTCTCTCGATGCTTTCATTTTGATTGATTGGTCCGCCTTGACTGATTGCAGGGCATAGAACTCGTTGCCGACTTGGGACTTGGGACTTGATACGAGAATTCTGAATATTACCGGAACCAACAATAACCGCACACCTTGTCTCGATTCGCATTGCGTTATGAATGGAGTTTCCAATAATAAGGTGCTTCATGATTCGCCATTTAAATGGGATAAAAACAAAAATGAATTTAAAAAATTAAAAAGAAACATGTTTTAGACAGAATTCGGAGTTCTGTGGCCGCTAATGAATGGCCAGTCATCAAAGCCATGGACGTCATCAATATCCATCCCGACACAGACACAGACGATATACTAACATAAAGCTTGTTCTGTTCTCCGTTCTGTTATGAACTCTGATTTTATTACTTATTGTTGATCAGTTTGTATTTGTTTTTTTTTTGCACCTTTTCATCTATTCTTTGTTTGCATAGAAAGCTTATAATGAGCGATATATTTTATGATGATTGTTAAAACAGCTTCAAGTTATCACTTTCTTGTTCTTCTCGTTGCTTCCTTTTGACATTTGTATGTGCGATCACTTTTTTGGGCTATAAATAAGTTTGGATGCTGCAGCATCAAATTAGTTCAATAGCCAGCTTTGTCAACTGAACAGCTTCAACATGGTTAGTACGATAAGTGGACATAAGTGCATCATTGAATCTAGATATAAAATGATCCAAATATTTGTTTGTTTTTTTTTTAGCAATTCCTCGCCATCGTTTCCCTTGCCCTTGTGGCCCTGGTTGCCGGAGATGTCAGCCACTTGAGCAACACGTATTTGCCACCTCGCCATGTTGCCGCCGCCAGCAACTCCTATACTGCCCAGTCGTATGTTGCTCCCGCTGCCAGCTATCAGAGCGCATCCTTTGCTGCTCCATCTGAGACTTATTCCAGCCAATCTTTTGCCGCTCCTGCTGCTGCCTCCTTCGCCAGCGAGTCCTCCTATGTAGCTCCAGCTGCCACCCAGACCGTGTCATACACTGCTCCAGTCAAGTCTTATGCTGCTCCTGCTGCCACCTTTGACTCTTCCTATGTGGCTCCAGCTGCTACGCAGACCGTGTCATACACTGCTCCGGCTACCAACTTTGCTACCAAGTCTTATGCCGCTCCTGCTGCTGCCTCCTTCACCAGCGAGTCCTCCTATGTTGCTCCAGCCGCCACCCAGACCGTGTCATACACTGCTCCGGCTTCCAGCTTCGCCTCCAAGTCTTATGCCGCTCCTGCTGCCACCTTTGACTCTTCCTATGTGGCTCCAGCTGCTACGCAGACCGTGTCATACACTGCTCCGGCTACCAACTTTGCTGCTAAGTCTTATGCCGCTCCTGCTGCCACCTCCTTCGCCAGCGAGTCCTCCTATGTAGCTCCAGCTGCCACCCAGACCGTTTCATACACTGCTCCAGCTACCAACTTTGTTTCCAAATCTTATGCCGCTCCTGCTGCCACCTTTGACTCCTCCTATGTGGCTCCAGCTGCCACCCAGACCGTGTCATACACTGCTCCGGCTACCAACTTTGCTGTCAAGTCTTATGCCGCTCCTGCTGCTACCTCCTTCGCCAGCGAGTCCTCCTATGTAGCTCCAGCTGCTACCCAGACCGTGTCATACACTGCTCCGGCTACCAACTTTGCTACCAAGTCTTATGCCGCTCCTGCTGCCAGTTTCGAGTCCTCCTATGTGGCTCCAGCTGCCTCGGAGCGGACCGTTTCCTTTGCCGCACCCGCACCTGCCGCCGCTGCCACCTACAACAGCGCCACATTCGAAGCACCCGCTGCTGCCGCAACCTTCACCAGCGCATCCTATACCGCTCCAGCTCCAGTTCCAGTTGCCTCTGCCACCTATACTGCTCCAGCTGTTGCCCAGCCCATCGCAGCGGCTAGTTACCGTGCTCCAGTTGTCAGCCATTCGGCTCCCTCACACTCCCACTCCGGCATTGACACCGTCTACGGCTCCAACGGTGGCTACGTCTACGCCAAACGTCATTAAACATTACTAGCAACTCTCTCAATTTAACTGCATCTTTTTTTTTAATAATGCTAACAAAAAAATAAAAAAAAACACAAATGTTGTAAATACAAACTGTCAATATGTTTTGAATTGGAATTTGATATTGCAGCGTTGCCACCCTTTCCACTTATACGAAATTCCAGTTAAGTAGCAGTCCAATTGGTACATTTGTACCATAATGGTACAGTTTTTGTTCATTGGTACATAAAATGAGATCAGTATGCTGTTTGCAAAGTGGTGAATGTTTTTGTAGGCTAAGCAAGTAAAAATTGTATGCAAAATTTCTGGTAATTTTAAATATGAACTATATACATATGTATACATACATATATATGCAATTAAAGATTTGTAATATAACTTGAGATTATTGAAAGTATGTTAAAGTGGATTTAGGGAGTTATATGTAGTGTATAAGTAAATGAGTGCAATTTTAATAAATAAATATATTTATTTAATTTGAATTTCCTAAATTTAAGAGCAGAAACTATATTTATATTTGTTTTAGACAACACTAAAGAGAACTTTATTCTGTATCATATAAATTATTTGATACACTTAATTTAACATTGAAGCATGCTTATCTAAAATGAGGTACATGATATTAAGGTGTATTTATATAAGGTGACAGCTGAGGTAGTTAAACTTTCAAAAGTGCTCTGTTAACTCAGAGAGCGAGAGAGAGAGTGAGAGAGAAAGAGAGGGGAGAGAGAGAGAGAGAGAGAGAAAGACAGAGAGAGAGAGAGACAGACGCGCTGGAACGAACGTTTGCTTTCGAGCAAGAAGAAGAAGAAGACGTCACCTTATATGAATACACCTTGCATGATAAATTTATGATATGACAGCCCTGGTTCGCATTTTGGCAGTCTAGAACCTTTAAGATCAATATTGCCAACTCAATGGAGGACTCGTGGTAGCTTCCTCTTCCTTGGCACTGGCGACAAATAGAATGTTCAGCTTGCTGCTGATGTTTCGCTTGCTGTCCTCGTGTCGCACCTGCAACATATTCGAATCCACACTGAACGTGCCCACCATTTGCCCTGGTTTGATGTAGTAGTTCTGGCCCAGAGATGTGGGACGATGATCCACAATGAAATGATACATCATGGGCTCCGGCTCCTCTTCGCTGCTGACAATCAATTTTGGTTTCGATGTTGTGCTTGGAGTCGTAGTTGTTGGCATTGCCATTACTTGAGCTAAAAGCAACAAAGAGGCGACCAGCAGAGACAAGTTCCAAGATAACTCCATGTCTTATGTAATGTGTAGACACAATATACAAGATACGAGAACAAGATACAAAACGATGTAACGAAGAAAACCGAATGCTGCCTCTGACTGACGGCATCATTCTTTTATATTTATACTTATGTCCTGATCAGCGGATCAGCTGACCATTCTCTGTTCTCTGTACCGTTCTCTGGCTTCAGCCCTTCTATGCGCTTCTCAACGTTTACGTCTTTACTGCCCCCGCCCCTACCTTCCTTCCTCCCACAAGCTTTTCGGACAAAACAAGTTACTGTAAGGCTCATTAACATTAACCCGATTTCAATTTCGCACTCAAAGATGCACACAATATATAAATGCATATATTTATGTATGGATTTGTGTGATTGTATGTGTATGTGTGTGTTCTCATATATGTAAATACATACGTATAAAAAATTCAATCCAATTTACATATGCAGAAATGGTTATACTTAATTATTTATGCACCGCACTCGGACTTAACAATAAAAAAGACAAAAAGTACGAGTACCAATAATATTGGTCGACTGTCAACGACTTCTAAGTACGCGTTAAGCTTTTGGATAGTTTACAGGGTATTTTAAAGTCGAATCACTTTTATACGCCAACTATAAAAGTCAAGAATTTTTACTCTCTCTAACAACAGCTTCAATTTGTTGTAATTGAAGTATATTCCTATTACGCATGCAGTACAGGGTACAAAAATCACTGTATGTTAGTTAACAGGATGTCTTGCTGTTGCTATCATATTTTTCTGCTCTATAGTATATTTATATAGAAACGTTGTAGTGCTTGTATTAAAAATAATTAGAGTATGCCCTATTTCTGTTAACTGTACAGGGTATAGAAATCACAAAACTCACGCAACACAATAAATAAATAATGTTTGCAAATTTCGTTTGTCGTTTCGCGATTTATAAATAAATGTCTGCCAGTTGGCAGTGAAGATTGTCGTCTTATTGGCCCGATGACAGTGTAGAAATGAAGTGAGTAGCGAAAATAGTGGAATAAATAAATAATTAAATAAATAATACATAATCAGATTTCTTAGTGTTTTGCGTGTGTTAGTTGCGTCAATTAATTAATTTATCAAACATTTTTTAGCAAGCAATTAATGTGGCCATTAAGCCAACAAATTGACTGAAAATGTTTGAAAAATAATTTATTAGCACAATGAAAAAGTTGTTAATTAATTTTGACTATTTTATAAATATTAAGATGAAGGCGACTTTAATTTGATTCCATTTGAAAACCACTCCAAATGTGCTCGAAAATATTATCCAAAAATACCGGTATAAAACTATGCTGATAAATTATGCAATTCTTGATAAATACATTAAATGATTAGCTCATCGAATCCTGTTAATTTAATTAGCCTAAAATAATCACGAATTAAGCGAATTTATTTTCAATATATTTAAATAAAAACAACTTTGCATCTTAGTTTAATATATTTAAGTAGTTATTTCGCACATTAGAATTTTATGTGAAATCAAAAACTCGCAGTTAACTTGCGAATTTAAATCGTTATTGTTTTTTCTTATTTATTAATCTATGATGTTGCATAGGATTTTAAAAAAAATTTTACAACAATCATTACATTTTTGCAGTTAATGTGAAGTAGTGAAAAAACTTAAAAAAAAATTATTATCACTGCGGACGGCAGTTCGCGTTAGTGACGAAAGCAGCACGAAGGGTGCGAAAGGCGACTAACAACTATATACAGCTAAGTTGGAAAATTTGCTACGACTGTCCGATCAGATCGAGTTATATACCGATCGAAAGGTTTAGTCCTAACTTACAAAATGGCATACTAAAACTTTTGCTAATTCACCTGGGTCATGAGATACGGGGGTGTAAGTGGGAGGGGAAAAATTTATATGATCGCAGCTTATGGAGCCGTTGGGGCTTTTACGTAAAATTTTTTATTTTTTAAAAATTCTTATCAAAAATACGCGTCGTTTGATACCTTGATGACCCAAATCCGATAACTGGTTCAAAAGATAAATAAATTTGAAAATTTTAGTAGAATACTAAAAATGAAGTGAAAAAGTTTCTTTGTTTGTCTGTTTGTATCAAAGCGCTAAAAAAGCGTAGATGTTATGATGGGGATTTGTTCATTTTTGAAAATCTAGAAATGTTTGTTTTACGACTTTTTCAATTTCCCGCTAGTTTAGCGGGAAATCGCTAAATCCCGCTAAATTTGAAACCTCACCAGTTTCCATACCATAGAAGCTATAGATATGTTCTGGGTATCATTGGAAAGGTGTGCTTGAGGGCTTTTAGGCGTACCTTTAAACTTTTTTTCTAAAGTACTCAGGTAACATTTTACAGGTGAAATAAAGTTTTTAGCTTACATTTTGGCGATTTCTGACAAAACGGCTCTAACGATTTTAATTAAATTTTAGTATGTTGTAGTACGTAGAATTTTGCGTTTTTTAGTATATGAAACATAAACTTTGACCAAGGGGTTTGGAAGATATTGCTTGTTAACTGAATGTATACATTTTTCTATCGGTCGAAAATCAGGTTTTAGTAAGAAAAACTTTTTGGTTGTATGAGATATCTCAAACAAACTGACACAATACGCATTTAACTTGGTTTTATATATTCTGTGCAAAGTTGGTTCAAATCGGACCACTATAACATATAGCTGTCATAGGACCGATCGGGGGAAAATGGAGTCTTAGTACGAAAAACTTTTTTGTTTTATGAGATATCTCAACCAAACTGATAAAATATGCATTTAACTTCGTTTTATATATCCTGGCCAAAGTTGGTTCAAATCGGACCACTATATCATATAGCTGTCATAGGACCGATCGGGCGAAAATGGAGTCTTAGTACAAAAATTTTTTTGTTTTATGAGATATCTCAACCAAACTGATAAAATATGCATTTAACTTGGTTTTATATATTCTGTGCAAAGTTGGTTCAAATCGGACCACTATAACATATAGCTGTCATAGGACCGATCGGGGGAAAATGGAGTCTTAGTACGAAAAACTTTTTTGTTTTATGAGATATCTCAACCAAACTGATAAAATATGCATTTAACTTCGTTTTATATATCCTGGCCAAAGTTGGTTCAAATCGGACCACTATATCATATAGCTGTCATAGGACCGATCGGGCGAAAATGGAGTCTTAGTACAAAAAACTTTTTTGTTTTATGAGATATCTCAACCAAACTGATAAAATATGCATTTAACTTGGTTTTATATATTCTGTGCAAAGTTGGTTCAAATCGGACCACTATAACATATAGCTGTCATAGGACCGATCGGGGGAAAATGGAGTCTTAGTACGAAAAACTTTTTTGTTTTATGAGATATCTCAACCAAACTGATAAAATATGCATTTAACTTCGTTTTATATATCCTGGCCAAAGTTGGTTCAAATCGGACCACTATATCATATAGCTGTCATAGGACCGATCGGGCGAAAATGGAGTCTTAGTACAAAAAACTTTTTTGTTTTATGAGATATCTCAACCAAACTGATAAAATATGCATTTAACTTGGTTTTATATATTCTGTGCAAAGTTGGTTCAAATCGGACCACTATAACATATAGCTGTCATAGGACCGATCGGGGGAAAATGGAGTCTTAGTACGAAAAACTTTTTTGTTTTATGAGATATCTCAACCAAACTGATAAAATATGCATTTAACTTCGTTTTATATATCCTGGCCAAAGTTGGTTCAAATCGGACCACTATATCATATAGCTGTCATAGGACCGATCGGGCGAAAACAAGTCTTAGCATAAAAAACTTTTTTTTACAAGAGATATCGTAACAAAACTAATAGAATATGCATTTAAGTTAGACTTATAGATCCTGAAGAAAGTTGGTTCTAATCGAACCACTATATCATATAACTGTCATAGGACCGATCGGGCGAAGTCTAAGTCTTAGTATGAGAAACTTTTTTTTCTCACAGTAGGTACGGGGCTTCCGACAGTAGAGTAGCAACTTAAGCGATGCGAGCAGGGGGCGGAGCCCCCTACTTTTCTTTATAATTAAAAAAATTTTTTTTTTAAATATGAAAAAATATTCAACAATGATAAATTTACAATGTCAACAGCAAAAGCAATTGCAAAAATTTCTGATATCCCACAAAAAAACCTCTAAACGAGGTAAAAGTCTAGTGACGAAAGCAATTTCCAGCCCCAAAATTTCTGATATCCAATTTTGTGACGAACAAAATTGAGTTTAATATAAAAATTTTAAATAAAAATATAAATTAATAAAAAAAAATAATTGGCATTCGGCACTGTGCAAAAAGTAATTTTTATGTACAAAGAAGCTCACCCTTTTTGCGCACAGTGCACAAGGCCAATTTTTTTTTTTTATTAATTTATATTTTTATTTAAAATTTTTATATTAAACTCAATTTTGTTCGTCACAAAATTGGATATCAGAAATTTTGGGGCTGGAAATTGCTTTCGTCACTAGACTTTTACCTCGTTTAGAGGTTTTTTTTGTGGGATTAGTATAAAAACTTGGAGCGATATCTATCTTAGAAAATAACTAAATCGAACTTTAGGAACTTGAGTTTTTATAGCTTAATAGTTCTGTGTGTATCGTTCAAACTGACTTGACAAACTGAATAGAGGAACTGTCGTCTGTTGAGCTGATATTGCTGCTTAAAAGGCTACAGATCGCAGTTAGATGAGATAACGATCTGCAAAGTTGAGCGCATAATTCAAGTACGCACCCATAAACAAATTAACCACTTTGTTTTCATTTGGTTGTCTTCTGTTTTTCCGCTTTTTTTTGTTTTTTTTATTTCTATCTTTTGTCTTTTGCTCATTTGTTTTGCACGCAAAGAAATAAACACTGTCAGACCATTAGGTACATAAGTATACGTATTATAATTAATGTCCGTATGTGAGTAATCGTCGCTTTTAGAAAACGACACGCGGGTCTAACACAAACATTAAAACCAAAACATTGGCCAAGATTAAGTGCCAAGATCCAAGCTTCAAGTTTCAAGCTTTAAGTTCCAAGTGCACGGCCCGCAGCTATTGCTTCTTGTCGGATTCGAATTCAATCCGATCCAATCCAATATTGGATTACTTATCTCACGTTTGTTTCATGCTGTCTATATGAACTTCTGGGCAGGCGGGTCACAAAAAAAAAGCACCAAAAAAACGCATCATTAATTAAACTTTCGAGGTATTTTGCGTTTGAGTTTGCGTTTGGCTCTGTGACTTCCGAAATGGACATGGCTAAAAATAAACGATCAAATAAATAGATTTCACGGCATCCTCCAATCACACACAATTCTTCGCCAACACTGTGCTACAAAAGTGTACTTAAAAAAGTAAAGTCGTGATCTCAGTAGTTAATAATTTGTGACTATTTTAAAGAAATCTTTAATCTCATAGCTCAAAAACTAATTGAATTTATAGTTCTAGAGAACTTACAATTTATTATTATTTTAGATAGGAAAATTAACACAAATATTTTAAGCGTATGCTAGATGCTTATAATCAAACCTTTATTTTATATGTTAATAAAAAAAACTATGATAAACAAATATATATGAAAAAACAACTAAAAATTTAAAATACTATATGAGAAATTGTAAATTATAAAATTGACAAAAACTCTAAAATATGTATATCTTTCTCAAAAATATTGATCTCACTATTATAATGGATGCCTATTAAATAATGTAAATTTATAATGATAAATGTAATAAAAAAAAAAATTAATATATTGTAAATATAAATAATATAATAAAATATATTGAAAGGTTCTTTTCAGTATTCTTTAAAAGCTTATTTCGAATATTTTACATATCTAGTCAAACTTTGAAATTCAGATATTAAAATTTATTTTTCAATATGTTATTTAACTACGAGTTGGTATCTACAATGGTATCATATTTATTTATGATTCAAAAATTATGTTGGACAGTTTAATTGAAACCAGAATGTCAGAGCCGAGGTAATCTTGGGTTCCGTTTTGTTCTTCTACTGCTTGTACTCATAGTACGAATATGTTGTACTCGCAAATCTTTTGTTTGTGGATGCTATAAAAGTGTTGCCTCGCGACTCCAGTGGCATCAGTAACCGATCAGTTTTGGTAAGCATCTAAGCATCCAAATTCCAACTCAATCTCCATCTCCTTGACATGGTAAGTTATGACAGCAATTAATAATCTTAGCGCCCAATTATTGATCTATTGCTTATCCTCTTAGCGTTCCTTTGTGATTTGCACTGCTCTGCTGTCCCTCGTTGCCTTGGGCGTGTCCAGTCCTTTGGGTAGCAGCTACCTGCCACCTCAGGCCAACGCTTACAGTGGCTACAACACCGCCGCCTCGGGCAGTTCCTCCTCCTATGCCTCCGCTCCAGCGGCAACTGGCGGCAATTATGCCGCAAGGCGTTCACATGGATATGCATCATCATCGACACCATCTCATCAGTATAATCAGAGAGCAAGCAGCTCGGGATACGCCTCGGCACCTGTGGCAGCTCCCTCTCGTCAGTATCTGTCGCCGACGACTTCTTTGAGCAGCTACTCAACCTCGGGTGCTACCCATAATAGCTACTCGGCTCCAAGGATCTCTCACAGCAACTACGCCTCCTCGGCCTCATCTCACGCGCCAGTGGCAGCTCCTTCTCGTCAGTATTTGGCTCCTGCCGTATCTCATAGCAGTTATTCCGCTCCAGCCGTCTCTCACAGCAGTTATTCCGCTCCCGCTCCCGCTCACAGCAGCTACTCCGCTCCAGCTCCCGCTCACAGCAGTTACTCCGCTCCAGCCGTCTCTCATAGCAGCTACTCCGCTCCCGCTACCGCTCACAAAAGCTACTCCGCTCCAGCCGTCTCTCACAGCAGCTACTCCGCTCCAGCTCCCTCCCACAGCAGCTTCTCATCTGCGGCGTCATCGTACTCACCCGTGACAGCTCCCTCTCGTCAATACCTGGCGCCATCTTCATCACGCTCTAGTTATTCCGCTCCAGCCGTCTCTCACAGCAGCTACTCCGCTCCAGCTCCCGCTCACAAAAGCTACTCCGCTCCAGCTCCCGCTCACAGCAGTTACTCCGCTCCAGCCGTCTCTCACAGCAGCTACTCCGCTCCAGCTCCCGTTCACAAAAGCTACTCCGCTCCAGCTGTCTCCCACAACAGAGGCTACTCCACTCCAGCTCGTTCTGCATCCTCGCATGGACAAGGATACGGTGGCTATGCAGCGGCTTCCTAAGCTTCGTCTCGTAGCCAGGGACTGGGTTATGGATATTCTGCACCAGCTGCAGTCGGAGGCACTCGTTATGCTTCCAACGGTGGATACCAGTACCGCTATTAGGATAAATGTGATCTAGATCTTTGGGCTGAGGACTTAACATGGTATTAATCTTTCAATTTTTTTTATGGTAAATATAATAACCTTTTTTTTGTATTTAAATAATTTAAATAATAAAATAAAAGCACTCAAAAGAATAAGTTCGATAGCATTTTTTCATTATATAAAATTTGGATTTCATTAATCATGAACATTGACATTTTAAGTGATTTTTCCGCTCGTTTTAATTTTAGTAATTATGATAAATTGGTTTCGCTTTCAAATTGAAATTACAATTAAGCCATTTTTTATTTTTTAATTTACTGAATTACATTTTTAAAAGGGCTCCAAAAATTTCATTAGAATATGGTAATATTTGCAGATGTTATTTTAAACAAAAATAGTGTTACATCTTTAACGATATATCAACAAAAATTTCGAAAAGATTCCGCTAATCCTTCTAGATTACCCATTTACAATTCGCAGAAAAACGTCGAATTGTCTGAAGACGATATTAGAGAGGAACAAAATAGTGCTGGAAAACTATACAGATTTACCGAAGAAAACTCTGCAGGAATGTAAAGTGGTTCTTGCGTTTAACACTCTCAAAATTAATTAAAAGTACTTAGTTCAATTAGGAGAATATATATATTTCAAGCTTTAAGCCAATTGATAATGCAAAGATGTAATTTCTATAGTTATATAAAAAAAATAAGGTATTAAAATAGAATATGTGGCACTTGTTACATATGCATATTTCATTGAATCAAAGTGTCCCACGGAATGGTGAAGTTATCTAATAGATATAACCACCATTGGCAGCATATTTGGTGTCTAGACCTCCATAGTTTGTGACAGCTGGCAGATAGGCGCGAGAGGGCGTGGCATAGTTGTTATACTGCGGCACAGAAGCATAGCTGTTATAACCGGACGTGACCAATGGGGAACCGTAGCCAGATCCCAGGCCCAGACCCAGGCCAGATCCAGAACCAGAACCAGAGTAGTATCCACCGCTGGAATAGGCCGAGTTACCCGAGTACGAGGGATATGATGAATACGAATATCCTGCAGCCCCGCTCAAGGGTGGCAAATAGCTGCGGGACAAATGAGAGACATCTGCGGCACAGACAGCCAGGGATGCAATCAAAACAATAACGGCAATGGAGGTCTATAGTAAAGTTATAGTTATTAGTATAGTTAAGAGACGCCATTAAAAAATATGAAAATTAAAACGATGAATAAGCATTAAAAAAATTACATTAAATCTTGTTTTTCAAGATATCTTAAGATATCTTCCTGCCAGTTTTTATTTAAATACTATTTAAAAAAAAAAAATACCGGAACTGTTAACGGAAATTAACCGTTGTAGGTTAAGTACGGAAACCGAAACCGACACCGAAAATAATTCTTATTCAAGCACCGAAATACGAAACGTTCGTTCCGCTACAGTTTTGGTACATTTTCCCAAAAATTATTATATATTTTGTATAAATGTTATAAATACTTGCCATATTTGATGATTTATTTTATTTAGATTTGTGGTCCTTAGAATGGATGTGTACGAGAGTGTAGTTATACTCTGGAAGAATGCTGCCTGACGACTGTTGCTCATTGCAGCATCGAGTCGACATTTTATACTCTTCTAAAAAAAACCTAAACTGTTATTAAATGAAATATTATATATTGTGCACACAGATTTTACAACTAATTTGAAACGCCTTTATTCCACAACGAACATGTTGACGACGGACAACACTCATTACTCAAACCGACAATAACTGGACCTGAATCGCTTAGAAATGTTCAGCGGCATGTTCAGTTGATGTTGCTCTTGATGTTGTTGCTGTTGCTGTTGTTTCGACGGATCCCACGATCCCACGACTCATCAGCAGCTCGACACCCAATTTCATTGGACTTGGAAAATCCACTTTTGTGTGAGACAAACTCTCAAACAAATGCATTTTGGTAGTTTATATTGTTTTTTGTGGTTGATGTTTTTTATGACCATAGCACGCCCAACTCCACTTCCACTTCCCTCTTCCATAGTTAAGTCATGTGTCGTCAAGTTTATTTTCGGGGTAAACATCGTCGCGCGCTCTTTTTCTTTAATTATACAATTTATATATTTGTTAAATCTAGCTCTGGTTATTGTTATTTTGTTTTTAAGTGCCCTTGTTGTTGTTCTCTTTGAATCATTCGTGTTTGTATTTTGTGTTTATGACATTTCGCGGTTGCCGGTCGGTCTAACGCTTTGGTCTCATACAAGTTGCTGCCCATAAATCTCCCCGTTATTAATTGTTGCTTAAGCAAACTGCAGCCCAAAAAAAATTGTTTTTGTTTTTTGTAACCTTAACTTAGAGTTTGGGATCCCGTTCTTAGCCTGAACCGAAAAATTGCACGTTACTTGATATTAAATAAATCGTATAATGACTCACTAGCAGGTCAATTTCAAACTATAACCGTACAATGACAACGATCGTGCAGCGTTGCCACCTAAGAAACTACTCTATCACTTCTTTCTGACTATGTGGCCACCCTAATTGCGCACATTGCATGTTTTCAATTTGAGAGCCCAAAGTGTGAAATCAGTAGTTTTCAAATGTTCGGTTGGTGCACCGATTAAAGAAAGAACTGCATCATAATGGCGGGCATGAAGAAAAATGAGAGCTGGATTCCAGAGTCACGCAGCTTTTTTACGGACGTAATGAAAGACGTTTTTGCAAATATGAGGGGCAATGAAATGTTTGAATTAAGCCGCACTGAGGAAATGCAGCTTGAAAAATTAGAAAAATTGTGGCTGATCAATTATAAACCCTTGGAGCATCTACCCGAGTCGAATGCTTGTCCATTGCCGCCAAAACCCAGACGAGCGCCACAAAAATCTCAAATAAGCTCAACTAGTACAACAAGCACAACAATAACACCAGCAACAACAATAACAAGAACGACCTTCGCGAAGAGCGAGACGGAAGATGAAAAGAATGTGGACGCTAGCACGTTGGATGACAACTTGGATATTGTGTATCGCATAAATATACCGCGCTTACGGCCTCATTGGCGCCACAGAAGCATGGATCTTAAGATAAAGGCGTATGTGTGCAAACAGAATTTAATAGAGCCGCTCATCAATTGGGAACTACTTGATAGCATTATGGAATTGCCGCTGGAAGAGGCCACTACCTTATTCCAGAGACATGTCGACCAAATGGTACAGATGGCTGCGTAAATGTGCTATATAAAAACAATATATGTATGTATGTACATATGTATAAATCCTGTAAAACGTTAAAGTTCTGTACATGTCTCAGGCTGCCTAAATGGTACTATATATAAATAAAATATGTATAAATCATGTAAAACGTTAAAGTTATAAATAAAATATGTATAAATTCTGTAAAACGTTACGATTCCGCGCATTTTCTAATGTTTTTTGTTGTTTTTTTTTTTGTTTTGTTATTTCAATGTTTACTTTGGCTGGTCACATTTTATGTAACGGCATTTGCTCGAATTTCGAATATGCGTGCAAAGGTGTATGTATAGGTGTGCAAGCGTGGGCGGCCAATTCGAATGGAATGCAATTGAACATCGTTCAGTTTGCTTTTTGCATTTCAACGTTTACGTTGAATTTGCCTGTGCTCTTTGTATTTTGTTAATAGTGTTAAACGTTTTGTTTTTTTTGTTTATTTAATGTTTAATTTATGAAAAAATACAAAGTGATTGAAATCACAAACGCCTGTCCACCGATTAAAACTCAAATGTGAGTATCTCGAAAACAAGCTTTTTAGTTTAACAAAAATAAAATAACAGAAATTTGTAACATAACCTCAATTGTACACGTGGCTATATTTTTTTTTTTTTATTGTAGGGCCGCAATCTTGCGGACGAATAATGTGCGAATTCAGGGGGAGCGATGCAGGTGGAGCTGCAGGGGGAGGTGGCAGTGGCCTCTGTGCCTGTGCGCTGCAATGCTGCTGCTCATTTGCGGTGCGTCTTCTGCCGCCGCGACGGGATCAGCGGACACGCGGTGCCATGCAGACCAATTCCAGTGCAGAAACGGAGGCTGCATCTTACAGGCGAAGATGTGCGACGGACGTAGCGACTGCACAGACAACTCGGATGAATTGGAATGCGGCAAGTCAAAACTGAACAGAAAACCGAAAACCTAACCTCAACTCAAATAATACCTGACAAGTTTATACGACAGCTTAAGACCGTTTTAGAGTTGAGCTTTAAGTGATTTAAATTGTAGAAATTCATTAAAAAATCCAATAGGAAATTAAAGTGACAGCTATAAAATAAGTGTGCTGTAAATTAAAACTTGCCTTTCAACTTGGTAAATCAAATCTAAAAATCATCTACAATACTTTTAATAATAGTTGACTCCAATGAACCTTGTTTATTTTTACCATAAATACCTTACGGATCTGTTCCGGGTTTCACTTTCGCATTTATCGGAATTACAAATCTTTATTGAATTTCGTTTGAACTTAATGAGTTTATTTTTAAATTTAATTAATTAACAAACCCTTTTCTCATGAATCGTTTACTTATTAATTATTTCGGCTTAAATAATTTCGGTCTTGGTATAAAACAAAAAAATGTTATATCGATCAGGGTTTCAGTTCCGGTTACCAATTTGAATCGGTTAACACCGGTTAAGGGTTAGGGGTACGGATTACGGACTACGGCTTTAATAACTTGTTCCTATTATTACGCAAGTCGAAGGTCGCACCAACCTATTGTCTTCGATTTAATTTTATAAATTTCATATAGTTTTCTATATAATAAAATAAATATTATTACGCAGACTACAAGCTGTGCCGGCAGCCGCATTGGTTCCCGTGTGCTCAGCCACACGGTGCCTGCCTGGCAGCGGAACTAATATGCAACGGCATCGAGAACTGTCCCGGCGGAGAGGATGAACACCACTGTCCGGGCCGCATTGGGAGCTTCGGACAGCGCAACTGCAGCCAGTTTGAGTACACGTGCCAGGATCACAGCTGCATTCCGCTCGACTTCATGTGCGACGGCAAACCGGACTGTGATGACAACTCGGATGAACTGGCCGGTTGCAAGCAGTCATCCGCCAGCTGCACTTCCGGTCACTTCCTCTGCGCCAATGGACGCTGCTTGCAGCGGAAACAATGGCTCTGCGATGGCGTCGATGACTGTGGCGATAACAGCGATGAACGTGACTGCGGTGAGGCGATAGATAAATATGTTACATATATATCTTTTATAGTACAGTAGAAATTATTGACAAGGTGATAAACTAATCCACCAAAGGCCCTGCTGACCAAAAAAATTGACTTTATTTGATTTTTATTCAGTTTTCCTATTCAACAAAAAATTTAAAATTATAAATAAACAATCCAATGGGATTACAAATTTTTAAATAATATACAAGTCTGTGAATTTTCATAAACTCTTATTTAAATTTTAAGACTACAAGAGAAAAGAGAATAATATTATATTGAACATTTGAATAAAAATAAATCAGTATGAGTAATATTTATAACTATTATTAGTATAACTATTAAACTGTTTTGTGTTAATTTATATTTCATATATATAATTATATTTCTTATTTTTAATGTGTATCTATTTATTTATTTGTATTTTATTTATTTGTATAGCGAATCTCTGTCAACCGTCGTTGGGAAAATTCATGTGCCGCAATCATGTCAACTGCCTGGATTTGTCCAAGGTGTGCGATGGTACCTCCGACTGCTCCGATGGCAGCGATGAGAGCGAGAGTTGCCATTCGAAGCCCGATTGCAGCACAAAACAGTGCCCACCGGGAGCCACTTGCCACATGATGCCAACAAGTGGACCCGAATGCTATTGCCCCTCCGGATTCCGTTTGGTCAACTATCAGAACAAGTGCGAGGACATTAACGAGTGCCAGGAGCGTGACGATCTATGCAGTCAACTGTGTGAGAACACATCGGGCGGATTCCGCTGTGCTTGCGATGCGGGCTACGAGCTGGATCCGATCAACAATCGGACATGTCATGCCACAGACAGTGGAACAAAACAGCGAGCATTGTTGTTGTACACCACCCAAGTGGCTGTGGTGGGCATGCATCTGCAATCACATCCCCATCCCCAATCCCATCAACGTAATCACATCTTCACCGTGGCCAGCAATTTGAGCAAAGTGATTGGTGTGGCCTACGATGGAGATTACATCTATTGGACAAACATACAGAACGAAGGGGAGAGCATTGTCCGTGCTCATGGAGATGGTTCCAATGCAGAAATCCTGCTCACCTCCGGCCTGGATGCACCCGAGGATCTGGCTGTGGATTGGCTAACGCACAACATTTACTTTTCGGACAACATAATGCGTCACATTGCCGTCTGCTCCAGTGATGCCTTGACCTGTGTCGTCCTTGTCACCCAAGATGTCCATCAGCCGCGTGGTTTGGCACTGTGGCCACAGCGCGGTCAAATGTTCTGGACAGATTGGGGCAATAAACCAATGATAGCACGTGCCTCAATGGACGGTACACGATCTCGACCTATTGTCAGCGACAATATCCATTGGCCCAATGGCATTGCATTGGATATGCACCAGGAGCGGATCTATTGGGTCGATGCCAAATTGGGCACCGTGGAGACGGCACGTCCAGATGGCACCGCACGTCGCACAGTGCTCGACGGGATGCTTAAGCATCCGTATGGCTTGGCCGTCTTTGAGGATCAATTGTATTGGTCGGATTGGGGCACCAAAAGTGTTCATGCGTGCCACAAGTTTTCGGGAAAACAGCATCGTGTATTGGTGCGGGATCGCAGCATCTATGCCGTCCATGTCTATCATCCATCGAAGCAGCCGAAGGTGCCACATGCCTGTGAAACGGCACGTTGCACCCATCTCTGTTTGCTGGCCGAACCTGATGCAGGTGGATTCAATTGCGCCTGTCCGGATGGCATGCAGTTGTCGCCGGATCAGCGACAATGCCGACAGACGGAGAAGAGACAACGTCTCTATATTGGACTGCGTCAGATACTGCTGGAGATCGAGCATACGTCGTTTGGTCGCCACGTGGTCAGCTCGTCGCACAGTTTGTCGTGTCACATCAGTGAGATGGTCTACAACCAGGTGAATGGAACACTTCTCATCGCGGACAACATACAGCGGGCGCTCTATCAATACGATCCCCATGAATCCTCGCAGCGTCTCACTCGACTCACCTATGGCAATATTGGCAACGTTAGCTCCTTGGCCTTTGATCATTTGGCCAACAATTTGTACTGGGCGGACACGGAGCGTCATGTGATTGAGCTGCTCTCCCTGCGCACCGGTCAACGTGCTCTGGTGCGTTTCTTTGCCGGCGAGGAGATGCCCATTGGAATTAGTGTGATGCCAGCAGAGGGTTTCATGTTTGTCGCTCTCAAGGCGCGTCGACACACCCATATTGATCGACTGTCGCTTAGCGGAATTGGCCCCCAGACGCACGTCTTTGAGGATGATCTGGGTGATGATGATATCAAGTTTGTGAGCGATTATGAAACGCATACCTTGTATTGGTCGGACAGCGATGTGAATCGCATCAGTTACACCGACTATCGGCAGACGCATGAGCAGACATTCAGTGGACGATTCCGACGACCCTACTCCCTGGCCCTGGTCGAGCAGGATCTGTTCTGGACTGAGCTGGGTGCTCCAGCCATCTTCTGGACGCACAAGAACAATATGGGGCCACATAAACGTATCGAGATCGATACTAATCACCGACTTGGACCCACCACGTACATAACACCACCAAGTCGCATTCCTTTGGCGGCCAGCAGTCGCATGAATCAAGCAACAGGATCCACACATCCTTGCCTGCAATCGAATGGCGGCTGCTCCCATGTCTGCGTCAGTGCCGGACAATATGACAGCGCATGTTTGTGTCCCGCCGGTTTTGTGTATCGGGATGCCAAGAATCGCACCTGCACCGAAGCCTTGGACTGTGAGTTCCGTTGTCGCTCCTCCGGTGAATGCCTCACCCTGGCCCATCGCTGCAATGGCCACAAGGACTGCGCCGATGGCTCCGACGAATCCAATTGCGATCTTTCCAAAGGCATTAAACGCACCAAAGTCAAGTGCGGACTCTCCGAGTTCACCTGCCACGACGGAGAACTCTGTCTGGACAAGAGCAAGCGGTGCGACGGACACAACGATTGCAATGATAACTCCGACGAGCAACATTGCGCTCATTTCGGTATGTCAAAAGAACGTTGGAAATTCCACTTAATTCTCATTTTAATTATTCTCGTAATTATTAAAATTATCAACATTTTAATAATTATAAATAAGTGGTCTTAATTCTACCTTATTATTATTTTCGTTTCGGTTAATCCTCACTTTTTTAATACTCGTAGTTATCAACGTTTTAATAAATCACCATCAATTTGATTCATTTGATTATACTCGTAATTATCAAAATGATCAACATTTTAATATTTATCAATAAATTATTTTTATTAATATTGTAATAATGCGAATTGCATTAGTTTTATCAAAAGGAGTTTTCAAATAGAGAGTTTTTTTTTTTAATATTTCCGTAGTCTAACTAAAACATGATAATATTCGGAAAAGTAATTAAATTTCATTTTTATGCTTAAATTTTTTTTTAAAATATGATTTCTAAATAAAAATTATAAATTAATTCTTATTTTATTTAGATATGATGGCTAGAAAAGCTTAAATAAAACCGATTTCATGAATTTTATTGATAAATATATCTAATTAATGATGATATATGGAAATTAATTTAAATTTTTGTATATTTAAATTAATTCAAAAAGATTCAATGATTAAAATAAAGTATAAGAGTTAAAATATGATTTCTAAATTAAAATTCAAATATAACTATTACCTTAGATAAAAATTTTAAAATAAAACCAATTTCATGAAATAATGATAATTAAAAATAATTTTATTTTGATGTTCAAATTTATTTAAAAAAGATTCAATAATCAAAAATTATGTAATAATAAGAGTTTACATATGATTTCTAGATAAAAGTGTTAATTCAATTATTTAGTTTAGATATAAAATAAGAGTTTAAATTAATTAATTTAAAATCAAGTGAGTTTATACAGTATGCGGAAACAGATACAGTTTCAGTATACTTTTCTAATATTCTCTTTCATCTAGATTATTTTATTTAATGATTTTTAAATTCCATTGCAGACAGAACCAAACTGTGCCACGCCCACCAGCACGCCTGCGACAATGGGGCGTGTGTGGACTACAGTCTGGTGTGCGATGGCACCAATGATTGTGGCGACAACTCGGATGAGCTGGAATGCAGCGAAACAGCAGCGAAATGTGGAGCAGGAATGTTCCAGTGCAGCAGCGGATCGTGCATTGCCAGTGGCTGGGAATGCGATGGACGAATCGATTGCAGTGATGCCTCCGATGAGCATGAGAAGTGCGGACAACGCCAGTGTCCGGAGCACATGCATCGCTGCCTCTTGGGCCAATGTGTGGACAGGAGACTGGTGTGTGATGGCCACAATGATTGCGGTGATCTCACCGATGAGCTCAACTGTGAGCAACGTGGTGTCAATGGGGTCAACATCACATGTGGCAGCTTGACTAAACCAATGTATCAATGTGCCAGCAATCTGCAACTTTGCCTCGATCCAAGCGTGCGTTGCAACGGCACCGCCGAGTGTCCACGTGGCGAGGATGAGGCCAACTGCGGTGACATGTGCAGCCTCAATGAGTTCCAATGCCGCGATAGCAAGGAGTGTATCCATATCGACTTCCGTTGCGACAACGAACGCGACTGCAGCGATGGCAGCGATGAGTTGAACTGTGAGCATTATCAGAAGAATGCAACGCATGACTCACAGATCTCCCAGACGGCCTGGTCAGGTGGCAGACGTGCCTGCAAGCCGCATCTGTTTGACTGTCACGATGGCGAGTGCGTGGACATGTCGCGGGTGTGCAATCACTTCCCCGACTGCAACAATGGCAACGACGAGGGACCGCAATGTGACACCGCCTGCACCAAGTCTATATGTCAACACAAATGCCGTGCGACTCCGGCGGGTGCCGTTTGTCACTGCCATGAAGGCTATCGTTTGGACACGGATCAGCGCAGTTGCGTTGACATTGACGAGTGCCTGGAGCAGCCGTGTGCCCAGATCTGTGAGAATACGCCGGGCAGCTATCAGTGCCAATGTCATGCGGACTTTATGTTGCGTCAAGATCGCAGCAGTTGCAAGAGCATTCATGGTGCTGCCACCTATCTCTTTACCAGCTACAACGAGGTGCGCAATCTCAGTGAGAATCCAACGATGCTATCGGTGGCATGGTCAGCGAATGATACACGCATCAGCGGTTTGGATGTGGACATGGAGCGTCATCTGGGCTATTTCAGCAGCGAGGAGGAGCATGTCATCTATCAAATGGATATGCAGGATCGCACTCGCATTGCAGCACTCTCATTGAAAGCGCCCAGCAAGCTCTCGGTGGAGTGGACAACGGGCAATGTGTATGTGATCAATGGCAATGCTCCGCAGCAGATAAGTGTCTGCGATTTTGGGGCCAAGATGTGTGGACGCATCCTGCAGCTGCAGGGGCACTTTACGCTCAAATCAATTGCCGTGGACGCACATCTGGCGAGGATCTTTTATGCGGCTGTGCGCACCGAAAGCTTTGGCCAACCGCTGACGGAGCTGCACATGGCCCGGCTGGACGGCAGTCGACGGGAGTTGTTGGTGCGCATGGAACGCAGTTATGTGACGGCAATTGCCGTTGATCCGCACCAGCAGCTGCTCTACTTTGTCGATCTGCACAGTCATTCGCTGGCCATGATCAGCTACAGGGTGCGCGATAGTCAGATCCGTGTGCTGCTCCAGAAGAGCACCTCGTTGATGCAACCGACGGGTCTGAGCATCTATGAGAATCATGCGTATATTGTTAATATGGGTGAAAAAGATCTGGTGCGTTGTCGCCTCTACAATCAGCCCAGTTGCACCGCCATCCATCTGAGTGTGATGAATGCCCAGGATATTGTTGTCGCTGGGCAATCACGTCAACCGCCGGCTACAACGAATCCCTGCCTGCATGCCCACTGCTCGGGAATGTGTGTCCTGGCTAACTTTGGCTACGAGTGCATGTGTGGCAATGAGATTGTCGCCGAGCTGCAGCAGTGTCCCCATGGCATCACCAATGAGCTGCACTTCAGTGAACTGAGCTCGGACAACGATGATGAGGGCAGCAGTGGATTCCATTGGTGGCTCTTCATTCTGCTGCTTGTTGTGGCAGCTATTGTGGCAGCATTAGGCATTGGGTACTATCAGTATCGGCAACGGGGTCATCGCGATCTCAACATTAACCTGCATTTCCAGAATCCTCTGGCAACACATGGCGGCAAACCGATCACGGAATCCAACAGTGCCAACGAACTGGATGGCATCAGCAGCAGCGGCAGCGGGACAACAACCAGACGATGCAGCACGGTCACCACAGCTGCTTCATACACCACGGAGCGGGAAACACTTCAATTTGGTGTCCCCACAATTCTACAGAAATTATTGCGACAGAAGCACACGCAAAACAACGAATTGGCTACGGAGATGTCGTTCGAAAACGCAAGAGTAAGTGAATAACCCGATTCAACCGATTTAACCGATTCATAACGGCTATAAGAGTGTTCTAATTTTGTGGCGAAAGAATAGTACATATTGCAATTTATAATCTACAGCATAATTCGCTTAATAACTTATTTTGCAAATTTACAAATATTCGAATATCATTTTAATTGCATAAATCTTCAAAAATATTTCTTAAAAATTATAAGACAAATATTGCAAATAAAAGTTAAAGTTAAAAAATACTAACCCAAATTTCAAAATACTAACCACATTTTTCAATTAAATATTTAGAAATAAAATATAAAAATAATAGGTCTTTCAGTTCTTATTTAAAAATGATAGCTCTTAATTTAACTTTTGTGTTTCCCTTGTAATTGCAATAGGCGAGCGAATTACAGTCGATGGACAATGAACGGAGAGACAACAGCAGAGTCCCAAACATCGTGGTGGCAGCTCCTGGCGATGATGCCACCTCGCCCGGATACTACGGCGGAAATTACGGAAGCGATGATGTGCTTGAACGACTTGTGCCATAGATAAGAGAGAAATATATTCTTATACAACTATTACATGTTCATTCGTATCCAGTTTATATATATTTACATATTTATTGTTAGGCTTATATATATGTATGTTTTTTCATGGTGGGGCAATTGTTGTTCAATATATTGATATTACTATGAATAATTATACTCGTAATGATCAAAGCATAAATTTAACAATCAACATTTGTTTTTTAAATCTGTCTACTTATTTTAAATATTTCAGCATTGTTTCAGTTGAAGGAATCTTACAAAATTGTTGTGTACTGTTGGCAAAGTTACAGTGACCTCAAAACTGTTTAACTGACCTTAAAATGATATATTTGCTATATGATCAAATAGTTATACATTATCCAGGGTTTTTTTTTAAGAAAATCATAAAAATTAAAATTAACTCAAAATATGAAAATAAATAACTCGTTTTTCTTTAAATTAACAAAAGTCCTTTAGTTCTAAGATTTCAATTCTTATGGAGTCAGATTGAGTCTAAGTTTCTTAGTTATTAGTAAAAAGTTTTTAGTATTTTTGTTCATTTGTGGAAATTACTCATTTTTCACAAATGTATAAAACGTAGCAAACTGTGAATAAACTTTCTAAGAGAGTATTACTCAATCTTATATCAGGATATTTTATAAATTTTGAATCAATATCCATTTAAAACACAATTAAATTTTCAATCTGTGAAATTAATAATTTGGAAATCGGTATCTTTTGAAAATGAGTTTGAATAATAAACAAACAGAAGTAATCAATTCTAATGATAATTATCATGAATTGTCGCAGTTTTATCGGAATCATAAAACTTATTGATTTAAACAAATGTCACTTTTATTTTGCATAAAACACAACTTGAAAAATGTACAATCAGCGTAAAGAGTTATGAATTACAAAATATAGCCATACTTGCTGTTGTTTGTCTGTATGCATGTGTTGTGTTTAACTTTGTCTGTCTTTCTGTGTGTGTGTGTTTGTGTGGTGTGTGTGTGTGTGTGTGTATTTGTTATAACCTGAGTAGGAGCTTAGCCAGGTCGGCAATGCTCTGTAGTTGCATATGCAAGAGGACGACAATGAAGTGGGTTAAGAAAGAGAGGGAGAGAGAGAGAGAGAGAGGAAAAGATATACAGGAAAAAAAAAATGATAAATGATAATCAGTTCATCGATAGCGTCGCTCCCTCTCTCTGTCCTTGTCCTTGTCCCTGTCCCGCTCTCGCTCTCTCTCCCGTTCCCGGTCGTCGTGATGATGTCTGCTGCTTCGTTCGTCCCGTTTCCGCTCCCGTTCCCGATCCCGCTCATGACGATGACGACCACGACTGTCACTGCGACTGCTGCGAGATTTGCTGTGACTGCGACTGCGACTCCGTGAGTATTGTCTATGCTTGTGCTTCTTCTTGTGCTTGCTGCTGCGGCGACGACTGCTCTCACCACGCTCCCCATGGTCCTTGTCGCGATCGGAGCTGCCATAGGGCAGCATTGAGGACATGGGCGGTGGCGGTGGGTATTCCTCGTAGCCGCGACTGCGTCCATAGGCTGAACCCGAGGCTTGACTTGCATAATAGTCGCGATCATCGTGATCATTGCGATAGTTTGCTGGCGGATAACCGCCGGCTCCTCCTCCTCCTCCACCTGCTCCTCCTCCAGCGCCAGGAGCACGTCTACCACCACCAACACCACCACCACCACTTCCTCCCTCGTAGTCATCGCATCCAGTGGCAACCGCTGCCGTGGCATTGCCAGGTGTAACCGTTGCCGCTGTCTGGCCACGACCCGTGCTCAGCTGATTGATCGTAATGCCCTGCTCCCGGCAATATTGTTCAATCTTCTTCTCGATCTGCTTCTGGATGGGCACTGGAATGCGAGGAAACAGTGTGGAGAACCAATCCAGCTTTGTCATAAACTGATACACCATTTGGCCAATCGTCAATACCTGAACAGGAAATAATCGAATAAGATAACTCCCAGTTAGTTAAAGGGATCTTCAAGGATTATGTATGCTATGGCTATTGGTTAATTGATTGGTGGCTCATACAGTTGACTCACCTGGCCGCCGCCCGCCTTCACGTCAATCTCCTCCTCATCCTGCAGATAATCCTCATACCAGTCGTATAAATCTCCCGGCGGTTGTGTATAACGTAAGTACATAAATCCTATAAATATGACAAACAAAAAGAGAAATAACAATTAGCATTATTGATAGACACAATTAAGGCCAGTACACAACGCAGCGAGATAAAACGAGGATCAAAGAAACAAAGTTTATAAATTAAACAGACTCTAAATCATGGTATGCTTATTGTGTGCAAATTTCAACTTCCTATATCTTATGGTTCGGTCGGTGCAATGATCAGTCAGTGAGTGAGTGAGTCAGGACAAAGAGTTTTATACACAGCTGCCATAAGATCGATCAGTCGCAAATGCATAAAATGTATGAAAATCTTTACGTTTTTCAAGATATTTCAATTAAATTAACTTTATATTTGATATGTTAAAGTTATCAGACATAATAATGACAAAACTACAACGAGAAATATGAGAAAATTGCAATTTTACAAATGTTTATCTCGAGCTGCGTGCTAGCCTAAAGACGGAGACAAAGATAGAGAGAGTGAGAAAGAGAGTGTGTGTGTGTGTGTGTGATAGTGAGAAGAGAAGATACGCGGGAGGAGAGCAGGAGCAAGCAACGAGTGACGAGTGACACGGCTGAACTCATGCGACTTACCAACACCTACCTAGTGCCCGTATGTAGGCCGAGTCTGTGTGATTGAGCAGCCCGTTGATCTGCTTCCGTGTCAATCGGAGCGTGTAGAGCTTGTAAAGCAAACAGTAGGCGGTGGATACAATGCCGCCGGCGCCAACGCCACGTACCTAGAAATTTTAATAAAAATTAAAAAAATGAGGTTAGCATCATCGAACAACAAATAAAGAATAATAAAGAATCGCCAACGATAAGCGCTACATTTCATAAACTCACACCGCCGCACATGCCCGTCTGGCCGGAGGTTTTGCGTGATCCTCGCTCCCATGGTTCCATGTGCTTCACCTGGTAGTAGATCTCGTCGACCACCTCATGGTAGGTTTTCAGCTTGAATAAGTGTACTACAAAAAAAACACGACACATTTCAAATTGGCGGGACAATTATTAAGTGTGTTTTTTGTATGACTTGTTACCTTTGAAATAGCTGGAACTCTGTATGTTGGCCAGGATAAGAGGATTCAGATTCATAGACGTCTCATTGCCCCAAAATGGCAGCGTATTATGCTGCTTGCCAACGCCGGACTTTTTAGCGCCGACGCCGCCGCCGCCACCCGAAGACGCTGCCGAATATTCTGTGTTAAAGTCAACGCCAAAAATGCCGCGATTAACACAGAGAAAGAGTGCGATGGCGATGGCGATGGCGAGAGCGAGAGAGACAGAGAACGGAAGCGAGAAAGCACAAAAAGAAGATTTAATTTAGCACACACATTTATTGCTATCTGGAATGCCCGTGGCGGGGGCGCACACTACCTTACCTTCGTCCATGGCTCCACTTCAAACGCCGGTATTTGTGTTGTGCATTCAATTACAGTTCTAAGTTACTTTGAGCGCAAGCAAACGCAATTTGCAAAACGTTTACGTACAGTGAAAATGCCAATGTGTTAGAGTTGTATCGAATCGTTCGGACTAAGTTCTATTGAACTGGTTCCTAAAGTGATGGAACGAACTTAGGTCATTTAGTTCTAATAAAGATCATTGAGTGAATAGATCCCAAGATAGCTCGTTCAGTGAACGAAAAGTGCCGTTCTTATTCGGCGCGGTGTCCTTAAACCGATGGTTGCCCATCCACTATAAATTTCCGATCTGTTTTTCTTTACTTAAAAAAATAAGTACATTTCCAAAAAAAAAGGTAATCTTAATTTCTGTGCCTTTTTTCAATTAGTTTTTGTTAGCAGAATTTTTGTAATAATTTTCTCAATTATTTGATATATATATATATTTTTTTTTTCCAGATTTAATTTTCTAACTCTCTTCCCGAAATCACGAACGTGAAACCCTCATTAAAATGTTAACCTCAATTTTGTAATACTTTAAATTTTAAATTTTCATCAAATCTATTAATTTATTGCAAAGTTATAGCATTTTGCGATTTTTATTACCTTAAATTTAAATTCTTATCGCAGCGCCATCTTGTGTCACATTCGCGACCACGTTACTACTCATTAACAATTTGCTCCTCACGTAACAATTTTACAATTTGCATATGCACGCAATTAAATTGTTTTTTAGGTTCTTAGCAATAAGTTGGCAAACAATTTACAATTTAACAAATATATTTTATTCGGATTAAAATATTAAGCAATATATTATCGAAATGTAATAATCCACTACTAAGCGCCACCTTTTGTTTATGAAATATACTACCTGTGTGTTGTGTTATTTCAATGCCAAAATTGAGTTACACTATCGATAGCGTTAAGTCTGATTCGAAAACAGAATAATCGATATATCGATAGCGTCATTTAATCAGCAGCAGCAGTGAGAGTGAGTGAGCGAGGAGACGACGAAGACGGCTCGTCAAGAGTTTACGCACTGAGTATGTGCTGGCGGCGGATAACGGCGGACGGACCTAAAACAAAAGTGTGCGTGTGTGTGTTTTTCTTTATTTTCTTTTGTAACAACAAATATTAGTTAAATCATAATTATATTATCAAAATCGAAACTGCAGCATTGATTCGTATTTAGTGTGAGTGCAAACTGATTTCATTGTGATTAGGTGTGAAGATGACGAACTTAAATATGAGCAAAGCAAGCAAAATCAACAGCAAACAGCACGAATTTTTTGCATCCAAATACCTCGATATCCATTCGTGAGAGGGGGAATCGTTGAAAATTTCAGCTGAAAAATCCAAATTAACAATTACAAGTAATTACAACTATGTATAACTAATATAGCAGCAGCAGCAGCAGCAGCAACAACAGCAGCGCAGCAGCAGAGCAGCCACCACGGTCGTTTAGCAAGCAGCCAGCACCAAGAAGAAGACGAAGAGCAAGACGAAAAGTAAAACAACAATAAAGCTGGCCATATTCATACAACACAAAAAAAAAGAAGAAAAAGAGGAAAAAAAACAGCATGTTGTGAGCTAATCAGAATCAGTAAAGGGAAGCAGAGGTGTATTTTGTTGTTGTTGTTTTTTTTGTTCATTTCCTTTGGGAATTAATAATGAAATAGAATTATAAATGTGTAAAATATTGCTATTGAAATTACATGTTATATTTATAAAAATAAGCAGAGCTAAAGCGACGCAGTCGTTGCTGTCGGTGTCGCAGTCGCAGTCGACATCGTCTCGTGGTGTCAACGTCAACTCCAACCGCGCCGCTGGCGCTCGTGTGCTGCACAAATGAATGTGTGTATGTGTCCGTGTGTGTGTGTGTCTTGTAGCGTATTTACTTGTGTGCGTGCGTGTCCCCTTTTGCCTGCTAAGGTGGGCAGGTCATTAAAAGGCGCCTCCTGTCGTCCCAGACACACACACACACATACGTGTATATACAAGTGGGTTTGCCCAGACCCAGATTTTTGTTGTTATTATTGTTGTCTGCTTGCCTCCTAGTGTTTGGTTTGTTTTCGTATTGTCACTCTTCCTTTTTGGCCTTTTTCATTTCGTTTTCATTATGAAAATTCTTGAAAAACCAGCTGAAAAATCGCGGGCAGCCCAAATAGATAAATCCAAATCTTATCGCTTAAGCACCGCCCCTCCCTCCGCTCCCCTCTCTGCACTAGCAACTACTTCTGCCCCTCCCCCCTCACTTTCCCTACCCCTTAGCAGTATCGATGCCGTGTGTTCGTCGTGGTGAATACCGAATATTGATTCCATATTTTTTATGCACACTTATTCGCAAGAGCAGCGCTGCTCAGCGCGACGCAGCAGAAGACAGAGAAGAAGCAGAACTCGAAGCGAAGCTTAAATGAGCTGCATAAATAAACGAAATCAAAACAAAAGAAAAACAGTGAACAAATCAAATACAACAAAAAGAGCGAGAACGAGAATAAGAAAAAGAAAACAAAAACAATATAAAGAGAAAGGACAATAACAAAATTTGCTGCTATAGTGATAAAGATAAATAAATAAAATATAAAAAAGAGTATTCCCCTTAATTGGGAAAACTTCAATTTGAGCAAAGATGACGGACATTGTGGAGCTAATGAACCGAATGTCGAGTACATTTAACAGCGACTGCGCCACAAGCACCGCCGAGGGCGGAATGCTGCTCAACTCGGATTTGGCCGAGGATAAGACGCTCAAATGGCGCAATTTGGCCAACAATCAGTTTGCCTGCAAGGATAAGGATAAAAAGCAAGCAGGCAACGTCGAGAAGCAACAGGAGTCACCGACAACAGAGGCAGCGACTGAGGCAGAGGCAGAGGAACCAGCAGCAACAGAAAATAAAGAGCAAAAGCTGCTCGATGCTGCGAATGTCAAAATGGAGACGGAAGCAACAGTCGCTGCAGCTGCAGCAGATGAACAGCAGTCGCAGTTGGAGTTGGAGTTGCAGTCGCCGTCGCTGTCGCTGCCTCAAGGCCAGAGTCACAGCCAAAGCCAAAGTCAGTGCAGCGATGGCGCCAATGCAGCCAGTGCAGAAATAACACAAATTGCAGCAGCAGAGGCAGCAGCAGATGCGTCGACAGCAGCAGCAGTCGCCGAAGCAGATGCAAATGCAGTAACAGAAACATCGACAGCAACAGACGGAACAAAGCTAGCAGAAGCAGCAGCGTCGACCGCAGCAGCAGCAGAGACAACGACGACGCCTAACGAAGCAACCGCAGCAACAGCAGCAGCAGTCGACAATGGCGTTAACGATGACGATGAGGTTGCCGAGCACGCTGCCGAAGTAAAAGGCGATGGCGATGGCGTCGCTGGCAGTGATGACAACGCTGCTGTCACAACAACAAAAGCAGCGAACGTTATCGAAGAAGAAGAAGCAGAAGCAGCAATAACAACGGCAACAACTGCTGTAAAACTGGAGCAGGAAGCGTTTAAAAGCGCAACAACAACAACGACAGCCGCTGCGGTGGAGCAGACAACAACAAGCGTAGCAGCTGCTACAGTTACAACAACAACAACAACAACAAATAATGTTACAACAAACACAACAGCCGAAGGCATCAAGACTGAAAATGAGATGGAAACCGCAAATGCGAAACCCAAAGAGGAGCTTTTGGATGATCAGCAGCAACAACAACAACAACAACAGCAGCAGCAAGAAGAAGATGAGCAACAACAGCAGCAGTCGAAGGAGCAAACGTTGACTGCGCAGCCCGAGCCGAGCGCAGACGCTGCAACAGTCGCTGAAGTCGCCGTCGCTGCAGTCGCAACAGCCGAGGTCACTGCGTCGTCTCCAGTCACGACATCATCGGCATCCCCAACGTTGCGTTTGACTGCCGTCGCTCCACTTGTTGTCAACGCTGCCGACGTCGCTGACGGCGCCGCTGACGCAACAGATTCGACAACGATGACTGCCGCAGTCAGCAGCAGCAGCAACAGCGACGTCGCAGCAGCAGCACCAACAACAGCAGAAGCAGCATCGTTGGCTGCTGATAAAAACGTAAGTGTATATCGTTTGTACATATGTACGTGTGCATGTTTCAATGTGCAAGTGTGTGTGTGTGTGTGTATATGTGTTAGTATTATTCTCGAATTTTTACAGTGTGTTTCACTTTCTGTTTTACGTTTGACGATGCGCCTCAATTAGGGGGCGATTTGAGCAGCAAGTAAGCAGCGCCCTACAACAAGAACGGACTGAGACGTAGGTAGAGAGAGAGAGAGAGAGAGAGGGTATGATAGATTTGCATATGTCGGGATTTCCCCGTATATGTAATATGTATATATGTGTGTGTGGTTCTTTAGCAAATTTAAATTAAGTTAATAAAATTACTTGCAATTTTTTATATTTACATACATACTTATAACGTATGATTCATGTTAGATGCAGGTATGTTTATTGCGTGTATGTTTATTGCATGTATGTACATATGTTTATGTACTATTTGCTGTACGCATAATTTAGGAATTTATTGGAAACACTCTGGGGAAGATGAAAAAAATAGCCTAGAATAAACAAAAATAGCGAGATAACAAAAGGGAGTACCACGGTCCAATTTATATAATATGAAAACCTAGCCATGAGATATGCATAAATATGATTTGTAAACTCTTCTAAGTTTATGATGTCTTAGAATTGGTAGAAATTAGGTTTACAAATAATTTTAGTGACCCATTTTGAACTTATATTTTTTAAATGGAAATTTCTCAGAAATAATTTTATTTATTTTGGGTCAACTAGACACAGTTGTCTTAAATTATAATAAATTTGTGAAAAGTGTCAAATTAAAATTCTAAATGAAATTTAAAAAAAAAAACAATTAAAAATGTAAAGTGAGAAACAAATTATTTACTAACAGATTAAATTTCTCAGAGTTCATAGCATAGAATACTTTGTTAAAAAAAAATATATTTTAACATTCTGAACCATTTTCAAAATATTAGATTTTTAAGATTTTGGGACTTTTATGCAAATTTTTTCGAGTTTAGCAATAAAAAAATATGACATGATAATATAAAATGAAATACGGTATAATTCGCTCAATTGCACGGTCAAAGTAATTCCAAAATTTTTCGGTTAAAATATGCTTTTTTTTTTTTTTTTTTTTAAACATAATCAACATCAAGAACCAAATAAAAATTTAACAAATTTCAATTAGTCGTGGGAGTTGCATTATTGATTGATTGTGCATCGAAGCAAATGTCCACAGTGCTTATGAGTTCTGTTTGAATTTTGGAAATGTAAGCATCCTTTATGGTTAGCAGAGAATGTTACAATTTCCAATTTGCTGACAAGTCAGAGGACAAATATGTCACTTTCTTCACTCTCAACCCAATTCATGCCTCAGTCTCAGTCTCTGTCACTGTCTCTGTCCTGGCCGTACCACAGCGTGTGGCATGCATATGTTTTGTAGGAACTGTTGCCGGGGCAACGTCGTCAACGGAAGTGGTTAGCTTAGATTTGCACTCACTTCGTTGTGTAGACAGGTGAAGGAGCAGCTGCCTCAGAGCTGGAGCTGCAACTCTCAACTCTCAACTTCAACTTCATCTGGTCATTGCTTTATTGAACAGTCTTCCAAGCAAATGAAACGACGCAAGTTGGAAAATTGGCCAACGGTTTGTCTCTCTACATTTTAATTACAAGTATTGTGTCTGAGAATGAGATTGAGAACTTATTAAGCAAGTTGCAAGTGCTATCTTTTTTTTTTCAAGAAGTGTGCGAAATTTGCAACAGGCAGCAGAAGGAGTAAAGTATATATATATTCCTGATAACCATCAACAACTACGTCGATATATATAGCAATGTCCGTTTTGGTGTATAAACAAATCAAAAAAATGGTAAGAGATAGAAGCATCAAATAGGTTGAGTGGATTTCTTATAGGTTACATTTTATCAAGTTTTATTTTAAATTTTATATAACACCCCATTTACAAATTAAAATATTAAATTCGAATGCAGTTTTAAAGCAGTTTGGAAGAGATTAAGAAAAAATATACATAAATATTAAATACAGAAAGAGAGTGCGTCAAGTTTTTTTTTTATGTGTGGAAGTGTTTAAATATGTGTTCAGTTAGACAAGTAATTATTTGGACAAAGTAAAAAATGCAATTGAACCGAATGGTCTTTTTTTTTTAGCATTATAAAACGTGTGAATTTTGTTTTTTGGAAAAAAAAAAACATTTACAAATTTGTTTTTAAACACATTTGTTGATTAAAATTTTCTTACAATAATAATTACGGAATAGGTTAATTTTTATTTTTTAAATAGCTTTAACCGAAATGTTGCTGTTATTTTATTTTTAATCATGTTCTAAGGACAATAAGAAAATAAAATAAAAATGAGTTGAATTAAAAATAGGTGTTTATTTTCGCAATAGAAGTTGTGTGAATTTCTTATTTAATCAACACAATTACTTGACTAACTGTGCAATTATAGAATATCTGAGAGTAGCGCTCATCTTAAGTTATCTTATTAATTATTTTTAAGGCACTAGTCAGATGTTTAACATACTTCTACTATGTCTTTCCCTTTGACAGGAACAAATTGCTGCTAGCAGCACGCGTCGCTTGCGTCGCACTCCGCGTCCCACAGATGAGCAGCAGCTGCAGGTGCAGGTGCAGGTGCAGCTGGAGGAGGTGCCACCACAGAGGGAGGAATGCAACGAAGCCTTGTGCAACAATGTTAAAAAGGAGGAGGTGGAAAAGTCACCTGCAGCCAACGAGGATCAAATGACAGCAGCAGCAACAACAACATTAACAACAGCAACAACCACAACAGCAATAACTACAGCAACAACAACAAATGTGCCGACAGCGCCAAAACGTGGACGTGGACGTGCCAAAAAGATAAAACCCGAAGTGGAGGCCACAGAGTTGCCACAGGCGTCGTCAGAGTTGCCAGCTGTTGAGGAGACAACTGTGGAGCGTAAAGTTGGACGCAAACGTAAGCTGGCCGAGGAAGACCAACAACAACAACAACAACAACAGCAGCAGTTGACAGAGATGACTTCGGTGGTAGTCAAGACGGAGCAGGAGGAAGATGCTTCAACATCCTCTGCCGCCGCTGTCGCTGCCGCTGCCGCTGCCGCAGCGCCAATGCGACGCAGCGTGCGTCTGGGGAATCGTCACGATCATGCCACACATGCCTCCTGGAGCAGCGAGGAGGTCAAGACGGAACCAATGGCGAGTCAAGAACTGACGCCAGCTATGGACACGCTAACTGGCGTCTCTGGTGCGTCCGGTGTGTCCGGAGTTGCGGGTGTGCTGGACGAGAAGACGCCGCCAAAGAAACGTGGACGCAAGGCAAAGATTCCGGCTGTCACAAGAGCCGCTTCGCCAGCGTCAGGTGCCACACCAACAACAACAACAACAGCAACAACAATAGCAGCAACAAGTGGCAGCAACAATAGCGGCGGAGTTGGGGCATCATCATCATCATTATCGAATGGCAACAAACGTGCCGCATCCATGTCTGTGACAACAACAACAACATCCAGCAACGATTTGCAGTTGCCAAAGCGCTCGAAGCGCCGCATTAAACCCACGCCAAAGATCCTGGAGAACGATGCCTTGCGCAGCGAATTCGAGACCAAGTTCATCGAACGCATCTCGCAATGGGAGGCTGTCGGCGGTGAGGGGGCGGATACCGTACACTTTGAGACGCCGCTGCAATATGGCAGCGCTACAGGTTCAAATTCCTCAACATCGCGTCAAAAGAGCGACAAATCCGATGGCGGAACAAGTGGAGCGGGCGTGGGTGCGGGAGCGGGAGCCGGAGCGGGTGGAGGGGATCATCCGGCGGGAACAAGTGCAATTAAGAAGCGTCTATTCTCAAAATCACAGCGTGACATTGACAATTCGGGTGCCGCATTATTGGCAAAGAGTAAATTGCCACCATGTCCCGATCTCGAGCAGTTCATCAGTGACATTAAGGCGGCCAAATTGAATGCGAATCGTTCGCCGGAGGAGCGTAAATTGAACAAGAAGCAACAACGCAAGTTGGCCAAACAGAAGGAGAAGCATCTCAAGCATTTGGGATTGAAGCGCAACAACAGCGAGGAGGCAAGCGACAACGATAGCTCCAACACGGACAACGAGGAGTTTGTGCCCACAACACGTGTCCAGGTTGGCAAGCCCAGTGTGACGCTGCGTCTGCGCAATGCCACAAGGGATACAGCAACCACAACAACAGCAACAACAACAACAGGCAGGACAACAACTGCAAATGCAGCTGCTGTTGCACTGCCTCCTCCGATTCCTGTTCCGACTCCATTTGTCAGTGGCAAGCTCAACCGTCGCATTGGAGTACGCAACAATGCAACTGGAGCGGGAGCAACAGGAGCTGGAGCTGGTGCTGGAGCAAGTGGATCCACAACTACCACATTGCAACACGCCCAAGACGCCTTGAACAGAGCCGTGGCTGCTGTTCATTTTGCTAGCGATGGCATTGCCAGCACTTCAGCTGCTGCCGCTGCCGCCGCCGCCTACGCCAAGTTTCTCTGTCTGTGCCAGAAGAGTTCACCGTACTATGCGCCAAATGCACCAGATGCCTCCTATTGCTGTGCCATCGATAACATCGATGAGCAAAAGATTGGCTGCTGCAATGAACTTTCCGCCGGCGTTCACAATCTATTGCGTCCCAGCCAAAGGGTCGGATACATGATCCTCTGTGATGAGCACAAGAAACGCTTGCAATCCCACAACTGCTGTGCCGGCTGTGGCATCTTTTGCACCCAAGTAAGTCACATCCACAAATCACAAATAACATTTTTGAGTTGGAAAATAATCAAATTTGATCCAATTATATGTGTACAAATGAGAAAATCAATAAAATATATATTGTTTGATAAATGTATTTAAATTAATTTGTATTGCTTTATAAAGAAATGTAAACAAATGAAAAAAATGTAAAATAATAATAATTAATTATATTTCAATATCTTTTTTTTAACACAATTCTTATATTCTTTTTTTAAACATTAAAAAATGTTATTTTTTTTAAATAAAATATTAATATTATTTTAAAATTATAGTTAAATTCGTATTCTCCAATATAATTTACTTATTAAAACATATTGAATTTTTTTAAATTAAATTTCAATTTTATTATGAATTCATAATTAAACTTTGTTTTCTTTTTTTTAATTCAAAATATTAAACAAAGAGTTGATATTTTGTATTAATTTATAGTAACAGAAAACAAGAAATAAGATTTGAAGATTTGATCTCAATATTATATTTAATTTTATATTTGATCAAAAACTAAGACTTAATTTATATATACAAATGACCAAATCATTTCACTTCATTATTTGTATTTTAAGAATTATAGTATAATCATTTCGCTGTAATAATTAGATTTTTTATCAATCATCAATCATAACGAAAAGTCGTTCAATCAATTAATCAATCGATTGTTAATTTAATTTCAGGGCAAGTTTGTGCTGTGCAAACAACAGCATTTTTTTCATCCGGATTGCGCACAACGCTTCATTTTAAACAGTCCCTACGATGCACAACAACAACAACAACATTCGTCCGGCAGCAGCAACAACAACATAAACAACAACTATGTCAGCCCCCTGCTCGTCCTCAAGTGTCCGCATTGTGGCTTGGACACGCCGGAGCGCACCTCAACCGTAACCATGAAGTGCCAAACCTTGCCGGTCTTTCTGCCCGCTCAGAAGACAAAGATGTAAGCATTTTTTTTTATTTTTAAAATTTATTTCGGTTATTTATTATTATTTTCCTCTTTTCTTTAAATTTATAAAATAGAGCACACAAGATTCTCAAGTTCAAATATGCCCAAATTAGTTTGCCAATTAAATTTAACAAAAATCTATAAAAATAAGTTTTGTGAATATAGTTTTCTTACGTTTTTTTCGTTTTTTTTGTTTTAATTTTATATTTTTGTGTACACATGTGTTTGGTCTAAGGACTCTACAAGATATTTTGGTTAAGCAACCAATTGAAAATTAATTTCCTTATCCATTTTCACAGCAAACCTGCCAAGCTGACAACCTCTTCCCATCTAATGCAATTTGGAAATGCCTCAGGCAGTAATAAACCACCAGGCAGCACCAGCTCAACCGCCAAAGGAGCAAGTGGGGGGACGCGGGGCAAGGCGGCTGCTGCTGCTGCTGCTGCAACCGCAGCTGGCAAATCGAATGGCACACGTGGCAGCAACGGTAAAGTCTCTACAACAACAACAACCAGCTCAGGACTTGCCGTTAACATCATCAACTTTGAGCAATTGATTCCCGAGTCCGTCATGAATGTGGTGCAACGTGGTCGCATGGTCTCATCCAGCGGACGTGTCACCACCGAATTTAACACTCGCGACATGTACTATGCCGTCCAGAACGATGATCTGGAACGAGTTGCCGAGATTCTAGGTGAGTGTTAAGGGTGATCGTTGTTTACTACTACTACTGCTACTATAAATACTACTATTAATATTACTCCTCCCAGTCCCGCTCCCAGTCCCTTTCCCAGGTCCCTCTCCCAGTCCCTCTCTCAGGCCCCGCTCTCAGGCCCCGCTCCCAGGCCCCGCTCCCAGGCCCCGCTCCCAGTCCCCGCTCCCAGTCCCTCTCCCAGTCCCTCTCCCAGTCCCTCTCCCAGTCCCTCTCCCAGTCCCTCTCCCAGGTCCCTCTCCCAGGTCCCTCTCCCAGTCCCTCTCCCAGGTCCCTCTCCCAGGTCCCTCTCCCAGGTCCCTCTCCCAGTCCCTCTCCCAGGTCCCTCTCCCAGTCCCTCTCCCAGGTCCCTCTCCCAGGTCCCTCTCCCAGGCCCCGCTCCCAGGCTCCGCTCCCAGGTCCCTCTCCCAGACCCCGCTCCCAGGTCCCTCTCCCAGTCCCTCTCCCAGGTCCCTCTCCCAGGTCCCTCTCCCAGGTCCCTCTCCCAGTCCCTCTCTCAGGCCCCGCTCTCAGGCCCCGCTCCCAGGCCCCGCTCCCAGGCCCCGCTCCCAGTCCCCGCTCCCAGTCCCCGCTCCCAGTCCCTCTCCCAGTCCCTCTCCCAGTCCCTCTCCCAGGTCCCTCTCCCAGGTCCCTCTCCCAGGTCCCTCTCCCAGTCCCTCTCCCAGGCCCCGCTCCCAGGCTCCGCTCCCAGGTCCCTCTCCCAGACCCCGCTCCCAGGTCCCTCTCCCAGGTCCCTCTCCCAGGTCCCTCTCCCAGTCCCTCTCTCAGGCCCCGCTCTCAGGCCCCGCTCCCAGGCCCCGCTCCCAGGCCCCGCTCCCAGTCCCCGCTCCCAGTCCCCGCTCCCAGTCCCTCTCCCAGGTCCCTCTCCCAGTCCCTCTCCCAGGCCCCGCTCCCAGGCTCCGCTCCCAGGTCCCTCTCCCAGACCCCGCTCCCAGGTCCCTCTCCCAGTCCCTCTCCCAGGTCCCTCTCCCAGGTCCCTCTCCCAGGTCCCTCTCCCAGTCCCTCTCTCAGGCCCCGCTCTCAGGCCCCGCTCCCAGGCCCCGCTCCCAGGCCCCGCTCCCAGTCCCCGCTCCCAGTCCCCGCTCCCAGTCCCTCTCCCAGTCCCTCTCCCAGTCCCTCTCCCAGGTCCCTCTCCCAGTCCCTCTCCCAGGTCCCTCTCCCAGGTCCCTCTCCCAGGTCCCTCTCCCAGGTCCCTCTCCCAGTCCCTCTCCCAGGTCCCTCTCCCAGTCCCTCTCCCAGTCCCTCTCCCAGTCCCTCTCCCAGGTCCCTCTCCCAGGCTCCGCTCCCAACTCCGCTCCCAGTCTCTCTCCCAGGCCCCGCTTTCAGTTCCTCTCCCAGGCCCCGCTCCCAGGCTCCGCTCCCAACTCCGCTCACAGTCTCTCTCCCAGGCACCGCTCCCAGTCCCTCTCCCAGTCTCTCTCCCAGGGAAGCTTACAGATTTGATTCTGAAAAAATCGCATTCGTTTCATCGCTCCCCAACTTAACAATCAACTCTCGCTGTCTACATTTATATCTCGCTCTAATTCAATCAAATTTTCTGTCCTTTCTCCGCTCTTGATGAAACAGCTGCCGACTACAATGTGCTGACGCGAATGCGTGAATTCCTTAATGGTACCTGCCTGCATCTGGTTGCCCACTCGGGCACCCTACAGATGGCCTATTTGTTGCTCTGTAAGGGCGCCAGCTCTGAGGACTTTGTCAATATCGTGGACAGTGAATTGCGTACGGCATTAATGTGTGCCGTAACGAATGATAAATGCGATATGCTCAATCTGTTCCTGCAATGTGGTGCCGATGTTGCCATCAAAGTAAGTCTTCTAATCCATCTCTTATTTCTTCTCCATTCGCCATTCTCACATTATTTGATTTACTTTTTTTACAGGGTCCCGATGGCATGACCAGTCTACATATTGCAGCTAAGCTGGGCAATTTGGATGCGGCCCAACTCATTGTGGACAGTTATCGCGCCTCTCGTAACATTGCCATCTTTCTGAGCTTCATTGACGCCCAGGACGAGGGAGGATGGACAGCGATGGTCTGGGCTGCTGAGCTCGGACACACGGATATTGTCAGGTGCGGCTAATGCGATGCATTTCCCAATTGTAGCCGAGTTTCAGAGAGTGTGATTAATGCAGTTGTTTATCTGTTATTAAATTAATACTACTTATATGCATTTTAAAACTTTAGTATGTCAACATTATGCTAAATTGTTAATGGACTATATAAAAGATATATATTATGTTAAGTAGCTATGGCAAAAGGATGAGCTGTTAATATGTATTTTAACAGCTGCTTGTTTTATGTTATCAACAAGAAAGGTTTTTTATATTAAATAACAATTTACAAGCTATGGTTATTTAGCTACAGAGCTATTAACAGCATTTGTATTTATTTTTTACATTTGTAATAATAAGAGCTGTTATTAAATTTCATAACATTTGCAGACTTTGTTAAGTTTAATAGCTTCAATAGGCTAATAATTAGGAACTGTAAACTCTTACTGTTATAACATTTGAGGATTATGTTATGTTATTTGGTGGTATAAACTTTAACTTATAAAAGTTAACACAGCTAAATATTCAATTAATTCTATATATTTATGCCTCTTTTTTTTAGTTTGTTGATCAATCACGGTGCAGATGCAAATATCTGTGACAACGACAACAACACGGTGTTGCATTGGTCAACGTTGCACAACGATGGACTGGAGACCATAACGGTGTTGTTGCAAGCTGGCGCTGACTGCAACGTACAGAATGTGGAAGGCGACACGCCGCTGTAAGTAGATGTCTTCAAACAAAATACTGTTCTGAGCTAGATCCACATTTAATCCATTTAATCTTGATCTTAATCTCTTTGTGCAGTCACATTGCTTGTCGTCACTCAGTGACACGGATGTGCATCGCTTTGATTGCGAATGGCGCCGATTTGATGATCAAGAATAAGGCAGAGCAGATACCCTTTGATTGCATACCCAACGAGGAGTCGGAATGCGGACGCACTGTTGGATTCAATATGCAAATGCGCAGCTTTCGTCCTTTGGGATTGCGGACACGTGTCGTCTGTGCGGATGCATCGAATGGGCGGGAATCACGTCCCATTCAAGCGGTGCGCAATGAGCTGACCATGTCGGAGCATGAGGATGAAGCGGATGCATTGATGTGGCCGGACTTCAAATACATTACCACTTGCATTATACTACAGAATTCGGTGCAAATTGATCGACGTGTCTCACAGATGCGCATCTGTTCGTGCCTCGACAGCTGCAGCAGTGATCTCTGCCAATGCAATGGCGCCTCCTCCCAAAACTGGTACACAGCCGAAAGTCGACTCAATTGTGACTTCAACTACGAAGATCCGGCGGTGATATTCGAATGCAACGATGTTTGCGGTTGCAATCAGGTCAGTTTAAATTAAGACTGCACATTGATTAGGAATTCCAGCATTTTAACAATATATTTGAGACTTAAACAACCAAATCTTATATTAATAAATAATATTTGAATCATATTATTATGTAAGATTCTCTTATGAAACCATTTAATTTTTTTAAAAAATCAAGAAAGATTGAAAGCAATTGAGTGTATTTAAATTGTTCATTTTAATTTCAAAATTTCAATTCAACTGTATGATTTATTCAATTTTGATTTATATTGGATTTTCCCCAATTCTTTTTCTATTTAATATTTACGAATACTGATACCGGTCGGTCTTCTTTCCCCAGTTGTCCTGCAAGAATCGCGTGGTACAGAACGGCACAAGGACTCCGCTGCAGATTGTGGAGTGCGAGGAGCCCGCCAAGGGATGGGGCGTCCGTGCATTGGCCAATGTGCCCAAGGGCACCTATGTGGCTAGCTATACGGGCGAAATACTTACCGCACCGGAGGCAGATCGACGCACCGACGACAGCTACTACTTTGATCTGGATAATGGGCATTGCATCGATGCCAATTATTATGGCAATGTCAGTCGTTTCTTTAATCATTCGTGTGAGGCCAACATTCTACCCGTGCGCGTCTTTTACGAGCATCAGGATTATCGGTTTCCCAAAATTGCATTCTTCGCCTGTCGCGACATCGATGCTGGTGAAGAAATCTGGTGAGTTCAAATCTTTCACTCCTCAAGAATTACACTGCTAACATTTTTGCTTTATCTGTTTATTTTTCCCATTTTCCAGCTACGATTATGGTGAAAAATTCTGGCGTGCCGAGCAACGTGCCAGCGGTGGCGGCTGTCGTTGTCTAACAGCTGGTTGCAAGTACTCGTTGCATGCAACCAGCTCAAACACATCGCCCACGGTGACAGGCGGCGATGAGGAGGCGCCAACTATCGAGGCAGCTGCAACTTCCGCAGCGCGGAACGAGCTATGCATAACGCCAATGTCATAGGGAAAGAGAGAGAGCGTGAGACAGCAGAGGAGAAAGAGATGGAGAGGAGTAAAAGAGACAGCAAACCGACTTTGACTCTCTTGGCCAAGCCAAGTTGCCAAGCATCACATACAAAATTAAACAAAAAAACAAACAAACAAATTAGAGCGCCATATTAACTATAAACAAATTGAAAAAAAAAAAACAAAAAAAATCAGAGCCAACAACAACATGTAATGCAACAACAACAACAAACAACTTGTTAAGCAATACTTTTGTTGTTGGCATCCGACTGCCAAAATGTTTGAGGGTTTTTAATATTTTATTTAGTTATTTGTTTCTACATACATACGTAGATGTATATGTTTATATTCATTTTTTATTATGCATTTGTTTTTATGAGCTAATTAATTATGTTTTCTTTAATAACTTTTTATATACTTATAAATATTATTACAAAGCAACAACAAGAAAAAAGAACGCTGCATGTCGCATGTGCAAAAGAAAAAAAAATGTTTTAAAATTTTATATATAAAACAATATATATAAATATATGTACATTAATGTCAAACTTTTTGTATGTGTTGTTAAGCTTAAGCTGCATACACATAAATGTTTGTTCAATGGAATGTCGAGGAGAAAGAGAGAGAGATAGAGTAAAGAAGGGTGGGACGATTTTGTATCTAGTCATAGCAGACAATACATAATTATTATATATATAATACTATATACATACATAAGTATGTCGTTTGGAATTGTTAAAGGAGCTTTAACAAATGCAACAAGTAGCGACACAGAGCCAGCAAAAAACAAACAACAATCGCACTCATAACGTGAATTTAACAATAAATTGTAACTTGTTTTTTTTTTTATACTTAACGTATCCGTTTTAAATGAATATGTATGTGTATGTGTATTTGCATGTGTACGTGTCTATATGGTTTTCTTTGGCATGTCTAGCCACAATTGTTTAGAACAAATTAAATGCAAATTATATAGATTTATATATAAAATGAATGTTTGTGCTGGGCAAAGTACTGATAGTCATTAATATAACATGTATTTTAGCCATTTATAGATACTCTCTCACACACTGATACACACACATACTACATACATAGAACAAAGTAACTGGTTTTGAGCGCATATTGTGGAGAAGTGTCCGCTGTCGCCCATTGAGAATTGTTTTTGATTTTAATAATCCGGTTATATATTTATTTTTTTTTTTTTGCATTAATTTGTTTTGTAGTTTAAAGAGCAAAGCAACTGTAATGTCTGCAATTTAGCTTTGCGCTCGAAAGCCACAAGTGCCTCAAAAGCTTTCAAAGAACCCTCGCCCTACTGTGTGCATCCCTTCTGAAAGGGGTGGTGGGGTTGGGCAAGGACAAGGACAAGGTACTACAGGAAATACAACATAATTTAATACATTGACTGCAATGCATTTTGAGATGTGACCACTTAAAGCAGCATCATCTTACTTAATTTTTGAGTTCCATATCCTTGCGTCTAACGAATTACATCATTGATATAGTAAGAAATATAATAGATATATGTATAAACCTAGATGTATATAGGTCTATTTACAGCTAAACGCTGTAACGCAGCGGGGCCTCTCTAACTTAATATGTATTTGTGTAAATGTTTATATGTACAATATGAATATATATAAATATATGTTAATGATAAGTAATCAATGCTGAAATAAACACATCACAATACAAACACACACATTAAACTGTTATTGAAATATAATTATACCAATATTCATAAAAGATATATGTATACGGATTATCGATGTAATTTGAACATGTCTGGCACGAAAATCACCGCATTGAGATTTGCAGTGTTCCTAGAGTTCACATTAAATGTATTCATATGTATGTACTATGTCTAGAGCTCGAGGCCATTTGTATATGTATGAAAAGGGGCAGTTATTGCGCTCCCATATGCACTTGGTCAAGATCAGCATTTCTATACGTAATTTATGTACTGTATAAACAATATTTACATGAATATAAATGTAGTATATGTATAACGGTTTCGACGCACGACATCTAGAAATTAAGTAGTCACCCTTATGTTTTTTTTATTGTTATCCGTCTACAATTATTTGTTTTGTTCTATTTTTCTTTTTTTTTTTTAATTTTTTAATATAATAAACAAGTAAATTTTAAAATACTTAGATTTTTATTGTTTAACTAGTTCACCATACGGATTAGTTGAAATTTAAACCTGATAATGTTAATTATAAGTCACAGAGATATTAAATCAAATAAATTTTAATACAATTTGAAGCACAAGTGTTTTATTATAGAGAAACGTATTTTTAAACTTTACATTTAAGTGTAACCGTTTAATTAAATGGCGCCCATAATTTACAGTGCAACACTGCTACCAATGCTGCTTAATTTTTTTTATTTTTATGCACACAGCTGTTGGAACAACATTGGTAATCAGCTGAGCACACAGTTTCGGCAATTGTATGTTTTGTAATTTTGAGGTTGGTTCAGATAAATTTATTTTATATTAAATGTTGTGTTAATATCTATGTACAATAAATGTCCTACAATGCAGATAACGCAACTGCCGTGACAGAGTGGATTGGTAAGCAGGGAATGCAGCATTAAAGAGCACTCAGAAGAGACGATAGCGGGCTAAGCACAATCGACACCGAAATCATCAAAACAAACCAAAAAAAAACTGCCAGAATGAGTTTTCCCGACAAATCGGAACGCGCTAAATGCTGGTCCAAGCGTGATGACTACTGGAAGTGTCTGGATGACAATGCGCCCAAGCACAGCTCCACAAGCGGCGAAAAGGTGCCGAGCGCCTGTCAGACACTGCGTAAGACATTCGAACAATCCTGCCCTGGCCAGTGGGTGAAGCACTTTGATCGCAAACGCACCTATGAACAATTCAAGGAGAAAATGGCATCCGGCTATGATCCGCTGGAGGAACGTACCAAGGCTGGGAATCCAAGCAAATGAATGGAAGTGCATAAGAGACGTTCGGTTAATTGTTACGCTATATATATTTTTTTTGTATTGTTGTAGTGTAGTGTAAATAAAATATATATTAACATTATAACTACTCTAATCTTTGGCATGTTAACAATTTATATATATATATATTTCATTTTATTACAAATTTTTTAATGGCAATTGGAATTTTCAAATGGCCATGACAGTGTGTACACATGCAAGAAATGGAATTTATGAAATGTGCTAAAAATGCTCAAAACGCGTTAGCCTCAAACGGTCAAAGCAATCGAAAACTTTTTGGTTTGAGTGCTAAACGCTTTATTAAACAATTTAATTGGTAGTAGCAAGTGCTGGAATCAACAGAGCTTATATAAATGCCGCCATGGACGCGATTACGTTTGGCGTATTGACAAGTAAGCGACATTTCAAAGCAGCAGAAATTTAAAGTTTATTTTAACGATCTACTGCGGCCTGTCTTTCATAGTTAGTGACACCTGTTACCAGGAACCGGCAAAGGATCGCAGCGGTCCGCGTCTGGTGACGCTGATACGCGACTCCTTTGAAAATGCCCAGGTGATTGCCAGTGTGCTGCCCGATGAGCGAGATCTCATACAGCGCGAGCTGCGCAAGTGGATCGATCGAACGGATGTGAGAATTATCATAACCACCGGCGGCACCGGCTTTGCGCCGCGTGACGTCACGCCGGAGGCAACCAAGCCGCTGATCGACAAGGACTGCACACAACTGACCCTGGCCATTGCCCTGGCCTCGCTCCAAAAGACCAAATACGCGGCATTGTCCCGTGGCATTTGTGGCATTGCCGGCAACACGTTGCTCATGAATTTCCCGGGCAGCGAGAAGGCCGTCGCCGAATGCTTTGAAGCGGTGCGGGAACTGTTGCCACATGCCGTCCATCTGATCAGTGAGGATGTTCAGCTCGTGCAGCGCACACATGCCGAGGTGCAGGGCACAACAACAACAACAACAACGACACAGCAACGACTCCAACGGGATCATGTCTGTCCACACAAAACAGGCGCTGGAAACGATAATGACCGCAATTCACAATTTCCCATGCTACCAGTGAATCAGGCGCTCAGCACCATCATGAGCGTGGTGCAGCGCAACAACAGCATCTGTCAGCAACTGGAGTCACTGCTATCGCCAGTGAATATACCGCCGTTTCGGGCATCCATTAAGGATGGCTATGCCATGAAGTCCACTGGGTTTTCGGGCACAAAACGTGTACTCGACTGCATTGCAGCCGGCGACAAGGTAAAGTCTATTTGCTAATTTCAATCCCCCCGCTTGCTTATAAGTTGTTGTTCCAACAAAAGGTCAGTCCACATCCGCTGCAGGAGGATGAATGTTTCAAGATCAACACGGGAGCACCGCTGCCCGAGCATGCCGACTGTGTGGTCCAAGTGGAGGACACCAAGTTGCTGCAGCGCGACAAATATGGCGAGGAAAGTCTGGTTGACATTTTGGTCGAACCCAAGGCTGGTCAAGATGTGCGGTGAGCTAACCCACTGATCAGTTATATATATACAAACATGCTAAATATTCATTCAATTGCCAGATCAATTGGATACGATCTGCAGAAGGGCGACAAAGTGTTTCCCGCCTACGATGCCTCACCGGTTGTCACCAAATCCTTGCTGGCCTCCGTTGGCTGCCAAATGCCACTGCGCAAGCCCAAAGTGGCCATAATCTCAACTGGCAGCGAGTTGCTGGCTCCCAATCAGCCAGCAGCAGCTGGTAAAATCTATGACTCGAATACAACCATGCTCGAGGAGCTGTTGCTCTATTTTGGCTTCGATTGCATGCAACAGCATGTTCTGGGTGACGAGTGAGTCTCATCTCTCGCATCTCTCAATTGATTTCTTAACATTAATATCTGATAAATCTGATTCTTAGCTTGGACAGCATTGAACACACGTTGTCTGATCTCTTTGAGGCTGTCGACTTTGTGATCTGCAGCGGTGGCGTCTCAATGGGCGACAAGGATTACATTAAGCCAGTCCTGCAATCCCTCAATTTTCAGTTACATTTCGGACGCGTTAATATGAAACCAGGGTAGATATTATATCTATCATAACTATCACATAACAATTTTGATTTGATTTGATTTTAATTGACAGCAAACCAATGACCTTTGCCAGCAGGGAGAACAAGTATTTCTTTGGACTGCCCGGTAATCCGGTGTCGGCCTTTGTCACCTTCCATCTGTTTGCATTGCCCGCCATTCGTTGGGCAGCGGGTTGGGAGCGGGCCAAATGCTCCTTGCCCGTGGTCAATGTGACGGTAAGAATCAAAATCGAAATAAATTGTGAAATACACTCTACTCTCTTATCTCGACATTTAAAGACCTTGCGACGAGAGTAGATTAGCCAACGCACTCGCAATGTGACAGACAATTGAGATTCATTTGCTTGATTTGATCAATCAATTTCCATTCCCATTCCCATTTCAATTCCCATTCTCATTTCGTCAGTAAATAGCCTACAAACAAATTGTCCGCCCAATTCTATGACGATTTTTGCCTTATCTCTTCAAGTTTCTACCACAAGTAGCGATAAGAGCAACACCTTAAAGGCTTTCTTCAACTTGTTGATGTTGCAACTTGTTTTTTTTTTTTTTTTTTATTATTTTGTGTGCTATCACATACGAACCTAAACAAATACAGCTGCAATAAGTGTTTGACTAATACTTAAGATTAGCTATGTTTCTAGATAAATGTTGGTAAAAAAAAACTTAAAAATTTTGTTTATGACAGCAAAAAAGGTTGTTGTTGTTCTTGAGCAACTGCTGACTTTTATTTACAATCGAACATTCCTATAGTGAACCAAAAAATTCAAATTTATCATTTGGATTTAAACTCTTAATAATGATAAAGTTTTAGAAACTTTAATTCGGTTTTAGTTCTTGGAAAAAAAAAACAATTTCGGTTAGAGTTACGGTTCTAATACTAAAAATTATACGGATAGTTTCAGTTAATGTTTTCGTTGTTATTTTCTGAATGAATATAAACGTATAGTTTTTCTATTGAAAAAAATGTGTAGAAACGGAGAAATAAGTACATAAACTTTGTAGTGGATTGAGAGTATTACTCTCTTTACCTATTGAAAACTTATATCTATGCTAATTTAATTTTTATATTTCTATTCTAATAGCTGCTCAATGATACCATCGATTTGGATGCACGTCCTGAATATGTGCGCGCTTCCGTGACCAGCATTAAAGGCCAGCTCTATGCCAGCGTCAATGGGGATCAGGTAATGCAGACAAATGAATGATACTTCTATTGATATTAGATTCAATAAATTTGAATTTAATACCATTTACAGATCAGCAGTCGACTTCAGAGTATTGTGGGTGCCGATGTGCTCATCCATTTGCCGGGACGCTCGGCAGAGAAGCAATTTGTGCGGACAGGTGATATCTTGAGTGCCTCCGTGTTGCGCTACGATTTTATTTCAAAGTACGAATAGTTGAGAAAGCACAGCGAGTCTCAACCTAAATGCATCACAAAAATAATCACAAGAATAAAATGACAAAGAAAACAGCCTTTTTATATTTTGTATATATACATATACATACAGTTATATATATATATTTTTGATATGTTTGTATGATATATTTATTGTGTATAAACCGTAACATTATGTATACGCAATGGTTGCCGCCAAATCCCGAACCAGGCAGCGTCTACAACAGGTCTACAAATAAAATGCAGCATAATGTAAACTTGTCTTTATAAAAAAAAACCGTAATCATAATCATAATAATCAGCAAAAAAATGTTGATAAAAAATAATGTAAATAGATCGAAGAGTTAAGGATACAGATACAAATACATAGATCCAGATACGGTTAAAAATACAGATACAGATACAGATACAGATAGAGAAAGAGACGGAAATTGTGCTTGGGTTACATATGTACAGAAAGTATTGTAAAAGAGACGCAAATAGTAGCTTCAATCATTCAATTGTTCGCCAGCTCCAGTTCCGGCTTCCACTTTAGACGGACTGCGTGGCAGCCTCGTTGGGCCGATGTAGGCGCAACGAGGAGCGGCATGGCAACGTGAATTGATACTTGTTGTGGGAGAGCAACGTGTAGCGCTGCTGCGGCGTATAATCCCAGAGCGCCCGTTCAATCACCTGCAACGCACTGGCACTAAGCACATCCGCCGTATACTGGGTGGGAGCACCGGGCACCTGTGAGATGGCTACAAAACAGCAAGAGAAAATCAGATACTTTGATTAGTTAAATTCAACACAAAACAATAAACATTGATTCTCTATAAGTATATTTACACAATATACAATGGGTTGAGTTTTTAATTTTAAGCATAAACTGAAAGTTAGTTGTGAGCTTGATATTTGTTTATATATATTTTTTATGTCTGACAGTTATATGAGATTTTAAAAGACAATGCAAAATGGTGCTAACTACAACAAATTTTAATTAGGAATTGCAAATAAAGAAAAATGTTATATGCAAAATATAAAAATTCTTTAAAAAAATTCGGATTTCGTAAAATCTGAATAATCCAACAGAAGTCAAAAAAATCAAAGCAAATCTTATTAATATTTATGAATTACTGATTTTCCGAAATTTTTGAGTTTTAAGGGTATTTTTTTTTTGTTCGAATTTTTTAGTTTTAGCTTGAGTAGGTTTTCTACTATTTTATTTTTAAGGTGTTTGTATTACTTGTTTTTTTGCATTTCTTAGAAATATTTATGGAGTTCGCAAAATCTGGAAAATCAAATCGAACTAAGAAAAATAAATATGTTCGATTTTTACAAGTTTAAAATTGTTTACACATTTTTTTTTTGGAATTTTTTTTTAACATTTTTTTTTAAGGAATTTTTTTTTAAATTTAAAAAAAAATTTTTTTTTTTTTGTTATTTTATTTGTTGTTTGGGGAAAAATATGGGGAATTCGCTTGAAGTACCAGGAAAACTGACACTGGACACTTACTCTGAGCAACTGGCGCCTTGTAAAGTGACTCGACGGTCATGCCACATGTGTCAAGTGCCACAATGTTGACACCATATGGTTGCAGCTCCTTGCGCAACTCCTCGGCACACTTCTCGACGGCCACACGGGATGCATTGAAGGCGACCAGACCATCGCCTCCCATACTTGCACCCGCCGTGCTGCCGCCCAGATAGAGAAGACGACCGCGTGTGGGACGAAGGAAGCCGACAAATGCTTTTGCCACACGCAGTGTACCCAGAATGTTGGTCTTGAGCATGTGCTCCCATTGCTGGACATCCTGGGACTCGACACGACCGCGATAGACACTTCCGCTCGTATTGATGACGGCGGCAATGCCACGTTCATTGGCATTCAGATGGGCGCCCATGGCGATGGTTGCCTCGCGCAACACATCCTCGCGTGTGACATCCAGTCGCATTGGTATGATGGTGCCACTAATTGGCTCCTCGCTATATTCCCGTATCTTCATCCAGCCACAAAGCAATTTCGCCGGCAACGAATCTCTCGCCTCCTTCATTCCGGCAAATACCCGACATCCCTTATTCGCCAGATACGTGCACAGTTGCAATCCCAGCGCTGTATCCGCACTGGTGACCAACACCACACGGCTCGGCTGCTGCTCCGCATTGCACGCCTGACTCTCCTCCCGCACCTTGCATATCAGATAGATCAACAGCGCCCCGGCGATCGAGAAGAGCGCCAGCAGCTGGAAGGCCAACACCAACATGGTCATTGGCTCCATTATGGCATCTCTGCAACGAACAGATAATAAAAAATAAAGTCAATTATAACCTGTTACATTTTCAGTTTTAAATGAATCGAATCTTTTAAATAAATAATAATTTGATGCAGAATCAAAGTAGAAGCCAAAAAATGATCAAAACGTTATTCCGCATGAAAATCGGTCAAGTTTTGGCAAAGTTATGAGAGTTGGAAGCTCCCAGTCCCTCTCCCAGGCCCTCTTCCAGTCCCTCTCCCAGTCCCCGCTCCCAGTCCCTCTCCCAGTCCCTCTCCCAGTCCCTCTCCCAGGCCACGCTCCCAGTCCCTCTCCCATTCCCTCTCCCAGTCCCTCTCCCAGTCCCTCTCCCAGGCCCTCTCCCAGTCCCTCTCCCAGTCCCTCTCCCAGTCCCACTCCCAGTCTCGCTCCCAGGCCCTTTCCCGATTCTGATCCGATTCAAAAAAGAAACAATCTTTATCTGCCTACAATATATAGAAATCTGCACACCAAATTTGGTGTCTCTAGCTCTTATAGTCTCTGAGATCTAGGTGTTCATACAGACAGACGGACAGACGGACATTGCTATATCGACTCGACTATTGATGCTGATCAAGAATATATATACTTTAAAGGGTCTGTCACGCCTCCTTCTGCCTGTTACGCACATAGTCGGTAAAACAAACCCAATAGACCCCTGTACTTTTTTTAAGTATGGGGTCTAAAAATCGAATTTTTTAAATAAATAATATTTTGATGCAGAATCAAAGTAGAGGCCAAAAAATCAAAACGATATTCCGCATGAAAATTAGTCGAGTTTTGGCAAAGTTATGACAGTTTCAAGGGGATAAAAAGAATTAGTTTAAATAAAAACTAGTTCATACTTAAGTTTCGCCCGATCGGCCCTATGACATTGTAAATCGTTGCAAAAATCTTATGAAAATTCTAAAAAGTTTAAAGACCTACGAAATTGCTTAAAGAGACTTGAAAGCAATTGAAAATATTTATTCTGCAGAAGAAAGTGCGTAAATGCAACGCTTCGTGAAGCAATATATATATAATTGTCGTTTAATTGCGTAACGGTGCCAAAAGCGGATGTAACGCTGATATTATATGAGCTGGGGGAGGAGGAGGGGTAGGGGGAGGGGGTGTGGCAGTGTGGGCGGTCTCAACAAATATGGCAAAAGCATTTCCCATTTCCGTATGTCAACAACAGAAGAGAAGAAACGTCGTCATGCATTTGCACCCGCTGTGCAACTAACTCAATAAAAATGCCACCGGAATATGCTGGAAACATTGGCAAGAAGGAGAAGTTAGGTGAGTGCCATCCATACACATGCAACTGCAACGTGAGGCATGATGTAAAGTTAGGCAGACAGTTACAGGCCACTATTAAAATGAATCTTTAGCACAGGATGGTTTTTTTTTGGGTTGGGTTTGTCGAATTTAACATTTTTGGTTTGGGGTTACAACAACTTTTACTTTGAACGTCATCGTCGGTCGTCATCGTCATCGTCTTCGTCTTTTGTGGCGCGTGCAGTGAAAACTTGTGAAGCACGTAGACATAATTTATTGCCAAATGCACGAAACTTCAGGCTGGACACGCACTGTTGGCCACGTGCAGAGAGCCAAAGTCAGAGGCAAGTCGTATATAGTACTCCTCTATATGGTCTGCAATCCGCTTGAAAAGTGAAGTCTCTTTCGATTTCTGCAGCAAAAGCGAAAGAGAGAGAGAGAGAGAGAGGGGGAGAGAGAGCGGGAGAGGGAAGTTATGGAATGGGGGGGAGGTGACGCCAACTATGACCAAACAGACGGACAGTCTGACGTTACTAACTGCCTCGTAAATTGTAAAATTTTGAACTGAACAAAAAAAAAGCGCAATAATTAAACGAATCAAATGCGTTACAAAAAGCAAAATTTCAACTAAGACTAACTAAATATATATAATAAATTATATAGTATTTTACTTGGTTAAAGTAATGCTCATCGTATTTATTGTAATTGAAGTTGTCGTTGTTGCACACACATAACACTGCACTCATAATTGTGAAGTGAAAATAAACATTAGATACATTTTTATATGTATCTACAGACATCAAGTTACTCTTGTATGTAGTATTGAAAGCCACTCGAGTTACAAGCTCAGTCGTTTGTCATTAAATAATTAGACTTAAGGCGGTCTTTTTTTTTTGCACCCTTTAAAAAATATTAAAATAAAGCCAACTAACATTATTTCCTAGAAAATATCTCAGCTATAAAAGATATATTTTCAAAAAAAAAAAAAAAAAATACAAGAAATACTTTCATATAAAACTAAAGTTACATAAAACTATTATAAATATAATAATACGAGTAGTAGAACGATAGGATTTTTAATCTACGAGATCGTCAAAGGATTGGTAGATAAACAGGTAAATAGATAGATAAAAAGACTGTTTGAAGATTTGGTAGATAGCTAAAGAAATATATGGATACTTAGATAGATACATAGATAGTTAGGTTGATTGAAATATAAAGATATATTAAGATAGATAAAGTTGCAGATAGATAAACAGAAAGGTAGATTAAGAGATATAGTTAAATAGACAATATATCGATTAATATATAAATAGAGAGATAGATAAATATATAGAGAAATCCATTATTAAATAAATATTTAGAGTTAGTGTTTTTGATAGATGGGTAGATAAATAAATAGAAATAATGATCTAGATAATAAAAGAAGAGACTAACAAATGGATGCATGGTCTGATAGATAGATAAATCAATATACAGATACCATACAAAATTTAATAGTTAGAGTTATAAATAGATATATGATAATATAAATTATAGCTTGATAGAAATGGATTCATACTGTGTATGATGATTAAATATATAGATATATCAATAAAAATTGGTAGATGATAAAATAAATAAAAAGAAATATAGTAAGGTAGATAGATGGTTAGATAAATATATAAATTTGAACAACTTGAGCAATTAACAAAATTTAAACGAATTGAATTCTTCTTCTTTAACTTGTACTTATATTTTAAATTTGGTAATATCATGTATCTGCGTGGCTGCCACAAGTGGCGTCGTTAAGTGCAACCAGTTATGTGGCAGTTGAAACTGCAATGTTGACCCAGTTCTGTGGCAACTGGACTCGTTCAATTCGACCAATTGGAATCACCGATGCCAATTGGAATGTCAATTGGAATAGGCAGCTTTAAGCTACAGATTGGCCATTAACATAATGTGGTGCATTGCATAACTGACAGACAGACATATGCGTCGTGTTGCATCAACGCTGTTGTGTTGCATGTTTGTTGTCGGTTGTTGGTTGTTGGTTATGTCAACAGCAAGAGTTGAAAGCGGTTCTAATGCGGTTGGTTCTAACAAGAAAATCGGTAAAATGCGCAGGCTTATGCATGTCGTGTTGTGTTGAATCGTGTCATTACGTGTCGTGTCATGTCTTGTTTAGCTCTTCAATCGTTTTGAAGGCAAAGCAACGAGACTCAGTTGAGTTTCAAGTTGACCAAGTTAATTGAATTGCCGTTTGCCATTGATAATTGACATTTTACAATTAACAATGCATTGAACTTGCGACATGTGGCAAGTTGCAAGTTGCAAGTTGCTAGCGGTGACTGTGTCAGTAATGAGCAATCTTAATCGCCATTTCAATCTTTTTTAATTTGCTTGTCGCTGATTGCAAATCTCATCGTTGAATGGAATGCCAACAAAATGAAAGACAACTTTGCAGACAAGCTAAGCGCCATGACAGACTTAAAGATACAGATACATCTAGAGTTAAAGATGCAGATACATGTACAGATACAGATGCTGATATAGTTAAAGATATTTAATGCAATACGTGACATTGCTTCTCATCACAATGGGATAAGTTTCAGTAGCAGCTTTAAGCTCTTCTCGAAACTTTCTAATGAGCTTAAAGCTTAAATAAGGTTCGAATTGATACTTAGATTAAAGGGTTTTGAGAATGTCTAACAATTTTAATAGAGCTACAATATTGGCAATCTAATTACCAAATAAATCCTTACAGGGCTTAAAGCTCTTCTATTTTAAGACAACATGTAAAATGTACTTAGCGATCGTATATCATTCTTATAAGCTAACTTTTAAGCATTTTCTGAGCTGATTCACAATTTAATTGGCTTATAATCAGATCATTTGTTAGCCTTAATAGGTTTTAAGCTCTAATATTTTAAATGATCTTTTTTTCAGAAAAGTATTTTTTATTTAAGCTTTTAAAAAAGCTATATAACGTTATCTTTAGATCATAATTTCCATATCAAGTTCTTTTTTTTCGAATCTTTTTATGTAATAAATTGTGGAATGCACCTAGACTCTTAAAATAATGATACCGCTCTATTATAACTTTGAGGTTATGTTTGGTCATCTACCTGTTGATGGTAAATGATGGTTCATTGTTTGTTTCCCAGAGTTTGTTTGCTTGCCGGGTATTCATACATATTCATAAATATGTGCATATGTGAATCCATTCACATAACACAAACAATTGTTGTACTGTTTATTTCCTTTTATGATAATCTCTAAGCGGGCCAACTTAAAAAAATAAAAAATCAACGCTAATTGAAATGTTTTCGAGTACAGCTAAATAAAGTTAAGATTAGCCATTGTCTAGTCAGGGGAAAGGAAATGGAATAACAGATAGAATAGTTAAAGAGAGAGAAAGAGAGAAATAATTTGGAAGCTGTTAATGCCTGCAGCAAGGGAAACGAAAGGTATACAAAACCAAAAAAAGACAGATACAGATACATTTACAGATACAGATCCATTCACATCTAACACAAATACAACCACCTATAACTCACATATATTCGACATAGTCATCAAGTCAAAGTCAGCCACAAATTAGCAACTTTTGCATAGAACCAAAGATACAACTAAAGTTAGAGGCACAGATATACATAGATAGAGATATAGAGATAGAGATACAATTAGAGTTACACAGATACTAAGAGACTTGACTCTTTGAGTTCAAGTGTATGTAGCTTTTAGTCGTTTCAAGCCAACTAATTTTCTGCACATGCCGAGACATACAAAGTGCGGCTCATTAAAAAGATACAAATGTATCTGCGCAGCTGCCAATGTCTAAATGCTGCGTGTGTGTGTGTCAGAGTTTATATTACGGATCATATATGGCAGAAATATATCACATATCTTTAGGATTTTGTCAAAAGCAAAGATATAGAAAAACATCTATTAAGATATCTATTAAGATATAGAAAAATATTTATTAAGATATAGAAAAATTTATATTAAGTATTGTTTCTTCTTAATAGAAACCTAATAACCTAAGTTTAACTTCAACTAATTTCAATTCTTTTGCAAAAATTGAGCTGCATTAAATATACTTAGTATATACTCAAATTACAGAGCATATATATTTTAAGTAAGCAAAAAATTCACTTAACTTTATCAACTGATCCAAAACTTAAGCAGAGCGTACACTTGAAAAATTTAAAAAATTATTTATATGTATATCAAAAATACAGGGTATATTTTAGTTGCTGTTTTGTTTGCTTCACTTGACGTCGCGTCGTTTGCCTGTCAAATCATTCACTTGGCAATCACTTGGAAAGCACTTGAACATCAACTTTCTTGAAGACTTCAAGCTGTCCGCATAATGAGACTTTAATCTATCATCAATGAAATAATAATGAAAAGCAATAATGTTAATTAAACGGGCTGTCTGACGAAGGCAACAACAACAACAACAAACAACAACAGCAAACGACAGCAACAACAAGAGATGATGAATTGCAAGCCACTGCGTATACGCAATATTTTTTGTTTACTTGTACATAAGTATAATTAATAATATGCATCTTTTGCCATTGGGATAAATATGGATGTGGATATGATTATGGATGCCAGTTGTGTATGCTGTGAGACAAGGCTGACATATTTGGGTTGAACGCTAACAACAACAACAACAACAACAACAACAACAACAGCAACAACAATTGCTGCTGAAATCGCCGCAACAAATCGGCAAATGTCGCAATTAACATATTTTATAGGTATGAGCGATATATGTATGTGTGCGTGAGTGTGTGTGTGTGTGTATGTTGCTAACACACCCTGCACAACATGGCTGCCATGAAACCATAAAACAAACAAACAACAACAACAAATACATATACACCACGACTTTGGCAGATATGTGAGTAATACACAATTTTGACACGACGCAAAAGAAACAAAAATTAAACAAAACTACAAAAAATAAACGTTTGTTTAAATGATTAGAGATACCAAGTTACAAGCTCACAACTCCTCCCCCCACCACTTGAGTCAGGAGCAGAGCGAGAGAGAGTGAGAGCTGGAGAGAGTGAGAAGAAAAACACTTGTCAATAACATTCTTCTGGAAAATAAAATAATTTATTTAAGGACTTCACTTAAGTTTCCATTGCTTTTTCTAACTCGAAAAGAAAAGACTTAGGAAAAAAGTTTATCTTTCTACATTTTATTTTAATACTTATCTTTCATTAACTCTCATTCATTAAATCTCATATGTGGCTAACAACAATAAAGTTTGACGTTAATATTTGTTTTTATAATAATTTTATTTGTTTTCGTTAGCATTGTTATTTTTCTGATAATTTTTATTTAATGTCCCATTACTTTTAGTATTTTAATTATTATTTCAAATACCATCATCATTTTAATTTTTAGATTTATTATTGTTTTTCTTATTGTAATCAACATTTTTCCTGTTTTTAATTTGAATTTGAATATTTTTATATATTATATTATCTCATTACTCACAAGTTTGCTTCTATATCATCATTTACTCTCATGAACTCTTAGAATTGTAAATACAATAAAGTAAATCCCCATAAAAGAATTTTAAATATTTCGATTTTTATATACACACTTGTAGTCTATAAACATTTCCTGAAAATTGCAATAGACTATCAAAATTATGCGTCTATATAAAATTAATGCAATTTCTGGTATAAATAACAGAGTTATAATCTACCTATCCATAGAGCGTATTTGGGTAACTTTGAGTTGTATAATACGAGTAGAAACTGTACCAAAATTAAAAAAAAATAATAATAAAAAAAACTGTTTATATCTTCCGATATATTTCGTTTACTTTGCAACATAAATTGCATTTGTAATTGGTTTTACAGCACTGGAATTCCATTAAAAAAAATGGATGGTATGGTGTAAATAGCGAAAATTGTTTATTAAGTGTGCAAAACAAATGTGGAAAGTGAAAAACTCAACACTCGCCATAGACAAACCGCAATTGCAATTGCTGTTATTATTATTATTATAATTCTTTTTTTTTTGGATCGCATTGCAATTGGATATTGTATTGTATTGTCTTGACTTCGTTTTGGTTTTGGCGTTTTGCCGCGCACGAAATTGGCTAATTGCCATAATTAAAGAATCGATGCAAAGAAGAGATTGAAATAAAAAAGGAAAAATAAAAAGAGAAATAAAAAAACTTATTATGATCGTGGCAAGCGAAACGAAACGAAATGAAATATGAAACTCGAGTAGCCACCTCATGCAGCAACAACAACAACAATTGTAATAATTACAGGCAGGAATGCAGCTAACATTCAGATCTCGAGTCTGCGATACCCTGTAAGCATCTCTACTATAGTCCTATTTATACATTTTTATTTTCATATTTTTTTAAGAACATTATGTTTATCATTACTTGTAAATTGATAAAAAAAAAGAACTGATTTTAGAACAAATATATTCGCCAATGTGCTTATTTTATTTTTATCATTTTTATTGCTCGACATATTTTTAAGCAAAGTTAAGAATTTTAACTTCAGCATGTAAAACTTTTGATCCGATCATATAAAATTTGAAGCTTATCTTAAGAATTTAGCTTATGTGCTTAAGTCTGAAAGGACTGCAGCTGAAAAGCAAAAGTAACCAAAAATAGAATTTTTAATTCTTAAATATATATTTTTTTTTTTTAAATTTAATTTGATTTATGTTTTTAATTTAATATTTGCTCTCGACTCTTATAGAGTCAATCTATAATAATATCTCAATAATACTTTTATATTGCACACCTATATTAATTACAGGGTATGCAAATAATACTATTTAGTTAAGGTATGGCAACAGGTGCCAATAGGTCGAAGCCAGTTTTGCATTTAATGAATTTACATATGCCGAGCATGTCTTTAAGTAGTACAAGTATCTTTCGTATATGGACACTCGCATAACTCAGCAATTTGTTGTTGTTTTTACTTTGAATATATACTTTTTTTTGTTTTGTTTTGGTATTTTATGTGTGGTTTGTGTTTTTGGCTCGTTCGCTTGGCGATTTCTTTCGGTTTAACACATTTTAGACACGCATCGACACAAGTGGAGTCTTGTGACTTGTGAGAGCGCTAATTTAGCTGAAAGTCTTCACTTCCCACTCCTCTATACTTTGCTCCCTTTTGCCACTTCTCAACTTTTGTCGTCAGTCATTCCTGGCCCACCTAAAAGTGTGTGACCTAAATACGCGTATCTAAAGATGTTTCCAGACACACAAAAAGGTGAAAATATGCAGATATGTATCTCTTATAGTATGTGTGCTCTCTCTCTCTCTCTCTGTCTTTCTCTCTCTCTCTCTCTCTCTCTATCGCTCGCCCTCTATTTTTTTTAATGTAGTTGCAGCTTGTTGTTATGAATTTCAATATAGTTATTAAGCTTTGGCTTTGGTTTTGGTTTTTGGCTTGACTTTAAGTTTTCGGCTTTTGTTTTTTTCTCTTTTAACTTGAAATGCATTCCGTTGACGCTTCAGGCGTCACGTCGAGACGTCGCGACGTTTCAGGGTTCACCTACTTGTTCGAGTACGCTCCCAACACTGAACACTCGTCCCTGACGATCATTAAAAAACGTGACCAGCTCAACTCAATGATCTCTGCAATTGCAATGTGAACGATCTTTCAGTTTTAAGCAAAATACACAATTTGATACTTGAATTTTCAACTTAAATGCAAAAATTTTGTATACTTGAAATTTTATTATAAAGTGTATATTATTCTACGTTTAATTTTAAATCAACTTTAAATGACATCTAAACTTTAATCGTTTTTAGACCCCGTACTTAAAAAAAGTACATACTAAGACTTGAATTTCACCCGATCGGTTTTATGAGAGCTATATGATATAGTGGTCCGATTTGAACCAACTTTGGGCAGGATATATAAAACCAAGTTATGAGAGTTGGAAGTTTTAGAGTAAGGGTCAAGGGGCAAGTCAAGGGAAAAGTACGGATAAAATACACAGTGATAGGGAAATAAATCGATTTTTTGAATAAATAATATTTTGATGCAGAATCAAAGTAGAGGCCAAATAATGATCAAAACAATATTCCGCATGAAAATTGGTCAAGTTTTGGCAAAGTTATGAGAGTTGAAAGTTTTTGAGTAAGGGTCAAGGGAAAAGTTAGGATAAAATAGACAGTGATAGGGAAAATAATCGAATTTTTGAAATAAATAATATTTTGATCAAAACGATATTCCGCATGAAAATCGGTCAAGTTTTGGCAAAGTTATGACATTTTCAAGGGGATAAAAAGAATTAGATTAAATAAAAACTACTTCATACTTGATTTTTGCCCGATCGGTCCTATGACAGCTATATGATATAGTGGTCCGATTTGGACCAATTTTGGACAGGATATATAAAACTAAGTCTTATGTATATTATATAGAATTGGTTACGATATCTTATTAAACAAAAAAGTTTTTCATACTAAGACTTGATTTTTACCCGATCGGTCCTATGACAGCTATATGACATAAAGTTAAGTTGAGTACAATAGAAATGAGTGTAGTTTTAATCAGGCGTCGACTGAGTTGAAGATGTAGAATAAGGGTGGATTTATGTTTTTGAATCATAGTATTGTATATGATAGTATTTTATGGTATTGTTTAGTATTGTTGTATTTATTTTTAGCAACTTTGGATACAGCTGAAATATTTTTACACTTCATAGCGCATTTTAAGGTACGAATATTAATAATGTGCATGATGACGACGCGACTCTCCTCAGTTGACTGTACAATAGCAACCACAACCACGTAAATAACAACATTATGAGCAACAATAACAACAAATAAACACTTGGCAATTTTCACTGAAGTTCGCTGAACTCTTTAAAGCGTTTAGTTGTCTGTCTTCGCTGTCTTCGCATTGTCTTCTTTGTAGCTGATGATCATAATGATGATGGTGGGGGGAAAACTAAACACAGATTGTAAACTAAAGACCTCCCCCTTTTCTGTCTCTTTCAACGAACTTAACGACAACCCTAATGCTGTCCTTGTCACTTGGTCTGCCGCATTTTCAAGTTCAACTGCTGTGAATTAAAATGATATAAACAATAATAAATGTGAGCATTTTCAACGCTTTCCTTTGTCAACAACAATCGGGGTCTTGAGATTAGATCATCGTCGACGAGGTGAGCTAAGCTAAGCGCGGGCGTTGACGATGACAACACAATTCGGATGACAAATTACAGCTTTAAGATGACACTCAGATGTCAGATGTCAGTGTGAGTGAGAGCGCTACTTAACAATGGGATTTATTTCTAATCTTACATATCTCAAGATCTATTTAGAATAACGTCTATATGGGCTTTGAGCTAAGTGTCTCTTTTTCAGCAGCTAGTTATTAAACTGGCCAAACAACCACTTGATAAACGCCTTAATTATAGACTGGATTCTTAAAATTTTGAGGTTATTTAGTGCGAAAGAAATGTCATTATTTAAATAAAAAAACAAGTAAGCGGTTACAGTCGAGCACGCTCGACAGTAGGATACCCTGAACCCAGGTACTCTGTACTGAGAGTTGATTTTCGATCGATTGTTCCTATGGCAGCTATATGATATTTTAGACCGAATCTAACCAAATTTGGTCAAGATGTATACTACCAGCCTAGATGCATATTCTATCAGTTTGGTTTTGATATCTCAACAAATAAAAAACTTTTCCATACTAAAACTTCATTTTCGGTGTACCGTTCCTATGGCAGCTATATGATATAGTTATCTGATTTTAACCAAATTTGGTCAAGATGTATACTACCAGCCTAGATGCATATTCTATCAGATTGGGTTTGATATCTCAACAAACACAAAACTTTTCCATACTAAAACTTCATTTTCGATGTACCGTTCCTATGGCAGCTATATGATATAGTTATCCGATTTTAACCAAATTTGGTCAAGATGTATACTACCAGCCTAGATGCATATTCTATCAGTTTGGGTTTGATATCTCAACAAACACAAAACTTTTCCATACTAAAACTTCATTTTCGATGTACCGTTCCTATGGCAGCTATATGATATAGTGGATCGATCCAAAAATAAAAACAAACTTGATCTGCCTATGGTATTCAGGAACCTACATACCAAATTTGATGTCTCTAGCTCTTATGGTTTCTGAGATCGACGCGTTCAAACATCCGGACGGACGGACGGACGGACAGACAGACGGACATGGCTCAATCGACTCGGCTGTTGATCCTGATCAAGAATATATATACTTTTGGGGGTCGGCCACGCCCCCTTCTGCCTGTTACATACATCCTGCCAAACACATTATACCCTTTTTTGACCATTTTTAATGGGCTCAGGGTATAATTATGTATGGAAAAAAATAGCTTTAAAACGTAATTAATAAATACTAGACTGACAAAACATAAAATAAACTGAGAAAAAATGTGAATTTATGTATGTAAGTAAAAGAGTAGAAAAGTTGATGTTTAAGTAAAGTATTTGTGAAAAGTTTCTAAAAAAAAGAAAAACCACCTAAATGTTGAAAGTGTAAGGTAATGTAATGCAAATTTTAGGTTAGTTTTTTTTTAATGTTGCATTTAAATGTTTTTTTTAATTGCAAATTCTTAGTGCAAAATTTAATCAATTAATAACCAATAAATACAGATTGCCAAAAAAAAAGTTAGGGTATGTAGAAATTCGTACTAAATTAGTTAGAAATTCGATGTTATGTTTTAAAATTAACACAAAACCATTTGAGCAAACTATGTATGTGGGTTATAGAAAATTTTTTTTAAAAGAAATCTACATTTACAGCAAAAATATTTAACAAATTTAACAGAAGAATGTGACCATGGAGAGCAATAAAATTAAATTCAGCCGAACAAAACGTTGTAAAATGGCAAAAACAATAAATGTTAGCAGAACAGACAATAAAACGTTGATTTACGCAAAGAGAAGAAAGCATTTAAAGAATGTAAAGAGCTCATAACAATGAAAGAAATAAAATGGTTAATAAAGCGATTGAGTATAGTTTTTAATGGGTTGATGCATAATGTATATATATATACAAATGTACATATGTCTGATTGCATACGTACTTAATCAGCTTAAACTATGCTATAACTTCACAAGCTCTCTTTGGTTATTTCTCACAAATCGCATGTCTCGCATACGTCACAGTGAATCGCATTATCATTATCGCATATATGGAATTTGATGAGGTAATATTTAGTTAGTATAAAGGTTTACCCTCATGCGGCTGGAATACTACGAATACTCATACCAGATCACATTTTCACACGCTCCTCGCACCGCATTTCTTTGTTGTTTGTTTTGTCGCCTTTTTCAACACTTGAAATTAAGTTGTTTTTCTTTATATCCCATTCGAGATGACACCGGCTTTTGACTGTACACAATTATAGTGTATGATTTAGAGCCGTTTTATTGGTCAACTTGACTGTTGTCAATATATTATTTTTATTACTACTATTACTATTATTATTGTTGTTGTTGTTGTTGTTATCTTAACTGTTGTAAGTTTTATCATTTCGACTGAACGCTTAATCGCCTATTACCAGATATTACCGCATTTTGTGCGCCTTCAGCGCTTTCTCATGTTAATGAACAGCCCTCGTTTGGCGCTGCTTTTTATGATCTCTTTTACGATATAATATTTGATCAATTATGCAAACTATCGACTAGACATGCTTTCTGTTTAAGTGTGGTCTTTTCGATAGACTCTACACACACACAAATACGCATGCAGACACGTATACACATGCAAAGACACGCACAGACATGTTTTTGCGGAACGGAAACCCAATTCTTAATTGTCGGATTCTGATAATTAGAAAATTACTACTGTAGTTCCCATTTAAAACAAAAAGAATAACAGAAAACACGGTTCGACTAGATAATACTCTGTAGATATACATATGTATAATTCTACGGTAGACATATATACATAGATACTAAAATGAGATGCTTTTCTTAGCCCTTAAATAACTTCTGCATTTATTATGCCATCCTGCTGAAACTTTTAAAATTCATAGATAAAATATTACAACTTGGTTAGCTACACTTTCCTAAAAAAAAAATAAATTTATATGTTTCTTACAGTTTTCTTAAGTTAAAAGAAGCAATCTAAAATGTTGATAGATTCGAAATAATGATTTCAGTAATTTTCTGTCTATATGTTGAATCGCCAATTGGAAGTGTGTATCAATTTTAATTGCAGTTTGCATTTAGCTATTTTTAACGTACATTTTCATTCTCATTTTTCATTTTTTGTTATTCTTTTGTTTATTTGTTTTGTTGTTTCTTGAAAAGCCATTGCAATTGCAGTTGAAAAACTTAACGCTCCATTCAGCTTTAAAATTGCTTTGTGCTACTTTCAAGTTAATTTTTTTTTTTCTTCTTTTTTGTATTTTATTTACCTTCTATTTCTTTTGCTTCTCTTCTAGCTAGACTGTGCCATTGTTTTAACTGAGTTTGTTTTTTTTTTTTTTAAATTTTTTTGCATTTTGTATTTCTAAATCGTCAATTGCATTTAACAATGAGTTCAAACGAGCTGCCAAGTTGCATTTGCAGCAGGTGCAGAGTTTGAGAGCTCCCTTTGATGGGTATTACGAATATCTGGTACGTAGTTAAGTGGGTGCGATATGATTGCTACGGATGTACAGCAATTTCTTAGAATGTCACGACAGTCACGTTCTTCCACTAACGTGAATCATCCTCATTTCCCTCTTTTTCAGTTCACTTTTCAGTTCAATATTTAGTGTACTGATTAAAAAAAAATATATTCTAACAAAAAATTTGAATTACACATATTTAAATATCGCCTGTCTATAATATTAAACAAGTTTGATCTCTGAAAAACTCAAAGATTTATGACTTTTTAAATTGTTTTTTAAATTGGTTTTTTAAATTAACTTTTAATGAGAGTGCGTTAAGTTTCAATGCTGAGTGTTTAGGCAGTTGTAACTGGGAGTCATTAATTTGCTCACAAAATCACCCAAATCCCTCCCTCCAATCACCGCACACACACATACACTAAAATTGCAAACGTGTGCAAAAACTTAAAAAAAAAAAAAAAATTAAATTAAAAAAAAAAATTAATATCATAAAATAAACACTTTCAAAAGCATTGCAAATATTTATAAACAATCAAAATTAGTTGCTTAACTTTGCCTATTGTTTTTTCTATAATTGTTGTATTTGTTGTTGCAATTTTTATTGTTGTTGTTGACTGCCAAAGTCGTAGGCTGCGCGCACGCCTTAGGAATTATAATCACTTTATTTCTGTATTTGTTTTACTTATGTTTTTCTTTTGTTTTTGTTTTTTAATTCATTTATTGATTAATTAATTGTTGTTTCTTGGTATTTTTTTGTTGCTGGCAATTTGAATTTCCATTTCAATTTGATAGAAAACAAAAATGATTTCGTTTATGGATTGCAAGCTGTCTATAAATAGATATCTATGCGAATTCAATTTCAATTCCGGGCGCTGAAACTGAAACTGAGGTGGAATGGAGTGGAAGAGGGAGAGGGAGAGGGAGAGGAGGACTGAGGAATGGGGAGCTGCTTGGGGGCATCCACCCAAGGCGTCCTACATGGTGTTGTTGTTGTTGCCGCTTGCAGCCAATTATGGACACAGTCGAAGACGTTGTTCGATTTGAAATTTCACTTTTTTCCCCCCTTCTTTAGTATTATTATTTTTTTTTTTTTTTTTTTTTTTGTATTTGCTGCGTTTGAACTTTTTTAGTTAGTTAGTTGGCTTTTGGAGCGTACTGCAACTAGCCGGGGCAGTCAGGCTGCAGCATGTGGCAAGTGCATGGGAATAGGATGAATTGCAATATGGCTAATAGCTAGATCCGCTCCAGCAACAACAACAACAACAACAGCAACATCATGTGAGCCAGCCAAGCAGACCAAAGTTATAATTAAAGCTTCGCTTTCACCTCAACCAATTGTCGAATACTTAGGAGTACTTACTGTCCCGCAACTACAGTAAAAACAACAACAACAACAATATTCACTCAGAATGCATTAGTTGAGCATGCATGACTTGAACTTACTTTGTATCTCTGTACTAAACTAACACACAGTTGCAGTTATATCTAGATACATTTCGCATAGTGTTTATCAGTTGTTTAGTGCAGTGTTTATTGTCGAATCTTAGAAAAATTTGCAAATTTTAAAGTTACAATAACAATTTACAATTAGGCCAAAAATCAAGCTTGTAGCTTTTAAAATGCAATTGTAAAGCGTTTTTTATAAATTGTGAAATTATATTATTATTATAAATTTAATATATTTTAATAGGTTGACTGAATTTAAGAAAATATTAAATGAAAATATAAACTGCATTGTTGAATTTAATATAGTTCTTTAACTTTCGATACTATCAAACACTGACTAAGAATCAATAGGCAGTTTTACAACAATAAAAAAGCCAGCATATTTGATGTCTACGCTGTTAACACTGCTATCAATGGCTGCTGTCTGGGTGGTGCCAACCCACTGGGTGGTCACAGCTGTGGGTCAAGCCCCTGCCCTCTATTCCACTTGCCCAAGTCAGCACTAAAGCTACAAGAGACACGCAGTTGTAAAACAACTAAAAAGAAAATTAAATAAAGCTGTCAATTCGCCAAAATGAAGTTGAGACACGCATGTAGATTTTATGCAGATACAAACAAATAGACAAAAATACAGACACAAAAATTGAGATAAAGATACTTGGAGCTATGTTGAGTCGAGATACAAGCTGTATCTTTCCGTTGTCTATTTGCTTGTTTGAGCAATGACCTCAACTGTTTGTTTACTTTTTATACCCTGAGCCCATCTTTTGCTTTATTTAATTTATGTTTTCTTTTTTTTTTTTTTTTTTATTTGTATCTCATGCGTGCTTGGAATTTCTATAAAACGTTAAGTCTCCAAATGTAAAGCTGCCCATTTTGAGAAATGCTTTGAACAATGCTCAACTGTGCCTGTGAAATACTTGTAATAGAGATCAAAGTTCAGCATAAGATCAACTCTATTTCCATTTCCATTTCCAGGTAAAGCATCTAATCATGATCGAGTGTTCCCGCTGACAGCTCAAGAAAGACTCTTTAGTCTATCTATTCATTTAGCAGGAGCTCACAAGATGTTGGTCAAGTGTTTGATTTCTTGCTGACCTTTTGAGAACTCATTTGTTTGTCTATACCCTGCAATCGATCGAATTGTAGGGCATAGACGATTTGACAGACAACTCAATCAAAATTGAAAGTTTTTAGCAGTCGAAGTCAAATATTTCACATGCGAATTTCACACTTTGTTTGTAATTCAAAAGTTTTAATTTTCAAAATGTGTATTTTCATTCAAATGTGAAAATATTACGCTTCAAGAAGAAACGTACAATGTTTTAGATTAACATATTCCAAGTGTATGATCAATTTAGTAGGTGAGTTTAAAGTGACTTAATGTATCATATAGTTTTTATTCTTTAATATATTTATTTTATTGTATGTAAATCAGGGACCGTAACTGCTATAAGTTTCAAAATAATAATTACAATCCAACAATTATTTCAACATATTCATTTAAAAGTTACGAATTTTCACTTAATTTAAATTTTTAATAATAATAAATAGGATTTATTTAAAATTTCTACTTTCAAAGTTAAAAATAAGAGTCAAATACTAGATTTATTTTGAATATCAAATAATAAAAGTTAAATTAAAAATATTTGAGCCAAGTGGTGTGTTACCAAAATTTACAAATATTTTTGATCTGTAACTAAGTCTGTAATCGGTATGAATAGAGGGTATCTCAGTGTGTCAGTTCAGAATTTGCATAGCTTTTGCTTGTTGTCCAAGTATTTAAAACAAGAACTGTCCAATACAATGTTTTTTTATGCCACATTCATTTGCATACAGGTATTGTTGCTGCTGTTTATTTAACTTAAGATTGATGATAATTCCAGCGTTTTGGCACGAGCGAGACACACGATTTTGTTTTTGTTGGGGCCAACACCTCTTCTTTCCCCGCCATTCTTTTCAAAATGAATGCGTAAGCAGGTGAATTTAGGTGGTGATGGTGGGGAGAGGGAGGGTAAAAAAAAGAAGTGGAAGCCCCCCGCTGTGGAAATGCTTATGTGACATGTTGTTGGTTTGGTTATCTCATCGAATCGAATCGAAGCTGTTCCGAAACTCATTTCGAAATGCAACACAGCTAAATCCAGAGGACAGCCATTGTTATCGGACTTATCGATAGGTTATGCTTCGCTGGGCAGGCAGACGGCTATCGATTTGATTGAATGCCGATTGTTTCCATTGAGTTGCTTTGAAAGTTAAAACTTCATTGACATTGACTTGACAAGGTGCAGCGTTAAGAGAGGGTACGAGGCGAACTGGGCCGGCTTACTGTTCCGTTTTTCAGTCAATTAAAATAATATACATCTATCATGTGTGTGTGTGTGTGTATCTGTGTGTGGACTTACCCTTGATAGAAACGCGTGCGGCAAAAGAGAAGATCAAGTTTAATTCCTTGTTTATTATATGTACCTCTCTTTCTCTCTCTTTCTTTCGCTAACTTGCTGTCTCTTGTTCAAATCTCTAAAAAAAACATTATAATGCAAACAAAATCAAAATTCAACAATAATTTAAACACTGAGCGAGTTTTTATAGCCGCGTCTTCAGCTCAAAAAGTGGAGAAGAGGCAACCATAAAAAATTAATAAATAAATCGTTGATAAATGCAAAATAAAAAAATTGAAAAAAAAAGGAAAAACAAATCAATGCTGGCGAATTTTTGTTTGCTTTTTAAAACACGCGACGACGCGTACGAAAACAAAAACAAAGTATTATTAAAAAAAAAAAAAAAAGGAATAAAAATAACAACAAATCACATTTAAATGGTCTTGAGTAGCTTTGGTATGTGGAATGTAACCGTACAAGTTTGGTTCGGTTTCGGTTTCTGTTTTTGTTTCTTCGTTTTGTTTTTGTTTTTCTGTTTACCAATTTCACGCACAGTTTGACCGCAACTTGACGGTTCGTGTTTCGACTGCGAACGACGACGACAGCGACTGCAAATTTCGGCTTCGTCGGCTTTTAACTTCGAATTTTTATTCGCTCGCGTCACGCAATTGCCGCGACTTGAAACGTTTTGACTTGGCGCGTTAAGTTCGAACCGAAGACTGTCTGAAAGGCAGCTGAAAACAGAAACTGAGCTCAAACTTGCGGCGCAAGCTCTGCTGCTGCTGCGCAGCCGCTTCGTTAAGTTTTAACGAAGGCGTGCTTCGTCTTTCGCTGCGGCATTCGGCAAGCTGCTGCAGGCGACAAAATGTCAAATCAACACGATCGCCATCCACATCGCTATGTGATCCTCCTCAACTTTAGTTTCGTGTTTTTTGCCAATATTTGTTGTTGTTTTCCTTCTATATTTCTTCGTTTTTCCAACTGGTTTTACATTTGCTTTTTTTTTTTGCCGTTCGTCCCGTTGTGCCAGTTTTTTGGCCATAACGAAATTATTTGCCAAATGTAACTACAGTGTATTTGAAATATGCAACTGACAAAAGCTCACAGCTTTGGCACTTTAAAAATTTGTTCAATGAATGCGACTTGATTATGTGAAAATGTGGAAAACAAGTGTATCAAATAAAAAATAAGAAATTCAAATGACTTACATGCCAATTAAATTAGAGGTCGCTTTGCAATTAATAAGGAAACATCTTGTTAGTTGTTCTTGAGTCGTATCTGTAGCCTTAGTTAAAATAATCTGAAACTGCATATAAATATCTGTATGCATTATTTAAATATGATTTTTTGCAATAAAGTTAAAAGTCTCGAAATCATTAAAATCTTTTAAACATTAATATCGAATCCAAGATCCAAAAGATAAACTTTTTTCCAAAATCAATTAAATTTGAATGCTGAACGGTACTTGAAAAAGAATTTATTTCGGTTATGGGTCCGGTTCCATTTTATAATTGTTGAAATCTTAAATATGTATATTTGTAGCTATATGTATCAATAGATGCATCTGCAATTACATGTATCTGTAACTTAATTTACGTCTTTAAGTATCTGTATCTGTATCTGTATTTGTATCTGCATCTGTTTTTAGTTTGCTGTCGCTTTGCATCTGCAATCCTTGTTTAATAATCGCAGCTTGACATTCGCACTGGAAAAACGTGTTTTGGTTTTTTTGATCGTTGTTCTTGTTGTTGTTGTCGTTGCAGATGTTGCGATTGTTTCTGTTTGCAATTGCAATTGTTGTTGTTGTTGTTATTGTTGTTGATGATCAAAGCCAATAGCAAAAAAAAAAAAAAACCAATTTAAGCCCGCTTCTCACGTTTCCCAATCGCTTGGCACGGGCTTTATTGAAAGTTTTTCAAATTTCCAGCACACACACATATGAACACATATATATACTATATCAAATATTTATATATATGTGTGTGTGGCTGAAGTCACATGAGATTTTCCTGAAATCGATAACAGGTTTTTGGGCCTGTGCTTTGACTAGGCCTTGTCTCTTCTCTTGGCCTGGCCAATTCCAACGGCTGCAGAAAGTTTTTCTCTTTGCCGTTTTTCTTCTTCACTTCTTTCTCCCTCTTCTTCTTCTATTTATTTGTGGCCCGGACCTGGGGACTCATTGAAGTGCAGCCAAGTTGCGGTCAGAAATATGCGGATGACAAGCGACCAAATGTTGTCGCTCCAACCAACAACTTTATCTCCACTTTCTTTCTCTTTCCATCTTTCCCATTTGCCATCTCTTTCTGTTGCACTTTAACTGACTCCGTTCCGGCCTAGCTGCGTCATTGTCAGCTCAGCTCGAAAATTGCCCGTCATCATCATCGGGTGCATTCCAAAGTGCCCAGGTTCTCTTCACTTGGCCCACATCCACATTGGCTTAGAAAAGCGCTACCAACTCGCCAGTTACCAGTTACCAATTGCCAGTTACCTGTTGGCAATCCGCTTAAATAGGCGTGGCATTGCCTCACTTTAATTGGAACAAACTCTTTCAAATATGGCACAACTCGCAATTCCATTTTCAATTCAATCTGCAAGAAAAATTCTGTTTTCCAATTTTTTTAGTAAAATTTTCGAACATTAAACTAAAACACAATCCCCAGCCGGGATCTCAATTAAAAAAAAAAAAATCTCTCAGAAATCACTTACAGCCAAGTTTTTCTTTGAAAACCAAATTGCTTACAGTTCAGATTTAAAAACTGTCTTTAAAATTCAATTAACTGTCTTTAAAATTGTCTGTCTCAATTGTTATTTTAGCTTGATATTAAAACAATAATTCATAGTCTTAAGTTAAACTTATTAAAAGTTTCAGTTCAGATTTAAAAACTGTCTTTTAAATTCAATTAACTGTCTTTAAAATTGTCTGTCTCTATTGTTATTTTAGCTTGATTTAAAAACAATAATTCATAATATTAAGTTAAGCTTATTAGAAGTTTACAATATCCTTATATTGAATAAACTTCTAAATTACGAAATTGAAAAAACAAAACTGAGAATATATTATACGCATTTTGATTTTTCTTTTGATAAAAATCCTCAAAATTTAAGCTGCCTGTATTTTTGTTGAGTTTAAAGCTGTGGAATTATTGAATTTTAAAAAAATTATTCAAAATTATTTACAAAACTAACAACAAAACGTCAAGAAGTGCCAACAACATCAGGGATAACGTTAGATACAATTTAACAAAGGGACTTTTAGAACTACTGGGAGTCTAAGACTTTCACATTTATATTTAAATATAATTAGGTATTCTTATAAATAATTCATAAAGAACTTTTAATGATCTTACTATGTCAAGTCGATGATCATCTGAAGTTATTTGCAGAATCTGCTTGAAATAATGCCAACAATGCCAACTGATAATTCGCATTCTTATTGGTATTCACAAATGGAATTCGAATTCACCCACGCAAATTTCATTGTATACATTTTTTATGTCAAACAACAACAACAACAACAATTTATGAAAATACTCACATCTTTCACTTGACAAGTTGTTGGCATTTTGAAACACGTTTACAGCTTGCTGTTGTTGTTGTTGTTGTTACCAAGTTGTTGTTGTTGTTACCAAGTTGTTGTTGTTACCAACTTGTTGTTGTTGCTTACATACGAGTATTTTCGCAGCAAACTGGTTTCGAAATCTTTTTAACTTGTTAATAAGTATTTTGGATTTTTTTTTGTTTTTATTGTTTTTGTTTTCATGCATACCCTGTAATAGCAAAGTGTGTCAAAAGGGTATATACAGACTCAGCTGCAAATCTATCTGTATATGTATTAACAAACAATATAAGCTTTTTAAAGATTTTAATTCTTATTTTAAAATTAAATTAATCATCATTAATTAAACAATGCCTAGAATTGCACAAATTCTTATACACGTTTACTCAGATAAGCTATATAATTTAAGAACTTAGTTGCAATCAAAAGCAAGACAAATAAACAACAGTTTCTACAGGGTATCTGTTAGTCGAGCAGAGTCGTCTTATTTTTTATTTTTGTTTGTTCTTCCGTTGTTTGAAACACGTTTTTGGCGCTGCAAATTTTCATATTTCTACTGGACTTTTCCTCCTCCTCCTTCTAGGGTTGCCAAACCATTTTGTTTAACTACAAAAATTTATTTTCTTTTATTCGCAAAAAAAAAACAATTTACTTACAATTTTAATCGAAAATAAAAATTTTACAAAAACCCTTCTAGGGTTGTCAAACCATTTCGTTTATCTACAACAATTAAATTTTTTTTATTCGCAAAAAAAAAATGCACTTACAATTTAATCGAAAATAAAAATTACAGAGGATTTAAAAAAAAATCGATTGAAAGCGCTGCTGTTGTTGATGGATTGTGTGGTGCTCTAGGGTTGTCTAGCTGTCTTACCAGCCTCCCGAATAGGCATTGGCTGATGCCTTGGCATAGGCATTGCTGCTGCCACCGGATCCATAGCTATAGCTATTGGCACTGCTGCTGGCATAAGAGTTGCCACCACCACCGCCACCGCCACCGCCACCGCCATGATAGCCGCCTCCTCCTTGATTATAACCGCCGCCTCCTTGATGTCCACCACCGCCGTGATAGCCGCCACCGCCTCCTCCTTGATAGCCACCACCACCACCACCGCCATGATAGTTGCCACCACCACCACCGCCGCCATGATAAGACGGCACCTGCTTCACCACATACACCTCAATGCTGGGCGCTGACTTATGACCGTAGCCACCGCCACCACCGCCATGATAGCCACCACCACCACCGCCTTGATAACCACCGCCACCGCCATGATAGTTGCCACCGCCGCCGTAGCCACCGCCGCCTCCATAACCGCCACCACCGCCGTAACCACCACCACCGCCGTAACCACCACCGCCACCGCCAAACAGCAGCTTCTTCTTAAGCTGCAGCAAAGAGGGCGTGGCCAAAGCAAGGAAACTGCCCACAAGCAGAAATCTGAGCAACATCCTTGTGTATTTCATGTTGTTGTCACTTTCGAGTTCGAATTCGAGTTCCGGTTTCGAATTGTATTTCACTTGTATTGTTTTTAAATCTACAATTGTTTTTTTTTTCAGTTAACTGCAACTGTTGCTGCTGTTGGCCAACTAATCGACATGCTGCTCATCACATACCAATTTATAAAGATTCTCAGCTTCTCAGCGCATCCCCATTGTTTGGTCACCCGGTTAAGTCGTCATCTACAATAGTAATTGTTGCTTTTCACGCCGGATATATTTGCACTTGCCCAGCAACAACAACAGCAACAACAACAACAACAGCAACAACAACAGCAATAGCAATAAAAGCAGCTAGTACAATAACACCCATAGCTAACTGTTGGCATTTATTAACCCATCGATCAGTTAATCCTACGCTTTGCCAACTTTCAGCTCTCCTGAAAGCAGTCTTATATTTTTCGAAATATTGAACATATTTTTATATAATAATCTTGAGTTTTTAGTATTTTTAGCACTATTTATTTTTCAATTTTACGGCTGATTTCATTTTTTTTAAATTTTAATTCGAATGAAACATAAGCTAAAAATATCACTTATACGCTATGTTGACCAAACTAAACCATTTTGCCAACTTTCAGCTCTCCTGAAAGCAGTTTAATGTTTTTCGAAATATAAATCATATTTTTATCTAATAATCTAGAGTTTTTAGTATATTTAAATCATATTTTAATCAATTTTACGGGTAATTTCATTTTTTGATAATTTTAATTCGAATGAAACATAAGCTAAAAATATCACTCATACGCTATGTTGAGCAAACTAAACTTATTTCTTGTAGCGTTTTTCTGCAATTAATATTTTAGAATAACTTAAGCTAATAAACAGACAAGTTTTCTATTTTTATTATAAATTTAATTTATATATTTATATTTTAATTATTTTTTGTATAAAGACGGCATTTTTTAATTACTTTTAATCGACTTTTAATAAGTGTAATTCAAAGCTTTAAATATCACTCATACGCTATGTTGGTCATACCAAACGAATGCTCTGTGGGGATCTTGCCGCTAAATAAAATTTATAAAAAAATAATTGTAACTAATAGCAACATAAGTTTTTCATAATTATTTTGTATATTTAGTAGAATTCCATTTTATATAGTTCCATTCGATTCTATTAATTGTAATGACGATTAAACTTTTAAATATAACACTTAACATATTTTTTTGTTCCATAAATAATGCGTATTTAATTTTTTTGTATGATTTTAAAGGCAAAAAATCACTCATACGCTATGGGGATCAACCAGTCGAAGTAGCCCTGTTAATTTTTGTTCAAAATTTTAAATATGTGAAGTCTTTATAGCATCAAAATATCACACATACGCCATGGGTGCAACATGGGTGAAACAACCCTTTGCTGTAGGGTATTTGTTTAATAAACAAAACAAAACACTATCGTGGTCAATTACATGCATAGTGCTTGTTAGACCCCGGAAAATCCCTCTTACTCATCTTTCATGCTAGCGCAGAGAGTAATCGAGTTTTTGTCAGACTCACTAATACTTACGGCATTTAAATTATCGCCTTTTCTCTCTCTCTCTCTCTCTCTCTCTCTTTCTCTTTCTCTCTATCTCTCTGTCTCTCTGCCTCTCACGGTCTTTACCACTACAATTGTTCTTTAATTTCAGTTAACAAACTGAAACTTTACGTTAATTTTCAATAGAATAGGTCATAAAAATCAGTTGATAACTTTTGTCTGAACTAGAATTTCCATGCCGACTGAAATTAAATTAATCTGAAACGGAAATGCCATCTTATACAGTGGGCAAAAAAAGTTCGGTACCTTTAATATTTATAAAAACAAGATTTTCTGTATAAGATCCTAGATCATCTTCAATCATCTTTACAGTACTTTCATAATTGTAGCGCATTCAAGTGTCGCATATGCCCAATGTCAAACGGCGCCTAGTTGTTGAGGTAGTCCGGGAATACAGCATTAATTACGGGGCTCCACAACTGAAAACAATGCAACGAAAATAAAAGTAGATATGCGCTGTCCCAAAGGAATAATTTGTAGAAAAACCCCCAAACTAAAAGTTCCCAATCAGTTGGGCTCAAATGTAATCGATGTGACGAAGAAAAAACATCTGTCGATTATTTCATAAAATATATAGGCATGTTTATAAACATATAGATATATACACTATATATATATATGTTGTTGTTCATCTTGAAATTTTTTCATGACAATTTGGAATGATTATTATGTATTACATCAGTAATGTATGAGTGTGAGTGTGTGTTGTGGCACAGTCCACAGAATTATAACTAATTGAAGACTAAGCATCAACTCACTGTGTGTGTATATGTATGTGTGTTGATTTTTTAATTTTTACCTTACATTTTTTTTTTGTTTTTTTCTTTTGTATTTTATTGATTTTATTCATATCTTTTCAGATGTGGAGAGGAAAGTTTCAGTTTTAATCGCTACATAGGCACGTCAGTTCTATTTGTTTGTTTTCTTGTTGTTTATCAATCATTTTCTTTAGTTTTTTAATTTGCTTATAAATAAATTCTTGTATTGCATACAAAAGCTGGAAAAATATAATAATAATAATAATAAAATAATAATTTTAACCAAAAAAATACTAACTATATACAAATATTTTTCTTATTATAATTTCCATTATGTTTAAGTATGTAAAGTATTTAATTTAGTTGATTAAGCTTTATTTAGTTTAATTTAGCGCAAGGAGCAGGGCTGCCGTTACAATTTCAAATTGTTCACTTTACAAAAATACTAATTATCGAACTTATTATCGATATACGCACAAAAGCTCGCTCACATTTGCGTTTGCGCTCTCTTTTATGCTCTCTTTCTCGCACGTGAGCTCTCACTCTCACTCTTCTTGCGGCCTGAAGGATTGAATACAAGCTTAGCTGCAAAATACGATCGTTCGAATACGATCAGAAACATAAACTTTATACTATGTATATTTAGATATATATGTATTTTGCTTTGTATATATATATATATATATATATATGTGTGTGTGTTTGTATATAAGGTAAATAAATACAATTTTTAGCATTATTAAATGTAATTCTTGTCTTGTTGTTTTTCTTTTTCTTTTGTTTTTTTGTAGTTGTTTACTAAATTGGCTAATTTAACATTTTTTGCTTGTCTTAAGTGTGTGATTGTGTTTGTGGGTGGTGTCTGGGTGGTTGGGTGGTTGCGTGTGCTTCTTATACAGTATGTCAAGTAACTATTTTGATGAAATAAAAAAAAACCGACAGGATTTTTTATTTTTTTTAAATACTTGAATACCAATTGATCTTGCTCTATAATTTTCTTAACTTTTTTTAAGAGAGAGAGAGAGAGAGACCCAAAATCAACTAAAATAAAATAAGATAAAAGAAAAAAATACAAGAAAAATCTCAGTATACATATTTTTAATTTGTCAAAACAGTTAGACTTGACCAATTGTATAGCCTAATACTTCTAGATGTAAGTGTATCAACAAATTTGCTGCTATTGCACCCTGTTGTTTAGGCCAGGCCAAATGTGAATTTTCTTCATTTAATTGTTGTCACTGTTGTTGTTGTTACTGTTGTTGTTGTTATTGTAGTAATTGCACTTATGTTAACTAGTTTATAACACAAAATTGAAATGTCTTAATATTGTTAATTGTTTGTTGTTTGTTTTGTTCTTGTTATCTCTGTTTTGTTTCGCTTTCATTTTTTGTTCATTTTAAAAATAATCATACTTATCGTAATTAATAATAATGATAATTATAATAATGATAATTCACTAAAATCAATATTCAGTACTTTAATAAACTGCAAATTACAATTTATATGCATTGTGTGTTTCTCTCTTTCTTCTTTACTTTTCTTTAATGTCTTCATGTTTTTTATAGCCTTTGCGAAATCGAAAAAAAAAAAATAATAGCAAAAAGAAAATAAATAAATGTTCAGTTAACAATAACCATTCACATACATACATTCGTTTAGTATGCTTAGTACATAATAAATACTAGACAATTATGAATTTAACTACTAGAATTATTATTATTTATCATTATTTAGCGGCGCCAGAGTTTAAAAAAAGTCCAAAATGTTGCAACTATTAGAAAATAATTGATAAAAATTAATATAATAAAATATAAATATATAATATTATTATGGACAATTTAATCATACGGTTTCTTTTCTTTTCTTTTCTATTTTTTTTGCTTTTTTTTTGCTTTTTTTTTTTTGGAATGACCGCTTTGCGTGTGTGTAGGTGTGTGTGGAAGTGTGTGTGTTCCGTTTTGTGGGTAAAGTCTTACATTCTAGGAATGCATATTATATAGGCGCTATATATGCGATGTTGCTGGTGTTTCTTTAACGATCTAATACAAAAAAATACATATTTATTTATTATATTTATGTGTGTGTTTAAATATATAGAATAGAATACATTTAATGTAATTTTATGCAGCGCGTGATTTGCACATTTAAATACTATATAAAAAATACAAATTGTTATTGTTATTGTTGCTGCTGTGCATATGTCTGTATGTGTGTGTGTGTGTCTGTGTTTGTTTATATGTGTAATACTTAAAGAAATAGGGAACGTGCGTTGGGCGGGACCGGGAGGCATTATCAGTAACGTCCTTGTCACAGTTGCAGTCACAGTTGCAGTCACAGTAGCAGTCACAGTTGCAGTCACAGTAGAAATCATTGTTGTCGTTTTTGTTATCGTTTTTACGCCCCTTTCCACGATGAAACAATGCAAATTTTCCACATTTTCATACATCCAAAAATAAAATATAAATATAATATATTCGTTAAACATAATTGCAAGTTTCCACGGCGAAATAATTTAACCTTTTGCTACCCTCTGTCTGTACAAAATTTATCGTTTTCTGTTATACTGTATTAAAAAATTTTCAGGGACGGTAAATAATAATTATTTTGTTTTTGTCCATTAAAAAAAATCGTTCACTTCTGGTAATAAAAAATAAAACTCAACTTGCTATTTTGATTAGGAATATATATAAACTTTGTCCATATTTCTTAAAAAGAGTCAAAATAACAACTTGAATTTTATTTTTGATAAAAAAAGGAAGCTGATTAAAAAAATATAAATAGTTACAGCACAACATTTTATCGTGAAAAGCCAAAAAAAAATAGATAAGTTAATTGTGAGTCTTTTAAAAAAAAATCTAAATCTAATCAAAAGAAAAAACAATAAAAATTGCAGTTTCAAATTTAAAAAAAAAATCAAATGTGTTAAAATGTTGAAAAATGCGAAGCTTATGAAAAGGGGGTGGTTTATAATGTTGCGCACCTATTGTTATAGTTAGTTGTTTTATGCTAGCGTCATTTCGTCATAGTTAACGTCAGTTCAGTTATCGTTATCGTTATCGGTTGCGTTATCGTTTGCGTTATCGCAGCGTAAAGGCACTGAGAAAATGTGGTACGCCCAAATCGAGCTGCTGCTGCTCATAGGCCTCATCAACAATGGGTCCCACACCGCCAACAACATTGACGCCATTGGGCAGAGCAAAGTTGCCACCATTGGCTGCCAGTGTTGCCGCCGCGGCAGCAGCAACAGTTGCTGCTTTTAGTTGACTGATGGCCAACATTGGTGGCTTATCGCCAGGCTTCCAACGTCGATGAATGCCCATCGATTTGAGTTTCTGGCAAACGGATGACGGTGATATATTGATGCCCTTCTCGGCGAGACGGGCGGACACCTTCCAGTATTGAATGTTGCTGTCCTCCTTGATCAGTTCGAGTATTTCGCGTGTGATCTCTTTGTCGCGCAGCTCACGCTCGGCGGCCTTTAAACGGCGACGTGGATGCAACAGTTTGCCACCGTTGTGTTGCTGTTGTTGCTGTTGTTGTTGCTGATAATGTGATGTGTCTGCTGGTGTGTGACGCAATTGTGGTTGCTGCTGTTGCTGCTGTTGTTGTTGTTGCTGCTGCTGTTGTTGCTGTTGCAACAGTAGTTCCTGTTGCTGCTGCTGACGCTTCTGTTGCTGCTGCTGCTGTTGCTTAAGCAGCAATTGTTGCTGCTGCAATTCCTGCAACTGCTGCTGTCGTTGCAGCTCCTGTTGATGACGCTGCTGCTGCTGTTGCTCCTGTTGTTGTTGCTGCTGCTGCTGTTGATGTTGCTGTTGCTCCTTGGCAGCAATTGCCGCTGCCTCGCTTAAACGCATATCATCCCTGCCCTCGGAACGCTTGTTGCGATAGGAGAGGGGCACTCCCTTCAATATGGCATCACGCACCTTCCAGGCCGTCATCTGGGAGACATTCAATGCACGCGCTATTTCCATTGTCGATGAGTTTTGGGCCACCAGCAACTTGGCCATTGCATATTTCTCATCATCAATGAAGACATTCGGTTTGCGAGGTTTCTTTCCGGGTTGATGGATCTGTGACAGCGATTGCTGCTGTTGTTGTTGCTGCTGTTGATGTTGCTGATGTTGCTGCTGCTGATGTTGTTGCTGCTGATGATGATGTTGCTGCTGTGCAGGTGCCGTTGCATTGCTGCTAGTGCTGCCATTACTGCAAAAGAGAGAGAGAAAAAGAGAGAATCAGTTAGAGGGAGACAGAAAGAGAGAGAGACAAAAGATTCGACTTACCTTTCGTTGCTGTTCATTGGCGGCATGGAGCGCAGGGAAAGATTGACAGGCAAAGCATGACTGAAAATATAGCAAAAACAAATTCATTAGATAGGTGACATATGCAGAAAGAGGTAGGAAAGGAAAATAGAGGGAGAGCATTATCAAGAAAATTATCTACTTTTCTTTAATAAGAAGAAAAAATATATAAAAATAAATGTTTACCAAAAATTGAGGTAAACGACATTTGAAACTCATTTTAAGCCATAAACAAGTTAGATGTTATCGACTTCAGTTAATCGATGATCTATCATTATCGGGTACCGTCAATCGATAAAGGTTTAGTAATGTAATTCCAAACTTTAAATCGCGTTTTACTATATCATAATGTAAAGCCGACAAAGAAAATCGTGTTTTTTATATATCGAAACATAAAGCAATGAGTTACAAAAAGAAAAAAAAATATAATAATTTATTTGCAAATTTACTATGATAAGCAAAACGATTTTCAGAAAATCGATTAAAATAACTCGATTGAAGGTTACGCGTTATCGACTATCGATTATTTGTTGTCTGTTAACGAAGCAAAACGATTTTCATAACATCGATTAAAAAACCTCGATTAAAGGTTAAGCGTTATCGACTATCGATTATTTGTTACCTGTTATCGATTGCTTGTTATCGATTATCGAACTTACTTGGCTGACGAGACAACGGCGGGTGGATAACGCGTCAACATTGGAAGCGTTCCATTATGTGCGACCTTCTGTTGCTGTTTCTGCTGTTGTTGCTGCTGCTGCTGCTGCTGCTGCTGTTGTTGTTGTTGCTGCTGCTGCAACTGCAACTGCTGAGCATTGACAATGTGGGGAAAACGTTGGGACTCCGCCAAGAGACGCTGGTACGCCTCAACATCGGCACGTGCGGGCAGCATCGGTGGAGGCGACATGGAGACATCACGTTTCGAGCGATGCTCATGATCCATATCCGAGGCATCTGGCATGGGACTGTGCACATCTTCCATCTGGGCACGCATGTCGTAGCCATTGTGCAGAAGACCGCAGACATCATCATTGTCACCGGCATAGCCCGCCGTCTCCTCAGCTCCGATCTCGCCAGCGCCATTGACAACACCATCGGCATCAGCATCGCCATCGATCTCTGGATCGAGTTCATCATCGATGGTTAGGCCAACATGCTGCTCATCATCGCTGTCCACCTGCTCCTCCTTGATAAGGCCAAGACCAAGATGGCCATAAGGCAACGATAGATGCTGTTGACGTTCGCGTTCCTCTAGCTGTTGTTGCAGTTGCTGTTGTTGCTGCTGCTGCTGTTGCTGCTGCTGTTGTAGTTGCTGCTGCAGCTGCAATTGTTGCTGCTGCTGCTGCTGCTGTTGCTCCTCGGTCGCCTGATCCACGACACGCTCATGCAGACTAACCCCATTGACGAGACTCTTGCGTAAGCGCCAGGCAAATGTCCGTGATATATTCAACTCATTGGCAATGACCGTCGTCGTCGCCTCCCGGAGGATCAGTTGCTTGGCCAGAGCAATCTTCTTGGCATCCAACTTGATGCGAGTGCGTCCCTTGCGCTTGTTCGTCAGGCTGATTCTAAATTGGAGATGCATAATTGATTAAATATATTTTGCTTTGCATAATATTTCCGGAATAAATATTCATATTTCAAGAGTTGAAAGGGCCAAAAATTTTGAAAAATGTTTGTAAATGCTTAAATTGAAAATAGGTAATAATTAACAACAAAACTAACATTGCCTTTGTTGTGTTTTTAAAATATATGCCATATTTATGATCAATATGAAATTAGTACAAATTATCAAAACAAATAACCAAAGTATAGTCTTTTAAATTATTCTTTTAATTTTAAATTGTCATCCATAGTTTTTGAGATCTTTACTGAAAAAAACGACCAATTTCTAAAAACAAGAACATTCAACATTCATCTTGCATATTTTGTTCTTAAAATTAGACCATTTTACTGATTACTGATACTAAGAATATTTATCTAAAAAATCGCAGTTAATATAAGATTAAAAATAATGGTTTCGAGACGGTCTGGTAAAAATAATAATAATAAAAATTTTAATTTAAAACCAGCCCTATTTTTGTATTTTTTTGTCTAGAGAATGTAAGAATTTTTTATCTTATTAATAAGAAATTGGTCTTATCTGAAAAGTTCTTAAAATGTATTTTTTAACTTCAAGAATTTTATGTTCTCGACGCATTTTATAAAGCAAAATTCTTAATTCTGAGACCAATAACTTGAATTTAGTAACTTTTTATTAGTGTAGGACGGATAAACAGGACCGAAAAGATCAGTACAGATAAAGAATATATACATAGGACTAACTAGACTAATAGAAACCTTTCTCTCTAGTAACCTTTCTTAGTCTGATTAGTGTAGATACTCACTTGCGGTTGTTCAGATGCAGTGCACCATTATCCAGCGGCGGTTTGCGAGCTGCCAGACGTTTGGGAAAATTGTTAAACTGCACAATGTTTTGTTTGAATAGCTGCTGCAATGGCCTAGAATTGTAATAAATAAATATTACTTAAAGATCTGTTAATTTATACACGATTATTGCTTACATTTTGGCCGCCTTGGAGGGGCAACCGGTGCGTTTGTGCCAGCCCAGGTGATGACCGGTGGGAAAAAGGACATGGCAATCGGAGCACTGCATGGGGCGACTGTAAAGAGCAAAGCAAATCATTATTTAATGAAAAAATTGTCACTTTTTCATAGTTATAAATTTTATAAAAATATCTATAAATTATTTAATGACTTTTGGCTACATGTTAACAAAGATTAACAAAATTTAATCGTTATGGTGTCTGAAAAAAAACTATATAACTGTGCAGGTAAACTTTCTTCTTTGACTTTCCACAATACCTACTTTTCCCTAATTTTTAGATATTTTTCTATATATTTTAAAATCAATAAATTTTTTAGACGGAAATGGAAAATTCTTAAAATTGGCTCGCAAATTGAGAGCAGTCTAGGAGTAAAATTACGTTTTAAATAATTTTCAGGTATTACAAGAAATAAAAAAAAGAAATTAATAGTATAATTATCAAGCTATAATTTATCAAGCTTTAATAGTAGTTTGAGTTTAGTTAAAATGTCAGTGATAAGATACAATTTGTAGTGTATTCAAAGGTGAGAATTTGCAATTTGAAATAGTGAGTGTATTAAATGAATGAGAGTGTCTACACTTAAAAAACCAAGATCTATAATCAAGAACATTCATCTTAAATATTTTGTTCTTAAAATAAGATTATTTTAAGACCAAATTACTAAAACTAAGATTATTAATCTAAAAAATCTTAAAATCTAAATATAAAAATAAAAATCTTAAATTGTTAGAAAAGTATAAATTGGTACTATTTCGTATTATTTTAGTTTTAATTTTAAGAATATTTATTCTTAAAATAAAAACTTGGTCTTAATTGAAATGTTCTTAAAATCAAGATGTGTTATCTTAATTTAAGAATTTTATGTTCTCGACGCATTTTTTAGACGAAAAATCTTAGTTCAGAGACCAAAATCTTGATTTTAGAACATTTTTTTATCAGTGTACTGTACTTACGTCTGATTGCGTCGCTTTTTGACGCAACGACCACGACGGATGTGCTTCTCGAGGAATCGCTTATAGAAGTATGTCTTGCGGCAATTGGTGCACTCATAGACGGGCCCGGGAGCACCGTGGACACTCTGCATGTGCGCCTTGAGTATCTGCTTCATCTCAAAGACCAGATAACAATGTGGACACTGAAATCCACGTACGCCGCCTCCAACAACCGGATGCATGGAAGTGTTGCCATTGGGAATATCGCTGGCAATGTCGGGATCATTGGGCGAGATCATTGAGGGATCATCGGATGGTGTGATTAGCTCAATCTCTGGTATTAATGGCAGCCTCATTTCCTCATCATCCTCATCATCATCATCGTCATCAACATCGTGCGGATGATGATGATGGGAGGCATCAAGATGACGGCTATTGTTGCCATTGGGGAACTTATTCATACGCTGTTGCATATACTCCTGCATCAGGCGTATCGAATTGAATGCCACATGCTCCGGCATCTCGCCATCCTCAGTACAGTGTGCATCCTGCTGCAATAGCTGCTGCTCATTGCAATCGTCATCATCATGCAGACGATCCTCCAGCTGCTCCATATCATCCTCAAGTGGATCCATTAGCTGTTGTCCATTCACACGTCCTCCATTTTGGGCACTTGTCTCTGTCTCGCTCACATTGCCATCCACATTGCCATCCACATCGCCAATGGCATCCACATTGTCATTGTCATCCACATCGGCATCGACTTCGGCTTCACCAGGAGCTGCTCCATTCGCATTCGTCTCGTTGTCCTCCACCTCCTCCTCATCGTCGTCGGAGCTGCTGCTGCTGCTGGAGCTGCTGCCGGCGCTGCTGCTGCCGCTGCCGCTGCTACTACTGCTTGCCACACTGCCGCTTCCGCCGCTGCCCTTCCCATGACCCTTGCCAGCTGCCTCTGCTTCTGTCAGCGTCTCCTCCTCCTCCTTTGCAGCATCGCCGCTGACACCGCCCCCGCCCCCGCTGTGCCCCTCGATCTTCTTGATCAGCAACTGTTGGCGATAAAAGTTATCCGCATCCTCGCACTTCTTCTTAAACATACACGCCGAGACGACGTTCTTTGCACAATTCACACACACCTGTTGTGGCAGCGTGTCGTTCTTGGTGATCTGAAATGTCCAAAGAAATGATATATACTAATTGTAGAATAGTTTAGGTTAATCTCTCCCAGAATTGAGCAGTTCTTTTTTATCCTACAGACTTATTTCATGAAACTAATCTTAACTCTCTTTCCGCATCATCATCAATTGATCCAAGGTCAATATAGTTATTCAACATTTAACTAAAGAAAAAACAAGCGAGATCTAATTATATTCCTTATCTTAAACTCTATTTTAATAAGTTAAGGCATTCAAGTAAAAATATTCCATTCTATTTGTTTATGGACTCGACTTAACCCTTTTTCAGATCCTCTTTATTATCTGTATAACATTTAGAAATACTCTTTACTTTAACGTTGCATTTAAGCCTTTTCATCTTTAGATCTATTGTTTCTAAATTTCATCTTCTTATTTTATATAGCGATAATAATTAAATGTTCTTGATTAATTTAGTCTTTTATAAAATATAAAATTCAATTCAACAATTTAAAATAAAAAAAAGACAATATATTATTTTTCATCCGGTATACAAATTGTACTCTAATGATCGTAATAATCTTGAAATAAATACGAAATAGATATACACAAGTAAGTACTACAATTCGTTATATACATTTGAGTTTTAAGAAATCTTGTTTAAACAAAAATTAGCAGAGCTAGGTAAATATGTACCTAGAAATAAATGTACAGATAAATGTATCTATGGTATGTGCATAGAGATATGTACATATGTATGTATATATGTTGAATAAACGCGATCCGTTGCGATCTCATATTTCCAAAGACTTGGCCCATAAACACAAACAATACACAAGAAAAAATAACTCAAATAATAATAAAAACATAAAAAGACGAACAAAAAAATACAAAAAAAATAAAGCAAGTAAGAAATACGAAATGAAAAAGAAAATGAATAATGAGAAATGAAATATGAATAAACTGAATAAAATGAATAAAACTAAGCCGCTCAAATTGAACGGGCAAACCAGAAAACATTTCACATTCAGGAAAAATTACACAAAAAAAAAAAAAATTATAATAAAACAAAGCAACAACAACAACAACAACAAGAAAATAAATACATGAATGGAATGAAATAAAAATTCAAGCGGCGGCAAACTGTTGACGAGAAGGAGGAGGCGGAGAGGAGAGTAAGACAAGAGTTCCCGTCGACGTCTTCATCTCGTTCGTCTATGTCCACGTCTCTGTCTTCATCTTCGTCTTCGTCTCCGTCCTCGCCATCATCATCGTGTCGTCGTCCCGCCCCATTGGGGGCCAACGAACGTCTAAGCCGAGTAAGTGAATAAAGAGAGGGAATGAGCGAAAGAGAGAGAGAGAGAGAACGCGACTGCCTTGCGCTTGCACTCGTTTGCTCTCGACTCTCTCAGGCTGTGTGAGAGAATCAAGTCGAAGCGGTAGAAGCAAGCAGAAAATTATGAAGAAGAAGAAGCAGAAACACCAGCACAAAATTGTAAAAGAAAAATTTATGGAATTAAACCAAACATATGAATTATACATTCCCATATGAAATAGTTTGTGTAAGTGTGTGTGTGCGAGTTTGAGAGAGGCAAAGAGAGAAACAGAGAGAGAGAGAGAGACTACGACAAACAAAAGCACTAAAAGCAATTCAAACGGTAAATTATTTTACAAAAGCTGCGAAACGAATGAAAACTTAATACGATATAAGAAACAAAAAATTCCATAAGAATTTATACATATGTACATAAATGGTACATCAAATAAAAATGAATAAAAAAAATTAAATTGGAAAAATAAATATGATTCCTTCGTTAAATGTTGTATGCTAAACCCAACGAAGCTCAACTCAATACAACACAAAACAAAACAAACAAAAAAACGTATTAAAAAAAAGCAAACGAAACGTTTCTTTTTATTTGTTTGCTGTTGTTGTTGTTGTTTTTTTTAATGTCAGTTACTGTGAAAAAGATAAAAATGTTGTGAATTGTGGGTATTCTATGAAATATGTTAATTCGAGTGCTATATACAGTTGTATATATCACGTTATACAGATACAACTTCTTTGCAACAGAAAGATACAAATAGAGAGACAGAGAGAGAGAGAGAGAGAGGGGCAGAAAGAGAGAAAAGGCACACACATTGTTGAATGTTGTTGTTCTCAGTGGAATGCACATTATTTCAAATGTTGTCAATGACATTCCTAGCAAAAGCGTGACAAATGCATAACATTATTACCAATTCAATAGTTCGATATCCGCGGGACTGAAACTAGATACTCCTCTTCCGTTTAAAAGTATTCAAAACAACAAAATACACTTATACTTTACTAAATTTCATTTTTAACAAACAATTTTAAATATTGTTATATTTAATTTTTTACAGAGAATTCCAAATGTTTAAGAAAAATAAAATACTAAAACTTTAACTAAACTAAGATACGTGATTTTTAAGATACATTTTGCTATCTTTTTAATTAAAATGCATTTTTCTTCCGTTACTTTTTAGTTCATAGTTTCATACTTTAAAAGTAGTCAAATATGTTTAAAAACGTGATTAAATACAGATTTTATTAATGGTTTTCATATTAAAAATTCGGTTTCCATGATCTACCACAATATCTAAATCACCTACGGTTCTTTAACGCTCATATCCGAATTCATAACAAATAACTCTACAAATCTCAAATAAACTAAAAGTGTTCCTAGAACCAACTTTGGTTACTTTTAGATTTAAAAATACATATTTGTTAAAATTTGATAAAAATTGATTGAAATAAATTAAAATTATTTTAAAATTCAATAAAAACGCAAAAAAAAACCTATTAAATAAATTTATTAATTGCATACAACATGTCAAAAATAAAAATATGTTGTTAAAGTTAGAAATAAATGTATGGGACCTGATTTGCCTTCAAAGCAATTGTCTTTAAAATCTCTTGAGATTTCATAGTAAATATCAGAAAATTGTATATAAGAATATTTTTCAAAAACATCGATATATTTACTTGAATGCTCTTGTTACATCTGTGTCTTGTGCAATCTGTAGAATCCAGAGATTTGTAAAACACACATGATAGTAAATATAAGTATCGCAAAGTAAAATTATATACATATATTTCTTAATCTTCTTTTTGTTTTTTGGATACCCTCCATTATATCAGGTTTACCCACTAGTTTACTTTTCTGACAAGAACTCCAAAATATTCCTCAGGAACTTTTCGACCTTTTATTTATTGGTATTTCAGGATATTAGCTCACCTTGACATCCGCCAATGTGGTGATCTTCTGCCAAATTAAATCCTCGCCGAATATGGAAATCATTTGCATGGAGTTTGTGTGCGATGTGATGCAAATGCGACATAGTTGTGGATTGCATATCTCGTTGTCCATGTTGAAGAATCAAATCCACCAATCACGAGTGGATCGTCAAGCTGTTGCAATGTGAATCGCAATCGGAATCGGAGATGATGATAATGTCCGGCAATGGAGACACTGATGATGATAATGCCGTGATCGTGGTTATCAACGGTACAGGAATGGGATTTGGAATGGGAATCGCTATTTGAATTGTTGTCGATGTTGGTGTTGGTGTTGATGTTGATGTTGGAGAGGAGGCGTAAAAGCAGCCAGCCGGCCAGCCAGCCAGCTGCATGCCAGAACTTCCTCTCTGGCGTCTCTGGCCTCTCTTTTTCCACACACACGCTGCTCTTCTCTCTCTCTCTCTTTCTCAGTGTCTCTCTCCACTCACGCTCCAAGTTTACACTCTCGCTCTTGCTCCTTATCTTCCTGTTGTTATCCACGTTCCCGTTGCGTCGTCATTGGGCGAAATGTATAGAGTTGAGTTCAACAAGTGGCAACCCTACGCTGTTCACTTCAATGTGACCAAAAATCAAAATAAATAAATAAAATGGCGCACACATTCACATGCACATGCATATGTATAGAGTGGCGGAAAAACGGTCACGCGACTGGATTGACGGTGATTTGGGAACTGAAAATGAATATAGAGAACAAGAAACTATTTATTAATAATGAGAAAGACGAACAAATAAATAAATATATCTACTAGCATATGTATATGTAGTATAATAGTATAAAAAGATGAAAAAAACACACACACACACACACATCAACGAACAAAAAATCAAACGTCGACGAAAACTAAATAAATAAAAGTAGAAAAAGAGAATATATAAAAACACACACAGAAAATTGAAATTCAAGAAAATAAAAACACGCACACACAGAGATATAATAAACCTACCCCCCTCCCCACTCCCCACTATCACCCCCCACACCCCTCCACAGGCCATGCACCCCTCTTTGTCACCTTCAAGCAACTCAATCTATATTTGAGGTTTTTTTTATTTCTTTCTATATTTTATTATTGTGTAGATTCAGAAACAACAACAACAACAACGGTAATACAATTCTTACTGTCGTAGCCATACACAAAGATACGAACTTGATACACACACACACACACACAAACAGTCATAAGCGCGAGCGCAAACGTAAATAAAATTACACAAAAGAAAACAAGTCGAAACTAAAAAAAAAACACAAAACTTAAAAACAGTCACACACACACAGAGAGAGAGAGAGAGAGAAGCGAACAAATAAATAATAGCAAAAATCGTAACGAAACGAAATAAAATAAACTCTATGAAGCCGGATGACGTCTGGGCAAGTGGAACTAGCTGGCTAAAGGGAGGGAGGAAGGGAGGGAGGTGAAGAGAACGTTAAGAGGTGAGGTGAGGTTAACCGCGCTACAGAAACTACAACGATAAATTCATGTTCTCCCATCGTTTTGAGCTCTCTCTCTCTCTCTCTCTCACTGACTCTACTATCTAGCTACATCTCTCTTTTGATATACACGCTTATGTGTGTGTGTGTGAGAGAGTGTGTGTGTGTGTGTGTGTTGTAAAGGGTAAGCAAGGACGGTCAAAGGGAGCACAAGTGGCTTGGTGGGCAGCGGGCAGTGGGGGAGGGGGAGGGGGGACGGTGATATAAGGTAAGAACAACACTACGCAAAATGCCAAGGGCAATACATCCTGCAATATATGCAATACCGAATGCAGCTGGCAATAGACATAAAGTTCAAGGATGGCATATGCATTAGTGTGTGCGTGTGTGTGTGCCAAGATAGTGCTTATGGCGTTTAAATAAAATATTATATAAAAAATAAAACATCTTAAATGCTTACAATACTTTTTGCCCATCAGAATTCTGACAAATAATTCTTATTGGGCAATGTTCACGCATAAGATTTGAGTTCGAAAAATACTAAAACCTGAAAAAATGTATCTGGAGGAATCGGAAAATCTCAGATATACTATTTCTGCATTTAGATCATTTCCCTGAACTAAATAAAAAACTATGATATAAAAAATGAATATAAATTTACATTGAATTATTATATTAAAATATTCAAAAATTCTCAAGATATATGTAAATACTAAATACCAAATTATTTTAAAAATATATTTAAAAATAATTAACTAGTAAATAGGCGTAACAAAAATACTAAAAAAAAATTAAAATATTTCAACTTTTGGCTTGTTCTTAAAAACTTATGAAAAAAGGTTACATTTTTACCAGAAACTGTATTTGTTTATTCCAAACAGTTTAAACTTAACGAAAATTGAACTTAAAAGCCGTAGAAGTACAATCTGATCAGAATGCATTCGAATCACTATAAAATACCAACTGAATTCAATTTAGAAAAAGAGCCTGGAATGTGAAATGCCTGAACCAGTTCACAAACACAGCAGATCATATGACAAAACAACTTCTTGTACTATTCAAATGATGGAAATCAAGCACAACAACAACGGCAACAACAGCATTGAGAGAAGAGAACGCACATGAAATAAAAACAACAACAACAAAAGCAGCAGTTAAAATGGCAAAGTCAAATTTGGATGCGCTCGTTCTCTCGCTCGCTCGCACGTTTGTTTGCTGGGATCGCGATGGGAAGAAGGAAAAATTATAAGATCTAGAAACTGCATTCAGCCTCAAATAGAAATAAGAACATGCAATAACTACGCAAACATCACTCACACATGCATAAATAGAGAGAGATACTCACACACACACACACACACACCGTTAAAGAGACACTAGCAACGACCTGGAAACTGGAACTGAAAACCCAACCAATTTGCAATACATATTTGTACGACGAGTACTTGTACGTATAATTCCCGTCTCCATGCCGGCGTCTCTCTTTTTCTTGTCTCTGAATATAACATATACTCGTACATATACATATAATACACGTATGTATGTTTGTATCCACATGTATGAATATCTGTATAATTTAAAACACATACACATGCATGCATTCATAACCTAAGCATGATTGTATTTATGCCCTACCCGCATATGGTACTACATTCAATCGCTACACCTCCTTCCTCCCCGCCCTCTCCACCCATCACATTCCCTCCTCCTTCCAGCCATTAGCATTCATTGTACTGTCTATATGTATATCTATATATGTGTGTGTGTGTGTATGTGTGTGTGTGTCCATGTCCAAGTCGAGTCTGCAGCTCAGCTCAGTTTGAGTCTTTTGTTTAGAGTTTAAAATAAAATTAAATAAAATTGAAACCATAGTAAGGAAAAACAGCAACAGCAAACAGCACAATCATAATAATAATAACAACAACAACAACAGCAAATACAACTTTAACGCTGTCGCTGTCGGCGTTGACGTTGACGTTAACGTTGCTCGCGGTTTACATATGAGGAAATATTACAATTTATACCAAACCAAAACGAACATGGATAATAGAAGACAAAGAGCAACAGCAGCAGCAGCAGCAACAGTCGCAGCTAAAGCAGCAGAGCAGCAGCGCAACAACTACTGCTGCCGGCCAGACAGTACGGCGTATGCTAAGAGCGCCAAACTGAGATAGTCAAAGAGAGCCAAAGAGAGCGCCAAGCAGTCGCAGCAACAGCAACAGCGCCTTGATACAAAATAGTAGTGGCAGAAAAGTCAAGAAACTCAACATTTTTCTCTTGTTTCAATTGCTGCTGGTGTTGTTGTTGTTATTGTTGCTGTTGCTGTTGCTGTTCCTGTTGGCCCGTTGCTTTAGTTTAGTTAAGTTGCTTTTTATTTTTCCCAGTGTGCTAAAGTCGAAGTGCCCAACCAACAACTATTAAAAAAAAACAACAAAAAAGACGAGAAAAACAAATACACGCTACTTACACTTACTATCCATATCCATACATAACTACAATACACATGCAACTTTCAATATGAAACTGTGTGTGTGTGTGTTGAGCGCACGTACATTTAATACTTAACTCAACTCTTGTGTCGTCGTCGTTGGTCTGTGTGCTTTAACTTTTTTCTTTATTTATTTATTTTTTTTTTTTATTTAGCTATTGTACAGTTCCACAGAAAATTTATACAACGCACGGACGGTGACTGGCTCTTAAGACGGTTTAGGGATGTGGGGGGTGTGGGTTGTTTTGGAGTAAGAGAGAGAGAGAGAGAGAGAGAGGTGGTACGTACAATTTAATATTTGTGAGCATATTTGCGGACACAACAAGCGAACAGAAATGAACACGAATGCACATACATAGATACATAGAATATAGCGCATAGAACATAGAACAGAAAACAACGGCTGAATGACTTGAAGAACACACATCGCAAGAGACTGAAGACAAAGTTGGCGCACTGATAGATATGCACACACACACACACACACACACAAATAACTGCATGCGTGTGTGTGTGCGCGCACTAGATAAATTCTAAACGCTGTCGTTGACTTAGAAAGTATCTTTTGAAAACGCTGTTGGGCTTCGCAGCATGCTATAATCAATTTAGCTAACTTCAACTCCATCAAGTAAACTCTGCAGTTTTCAGCTATCGATCAATTCGGAAATAATACATCAAGCTACAAATATCAAGTTTCTCAAAATTCCATTTTTTGATAAACAGTAATAGAAAATATTTAATTTTTTTGGTGCATAATCAAAAAATTCATTTCTTATTTTATTGTCTTATATTTCATCGCTACAAGGATTTCCTTATAATTAAATGCACTATTAAAAAAATAGAAGCTGAATATTAATAAAACTGACATTCCGCAAGAAAATTGGTTTAAATTTGATTAAGCTATGAAAAAAATTGAATTTTTTAACTTTGATGCTAAATAAAATTATATTACAGTTATAAATTGTTTAATAAAAGTTATAGTAGTTGAAAATTGGTACCGAAAAAATCAAATTTTAATTTTCGGATGTAATTTTACATCAACTATTTTGACAACCAAAAGAAGTGTCCCTGCTCCTGAAATGTTAGGAATTAAATTTTTCGGAAATACTTATTTATTTTCGGTGACACAATATTAAGTTAGAATTAATTAGAATTTAAATATGGATTTCAATTAAAAAGAAATTAATATTTTTTAACACGAAAATTATTTAAAATACCTGAAATTTCATTAATTATCGAATTTGATTTATTGATTCAGCATTAAAATACAATTGATATGTAGGTACGTTGTTAATTCGTATTTAGCTTAGTCAACGATTAATCTACTTTTATAGGTGGGTGTAGATTTTGATGATAGAGCATTTCGATTTCGAACAGTGCGTGGTAATTACAAACTCACGACAATGAGCACACAACGTGAACAATAATTTACATGTACTTGCTATAACAATGGGTCCGGAAGAAGAGTTGAGCTTCGTATATTGTATAGTATGTATGTGCATATTTATTATATGATAGGTAGATGGAGATACAAAGATACAAGTTAAATACACAGATATGGGGAGACAGCAAAAGAGATGGAGGGAAGTGGAAATTCAATACCTATAATAACTACACTTGTGTACTTATAATGTATGATATATACAAACATATGTACATACATATGTATGTACATCTGCACGTAATTGTATATCGGAAGACTCGAAGATTGACAATCGCATCATGCGTTATACAAGGTGTGGCTCCAATGTAAAGAAACGATCCAAAAAATAAAATTAAAGCAGAATGAAATGATGGCAACATTGGAATATGCTAGAATTATAGTGGGAATCGCAAGTATCGTTCTCAATTGTCTCAAAACAGCTGCCTGAGAAATCAAGTCCACGATAAATAAAAATACTATGCACGATAAGCAAAAATATACACGTATATCGAAATGACATTCAATCAAATTGTGTAAACATTTTCCAAATAATAATAACAAAATATACAACACAAGTTTCGGTTTATTGTTTCGCAAAATTAATTAAAAACGAGAAAAGAGAAAAATACGAAATAATAAAAAAAAAGAAAAATATATTAAGAGTTCCTAAGAAATCGAAAATGGATATGGTAAACAGAGAAGAAATCAAATTGCGAATGCAAATGTATATAAATGTATGTACTAAACATAATGTTTGTATGTTTGTACGTCTATCTCTATCTATCTTGGTGTATATGCTGGGGACAGGAATGCGTTAAAGCAAGCCAAAAATAAACATTGCCTGATAATGACGATTATGATTATTCTGATGACGACGATGATGATTATGTGAGCAAAAACAACCATGATGATGATAATCATTATAATGGGAATGATGTTGTTGATGATGGGTAAGCAACGTAGGATGCAAGCGAAAGGCAAAAGAAACAGATGAAAAAGTTGAACAACAAATACTTCCTCTCCATAACCACAAATGCGTGTGGGCGGTGGGTGTGTTTAACCATGCAGGGGGCATACGGGGTTACGGGTAAAGAGTATTGCTAGATAGATAAAGCGCCAGAGCGAGACAAGTTCAAAACCAGTGTCGCCAGAATTTCAATGAATAATACAAGTAATTTGATCAAAAACAAAAAATAAAAGAAATAGCTAAAGAAATTATCTAATGGCTATAATAGAAAAATTCCGATTATAAGTTACACATTAAACTCTCATTAGAACCTAGAAATTTATCGAATAAATTGTATTTCTTATATGTTTGGCCAAAATGACATAGCAATTTTAATTTGTAATATTTCACTTAAAATTTTCCTTAAAAAACCGGCCATAAGAGTAATAAATTTTTGTTAAAGGTTATATCAATATACCCAAAATGAAAATCACATAACTACATATGTAATAAAGGCAGATTTGTAGCTAATAGCATTGCAATTACAAAATAACTAACTCTAGCTATAAAAAAGGTAAGACGACAACACTGTTAACAACCAGAACTAGACGAAAACTTGGCAATGGCAAACGACGGCAGTAAAGATAAGCACACAGCGACAACAACAACAACTGAGAGGAACAGGAGAACTCGCAACTAAGAACTGGGAACTAGGAACTGAGAACTAGGAATGGGGAACAGAACAGAACAGGGAACGGAACGAAACGTAACGCTTAAAAAAGAACCAGGCGCATAGACAAGTTTATCCCAGCAGGTAGGCTGGCTGGCAAGCAGAGGTGCGGAGTGAAGGGGGAGAGTGGTGTGTGGGGGACAACGCCATAAATGATGCCAGCCAGCGAGTCCTCTCCACTCTCCTATGCATGCACATATATATATATATATAAATACCAATATGTGTGTGTGTCTGTACGTAACTCTCCACCCAGTTCTCAGCCCCAACAGCATCATCATCATCATTATTATTGTCATCATTAATACAACGCAATGTAAAGTTAAACCGCAAGCAAATGAAACTACCAACGAAAAGTCGCACTTGGAATGCCCTAACCTACATGCGCCATACACTTATAGGGCAATAACATAGGAACAATAACAACAACAACAACAACAGCAGCAGCAAACAAAGTAACAACATAGAAAGCCAATACATGCATAGCAAACATTTATCTCAGCTGTCTTTTTTTTTGTTTTTGCTGCATTTCGTTCTTGAGCGCGGCTTGGAGCGCAGAGTACAAATCAAAGAGATGACAGAGTGAGAGCGGAGAGAGAGAAAGAGAGAGAGAGAGAGAGAGAGAGATAGACAAAGAGTGCAAGAAGAAGAGCGCAAGAGCGTTCATTATACACGTGCAATAAATGCAATTACCGCATTCGAATGCGCGAATGTGTAGGCCTGTGTATGTGTGAGTGTATGTGTGACTGTATCTGTGAGTGTAACTGAGTGAGCGTCTTTGTGTGCGAGAGCGAGTGTTTGTGCAAGTTTTATAATTTTTCTATAGTTTTTATAATGCCTTTTATTATTTTATTCATACAAGTCTTTTTTGCTATTCTGTGAGCTAAAAATGTGTATAATCACTTTAACATGCAAGTTGATAAGGGGGCCATTGTAGGAAGTAATGCAGATCTTATCTTTTCAAACATTGTAGTTTATTTATAGTCGCTTTTTAAGTTGATGGGAAAAGCATGCACTATGTACAAAGGTGCATTTACAGTCAGCCAGGTAATTGTTTTGATAAACATACAAATAAATTGAGATTTTTGATTTTGATTTTAAAAAATTGTTAAGACGATCAATCAATCTTATTAATAATTTTTTAATTATTATTTGATTTTTAGCTTGAAAAAAATGTTTGAAAAAATTTGAAAAACTTAAAACATCAAAAAAATCAAGGTTTCAAGAACAAACCTGATAACATACTCTGTGTATTCGAATTCAAATGAAACTAGAAATGTGATGGGAAATAGTATTCAACAGCACCTGTTTACACAAATTGTAGTGTATGTAAGCTTCGGTGCACTGCATATAAAAAAAAGCATCGCCTTCCTTCTTGTTATTTTATGCGTTCACAAAACTTGAGAAGCAAAAACAAAAACCAACGACATTTTCTGTATACGCGTCGCAGTCGCAGTCAAAGATGCAGTCAGCGTCGTCGCACAGTGGGGACATTTCTCATTTTGAGTTTTTGAACCAGTAGAGATATTTTAAAAATTTAAAAGGCATTTGATAAAAAACTTCTAATTTATTTAAACATCGCTGGGATAAAAAATAAACACGTGAAGAAACAAATTTCTCGGATTTTTATTAGAAAAGAACGTACTTTTCATATAAAACCAAAAACAATAAAGATCATTCGCATAACTGGTTGACTATTCAGTTTCAAATTTGTTATTTTTTTTTTCAAAATTTGCACATTTTTAAAATAAAGTTATGATATTTGATGACTTCTCTATCGAATGCGTTATGAATTTTTGCAACACTTTTCGGCCTGCGGCCCCAGTGTGCGCCGTTTGTTTGAACGACCGACCGGATCACCCTGTTTGCAATGTTGCTGCAGCAGCCTGTAAGTTGCTGCACTTTGTGTTGTTGTTTTATTCGTTTTCTTACTGCACATATTTTTTCTTCATATGCATTTTTATGTGCGTGTGAGTCGACGACGTTTTTGTCTATATAGTAGTTGTGTTTGTGTTAGTTTGTGAGTGTGTGTGTGTGTGTGTGTTTGTATGTGTTTGCCTCGGATCAAATTTGTTGAATTGTTTATTTAGTACGCTGTCGTTGTAGCTGACGCTTTTGTTGTTGTTGTAGTAATTTTTTTCAGTTATTGTTATTATCGTTAGTTGCAGTTGCATTCGCTCTCATCGCCATCATCTCATCGCTCGCTGTGCTTCGTCTGCTCATTCGTGTGCAGTCCGTCGTCATTTTCCGTCTCTTTCGCTTTTGGTATTTGTAAATTACATAAATTGTCTTGGACTATAAATTACGGGAAGATTATTATGGATTGCTGCTTTTAGCTGTGTGTGTGTATATATATGTGTGTGTGTGTGTGTGTGTTTGTGTGTAGTTGTTGCTTTTGTTGGTTTGGCTTGGTTCGGTTTTGGTTTTAGCTGTTATTGTTGTTGGTTTCATTCCATCGATGAAACGAACGCAAAAAACCACACAACAACAACAACAACAATGTGGATTTTTTACTACAATATGCTTTTTAGTCCCTGTACATGCAATTTGTGCAAAGGTGTTTTAATTTTGTCGTAAGGGACTAGTCAGAATCTTTATACATACATATTCTCGATAAGTCGATATAGCCATGCACTGAGAGAAAAAGTAGTGCTAAACATTAATAACTGTTCAAAGTACAAATTACTTAAAATAAGCGTAGCAATTCCTTTACCAAGTAGAACAATAATCTTAATATAAGAACTAAAAATCTTGAATCATGTAATATTCTTTAATTTTTGAATCTACTTACATCAAATCATAAATCAAGATTTTTTAAATACATAATAAGTTTACATCTACAACGCACATAAATAGAGTCTTTTAGAGATTAAGTACAGGGTATCTTTCGGTCGCGTTCTCTTAAGTGTAGTGGCCCCCAATAGTTTAATTTTTTTGTTTTTCTTACGAATAAAATTTTTATTTTAAAAATCCTTTTTTTACAGAAAATGGTACAGGGTCTATACTGTCGAGCTTACTCGCATTTTCTTCTAGGTATTGTATGCTGTTTTTTTTTTATTATTTTTATAGAGATCTGCATTTAATGATACTCTGCACTTACATACATATACATATGCATATAACAGGCTGTCTCGCAAATATCTGTATGCGTGTGTGTTTAAGCCAACAACTATGCGGCCACTTAGATACGTACTCACTGTATGTATGTATGTATTTACATATGTATGTATGTATGTGTATCTGACTCACAGCGTCACAGAGGATGGAAATGGATATGGTAATGTTAAATAGCGAGTTTTGCATGTGTCGTAAAATGCCAAGCAGTAAAAGGCAGGGCAAAAGGATCATTAAAAATGGCTAAATGTGAACACTACAAGCTGAGAGAGAGAGAGAGATAGATAGACAGATAGAGAGAAATTACTTTTGGATTGCTCCTTTTACAGTCTCTCTTATCAGACCAATAAGATTTCCCTTTCAACAAATTCCAATTTAATTGGAACTGCACAGCATTCTAATATCTTTCAATTCTTCTTAGACTGTTATCGATTTAATTAATCGATAAGCACACATACACACACACACACACACACACGCAAATAAGAAAAACGGCATGTCACTAATAGTATAACGGTGTTAAATTGACAATTCATACGTCAGAAAATTGATCGAAGTCAAGATATCATTAATTCTATTCTCGAGGTCATTGAGCTTTAAAATGCGCCATAATGGATACACACTGTAAATAAATTATAATTTCAAACTAAAGTTGCTCTGCAACTAAATTTATATATGTATGTACATACATACATATGTAGTATAAAGAACAAAAAATAATTCCACTAACAATAATAAAAATTTCACTTAAATTCAATTTAATATTGTATGCATAGGTATTTGTGTATAATATAAGTGTGTGGGTGAGTATGAGTGTGTATGTGTGTGAAAATAACTACACATGTACTTGTATATTCGTTTTAACATGACGTTTTATACTTTATCATGTGGGTGATCAAATGCGAAAAGAACAATAAACAAATACATAGACATAAAGTTCTCTTGACATTTCTTGGGCATTATCAACGTAATCTCTGCCTCTGCCTCTGTCTCTGCCTCTGCTTCAGCCGCATGCCAAGCACACGCAGAGCAAGAGCGAGAGAGAGAAGGAACGCACTGATTTAACGTACATACATAACTATTCCAATGGCTCAGCTCAAGTGAGCATAGTTAATATACATAGCAAACAACAATAAGAACTAGCAAAAGAGGCAAAAGCGAATGCGAGGCAACAACAACACCGGGGCTAAAACGCACACACACATATGCAGACAGCATTTACGCACTCACACAGCGAAAGACAGCAGTAATAACAATAATAATAATAAATTGAAGAGTTAAACTAATAACGAAATATGCATACATACATACAAACACACACACATACACACACTCGCATACATACGTACACATTCATATCTATATCTCTCAATATAGTGTTTGTATGTAAAGTAAACGTCGCACATACATACCTTTATTTAGTCGAAATTGCTATTTATTTTCTTCTTTGCCGTGCCTATGGTTTTCTTGCTGTTGCTGTTAATACTCGTGCTGTTGTTGTATTTTGTTTTTGTTTTTGCTGCTGCTGCTGCCGTTGTGTTGTTGTTGTTGTTTTTGTTTTTGTTGTTTCGTCGTCTCTTTTTACTTATGAGTTTTTCACACAAACAGAATCAAATTGGAATGTGTAAAGTTGCTTTATTGTTCGTATTTGTGTATTGTATCTACATATACCATGTAAATAAATATGTATCCATGTAATTACATGTATGTATGTAAATGCTTCGTAATTTATGTTATGTTCCGTTTTTCATCTGCTTACATAAATTTAGTTGACAAATCGTTGTTCGTCTTGCGATTTTAATTTGTTCTTTATTGCACCTGCACATTTAGTTTGTCAGCTCGATTAAAACTCTGACAAAAAATAATCAAAACAAAAAAAAAACAACAAAAAAAAAATAAACCGAACCAAATAAAATTAAACTCGACGCACAAAGTTTAAGCTTAATTGCTATTTTATAAATTACATTCAAAATGTAAACACAACTCAGAATGCGCTGTTGCTGTTGTTGTTTTTGTTTTTGTTGCAGTTATTGAATTGTTTTGAGTCAAACTACGCTAACTGCGACGCAGCAGCGCAAACACACAAGATACGTCCGTTCACGGCAAAAATCCAACAAGACAAAACAAAAAGAAAACAAAAAAAAACATCAGCACATGACGAACAAAATGTACAAGGTTGTGTGTTACTCTCCACGAGTTTGCGTCGCTCTCTGAGAACGGGAGACATGTGGGGCCAGGGACGTCATACGTTATCATCTCTAATATAGAAGGCATTCAAAAATCTGATATTAGGTGAATTTATTAAGACTTTTTTAAATATAAAAACCAAAATATGATTTTTTTCACACTCATGCGTCATATTGTAATTAATATAAATGATTTAACAATATGTTAGTTAATGACGACATATTCTCAAACTGCATACTTATACAACCTTGTAAATTACTGCAATCTTAAGATGTTACTGTTAACTGGCTGTTAAGCTCAAATGTTACTGTTAACAATGTATAAAAAGCATTTGAAACGATAAGTGATAATTTTCTGGTTCTGAGTTCAGAATGTTAAGAAACGATAAGTCTTGATATCGATTGTCGTTTTAACAGTTCATGTTAGCATTGCGCAAATAAATATTTAAGGAAATGCCAATTTATTTGCGCAACAACAAAAGATATGAAAAACTAATATGTAAAAATAAATGTTGTATAAAATAAAAATAATAACTATAGAAGCGATTGCATTAATAAATATTTTTAAAATAATTATATATTAATTACATGTCGCTACGGCAAAATTGTTGCTAATATTCGGCAACTGCATGTCGCTTGTCGGGTAATATAAATTAAATCAACAGCTATATAAATGTTAGTTAGTTAAAACAAATTTTGAAAGGGTAATCGATTCACACCGATATAAAACACGATTGCAGCCCTGCGTAAAATGTACACTGCAACCTTGCCGGCTAGATTTTGACAATTGGAACGCTCCCAACTGGAAGTCGCTGAGCGAAATGAGCGGCAAATTGAGCGAAATGAGAGTGGCGCGCTTCCACGCGAAATATTGGTGCATGCGTGTTTGTGTGTACGTGCATGGGCAAAGTGTATCGTGGAAAATGCTTCCAATCAGAATTTGGAAGTTTTTTCCATATTGATTAGTTATGTCGCTTTTGTTGTTTACTCGCTACACTTTTTTTGGCCAGTTAAATTGTGTGTGTTGTTGTGTCCAAATACGCGGCAAAAAAATTTGCTAAAAAATTGCGAGAAATAAACAACAACAAATTACACCAAAGGCACAAGCAAGTAATTAATAATAAGAAAAGCAAAGCAAATACAAAAGACGAGCAAGCCGAGAGGAGGAAGCGGAAGAAGAGGAAGCAGCAGCAACTGCGAACTGCGAACAGCGTACAGCGGAACAGCGAAAACTGCAATCGATAGGCAAATTTGAAAATCGCGACACAGCGATCACACAAACGCTCGATGTCCGCGGGTGTGGGAGGCGGCGGAGGTAGCATAACCACAACAACAACAACCGATCATCACAGCCGTTTGTATTTCCTCAATTCGCCAACAACAACGCCGCTGACCGCCCGCGATCCGTTCTTCATAAAGCCCGAATACCTCAACTATGAGAATCCCATGCACCATTTGTATCCAAGTCAGCGGGGACTTATAGAATATAATAATTATACGACAACAGTTGCTGCCGCTGCCGCTGCCAGCGTTAGTACAGGCGCTGCTGCTGCTGCTGCCGCTGCTGCTGCCGCCGCTGCTGCCGCTGCTGTCGTTACAAGTAACAACAACAACAATAATAATAATAGCAGTACAAGCAACAACAACAATAGTAGTAGTAGCAACAACAATAACAACAGTGAGAACAGCTTCCAGCCACAAACGAGTAATCCGCAACAACATCCGCAACATTCGCATACGCAGCAACAACATCCGCATACACAGCAGCAACATACACAGCAGCAACACACACAGCAGCAACATTCACAGCAGCAGCAGCAACAACAACAACAACATCCCCTGCATCATCATTTGTCGACGGGCGTCGTCGTCAACGTCAACGGCGTCGTCGCACTTGGCCATCAATCGTCGTCGTCACGTGCCCAGAAAGCAGCGCGTCGACGCAGCAACGAATCTGTGGAGGCACGGGAACGACGTCTGGAAAGGAACGCGGCTAGAATGCGTGATAAGAGATCTAAGGAATCGGAGGCGGAATATCGCCTACGTTTGGCTAAGAACGCCGAGGCGAATCGCGTGCGACGCCAAAACGAAACCGAAGTACAAAGAACCCTAAGACTGATGAAGAACGCCGCCCGACAGCGACTGCGACGCGCCAGCGAATCAAACGATGAGCGTAAAAAGCGTTTGGCCAAAGCGGCCGAGAGAATGCGAACAGCGCGCGCAAGTGCGCCCAAGGTGATTAAACCGCCACTGGAGGATCGCCTCAAGGGCTACTAAACAGAGAGAGAGCGGATAAAAGAGCGGACAAGAGAGCAGCAAGAGCAGCAGACGAGAGAGCGATCATCAGGCAAGAGAGAGCGGGGGAGAGAGAGAGAGAGACGGTAAACGTGACAGGACACAGGACGTGCTGGCACTGGAGCTGGCTCCAGCAAAATGAACCAGTGATGAACCTTAGGATGAACTGCATCCAGTCTAGCAAACAGACAGACAGCGACGGCAACACTAAACACACACACACACAGAGAGACACAACACGATATCCAGCTAGAATCTTAGCAGACAGCAATCTAATCAGAAACCAGGAAATGTACACAAACCAGAGAGTAGAGGAAGAAGAAGAGAAGAGCAGAAGCAGAAGCGTAGTAGAAAAAGGAGTAAAAATTAGTAGGAGCAACATACACATGTATGTATGTGTATGTGAAAAAGGAGCAACGTCATCAACGTCGTCGTTTTAGACAGCAAAAAAAAAACAAAAACGTAATGCAAAAAAAAAATTAACAAAAAAAGAAGAAAAATTCATAGAAGAGAAAGAAAGCAAAACAAAACATCTATAAATAATATATATTGTATACATGCAAAAGAAAAAAAAAACAAAACAAAAACAAAAAAACAAAAGAAACAAACATATAACATTTACATAAAAAGAAGGAAGAGCAAGAGCAGGTGAAAGAAAAGGAAGCAGCCGAAGAAGAAGAAGATGAATAAAAAGAATCCAATCAGATGCGTAGGCAGTTGGAAGATCTTCCCAAAATGGAAGTTATACATAATTAACAACAAATAAAAATGGCACTTTTCTTTTTTTTTTAATATACATACATATATATATGTAGAAAGTGTCGCTAAATTCTTTTAAGTTAAATTTAACAAAAAGATGAAGTAAAAAAAAAACAAGTATTTTTATAATGCATGCATTATATTCTTACGATATATATATATAAATATATATATACAACACAGAATAATATATAGATACACACACACATATATACAAATACACCTACACAAAACGCCTAGAAAATAGTCATGTGTAAATGTATGCACGTCACTCACAAACACACACATACGCAGACACATATGAGCGAGACAAACACACACACTTTAGCTATGAGAGTAAGAAAGAAAGAGCGCAAAATTCCCCCCAAAAAAGCAATGCAAAAGAAAGTCAACTTCATCCCCAAACATACATATGTATGTATATGTTTGAGCACACACACATGCATACTCACATGTGTGCATGTGTGTTCGTTCACATACACACATATGTACATATGTGTTGTTATTGTATACCCGGGGGCCGCATATGTACACAGGGTGGCTGAGCGACACACACACACACACAAATTGGCCGGACCAATTGCGATATTCTAACTGCATTTGCATTCTTCCAATAAGCAAAAAAAAATATGCCGTTAGCTCTCGTTAGCTGCAACAGGTGCGACATCTTTTGGTCAATAGCGCAAGCTGCGTTGCCAGGCGAAAATCAAATTCAAACAACACCCAACCACCCAAAAAAAAGGACAGAGAAAACACAAACTGTTAAGTGTGTGTGCTTCCCCAAAGCACACATGAAAAAGAACACCAGCAATTCATACAGGATTATGTATGTGTACACACAAACACAAGCACACACACACACACAGACACGGCAATTATGTATATGTATGCGTGCATGGCAGTTTGTTATAGCAACAACAAAAGGCCTACCTCCCCCCCTTTCCAACACCGCCCACCAACCCAAACCCCATTCTTTTGCAGAACGCTCACCCACACACACACACACAACAATTAAAAACAAAATGAAAACATATTAATGTAATATTTAAGTTCTAGTCGAAATTTCAAATTGTTTTCTTTCTTAATCTTTTTACCCCAATTGTTTTGATGTAAAATTATGAAATACATTTTATGTAATTGTAATATTCTATGTACACTAAAAAACAAAAAACAAAAAAACAAAAAAAAAACACAAACAAACAACAACAAAGAAACACAAAAAGCAAACGAAAAAAAATGAATACTTGAATAAAGTTGCATTCACAATTTTTAAATGGCAAGTAATTTTTTATTTATTGAGCTGTTTTCAATACAAATTTTAGCAATTGAATGTTACGTTAATCGATAAATTGAGCGCGGTCTTGTTGAACAGGGCAATATTTATCGAAAATTGCGCGCAATCTTGGCGATAGGCATTGTACTGGAAATTCGTCATTTATCGCTGATGCCTACATGTATACATACACACACGCACGCCATTCCAGTTTCCAACTTCCAGTTGTATTTATTTTTTAATGTGTTGTTGTGTGCGTTGTTGGTACAGAAAACGGCAGAGCATTTTGCTTGCCGGAAATTTTAGCGCGTTTTTTTTATAATTTATCGAAAAACAAATCTACAAATAACTAAACAATTTATTGAACTGTCATTGTCGCGCCAAATCAACGAGTTGTGTAAAATGTAAAGCTAAATGCTTGAATATGTAAATTCATGAGTATATTAATATGCATACGGTGAATACATTTAAATAGGCGAATCGAATTGCATATATGTACATATGTATGTATGCAAGTGTGTGTGTTGCAACACACACACACACAATGCCGACAAATTGAGGCGGCTAATCAAAGTTAAATCGAATTCATGCAACAATTGTGGCAAATCGCTTCAAAATATTTATGAAAGACAAATGTACTAAATACTGAATACAGAACTACATACATTGTACGTATATATGTATTTTTAAATATATATATAGATATATATATGTGTGTGCGTGTGTATACATCGATGTTTGTGTGTGCGAGAGCGAGAGAGTACGTGTCTGTGTGCATGTAGAGATGTGTGCATGTGTGTACATATAATCATGTGAAAAATCGATTGGAAGTCACTGGAAGCCGTATAGTCATTGGAAGGCACAGCGGCTGGCGGTGACGGCGCCAATTGTCATTTACTATCAAACAAGAAGAAGAAACGTGCGCACGCACCAAAAGTAGCCAACAAAATTATTCAAAAAGAGAACAAACAACAAAAAAAACGATTGAAAACCGATAATAAAGTTAATGGAAACACGCGAACATCAATTTTGCAACAATTACAATATAGCAGCAAGTTAACTAGAAAACGAAACGAGACAAAAATTGCAACATTTGCTGCAGTAAAAGAAGAGAGACAGACTGTAGTGAAAGGTGCGCATTACGTTTAGCCGAGACACAAACCGTATGTGTTGTGTGTGTTATTTTCCAATTGTTGTTGCCATCTGTGGTGTATGAATGATTTTTGACATTTGCATGTGCAGGCGGCGGCGCAAGCCAACACTGGCAAGAGGAAGAAGCATTAAGAAGAGCAAGGAAAAATAGCTGAGGCAGCGTCATCAACATTTAGAAGCATATTGCAAATTGATTGACTAGCAAAAAAAAAACAAAAAATAAATGCAAAAAAACAGAAGAAAAAAAAAGAAGAAGCTAAAAAAGGTGATGCGCAAAACAGAAACCGAAACAGTAAGCAACCAACAGTCACACCGATTGCGAGAGAGAGAGAGTGTAGCGCGACGGTAAGAAAGAGAGTGTTTGTGTATGAGAGAGAAAGAGAGAGTAGCATCATCAGCAGCAGCAGCCGAAAGTTGTTAAAAAGCAAACGCACACAAATAAACCGAGTTATATATGTATACACACACACAGGCATACAAACGCACGCATAATATATATGTATACTATATAAATTTATATAAATACACATATAAATCTTTATAGTTATTTATATATATATGTATGTACGTACATAGTGGACGATACCGATTGCGATAACGATAAAAATATTTAGGCGCATTTCTTTATATAACTACAAAGAAAACTGCGAAGCAACAAACAAAACAAAAACATAACCCAAACAACGAAGCCAACGAAGACAAGCATAAAGCGGCAATTGGAATAGACAGACGGACACAAAACGAAAACGGCTGTTAAATGCGGCGAACAAAACGCCAACGTTTTTGTCGCCCGAGCAATAGCAGCAACAGTTATCGATATCATCAAGAGGACAGGGATACGTTTATCGATCGTTGTTGACTGGAAGAGACGACGGGAATCTATCGAACAAGTGGAGAAGAAGCAGAAGAAGGAGGAAGCACAACAAACAGAAAAAGAAACAGCAACAGCAACAAGAAAAGCGAGTTGACGACAATTTCGATTGTTGTTAAGGTTTTGCCAAATAATGGAACCAGATCCCAATGGGATAAAGATAGAGCCGACACTTGACCATCATCAGCAGCAGCAACAACAACAATACGCAACGCATGTGCTGGCAATAAACGGTCCAAATGCGCGGCTACTTATCGATCCTCAGTCAGCGCTGTTGGTACCATTGTCGACCCATCAGCACCAGCAATTGCAATTGCAGCAGCAGCAGCAACAACAACAGCAGCAGCAACAGGTGCAGCAGCAGCAACAGTTTCAGCAACAACAGCAGCAACATCATCACTTGCAACAGCAACAGCAGCAGCAGCAACAACAACAACAACAATTTCATCAACAACAATTGCAAATAACATTACCCGCTTATTCACAGCCTCTATCGTTAAAGCAACAACCGCCACCAACACCCCTTGGCCCATCCTCGAGTGTCAGCTCAATATCAGTTAGCACACAACAGCAACAACAACAACAGCAACAGCAGCAACAACAACATCAACATCCGCATCAGCATCAGCAGCGCTGGAACGAGAGTCCGGAGGCACGTCAACGCCGTTTGGCCCGCAATGCTGAGAGGATGCGGGAGAGAAGACAGCGAGAGAGCGAAGACGAGTACCGCAAGCGATTGTTGCGTAATGCGGAGGCGAATCGACAGCGTCGCCAAAACGAATCCGATATTGAGAGAGCAATGCGTTTGGTCCGCAATGCGGCACGTCAGCGTTTACGCCGTGCAATGGAATCACCGGATCAACGGTCCAAGCGTCTGGCCAAATTGGCGGAACGCATGCGCATGTATCGTGCAAGCGAGACGCCCGATCAGCGCAAGATCCGATTGGCTGAGATGGCGGCAAGGGCACGACAGAGGATTGCCAGCGAATCGGCGGATGAGCGCAAGGAAAGACTGAGAAAGCTGAACGATTATGCGAAAAAGGTCAGAGAAAAGAAAAAGATATACAAGCAGGTGCAGGTGCAAGTGCAGGTGCATCATGGCAACATCGTGCAACCGAATTCGTCGTCGTCGTCTTCATCGACCAATTCGACAAATTCCAATTCACTTACCCATCAGCAACAGCAACAACAACAGCAGCAGCAACAGCAGCAGCAGGTGCTTGCTGTCGCATCAGCAGCTGCCGCTGCTGCCGCCGCAGCTGCAACAAATTGCAATAATAATGAGCATAATATTAATTTAAATCAGGCAAACGTATCATCAACGTCAGCGCCTGCAACCAGCAGCAACAGCAACAACAACAACACATCAACAGTTGCCGCCGCAACGGCAACAGCAGCAGCAGCAGCCGCCGCCGCAGCAGCAGCAACAAGCGATGAGCAGCAGCAACATTTGGTGACAGCAGCAGCAGCAGCGGCAGCTGCCTATCAACAACATCAGGCTATTGAATATATGGGACAAAATATGTTTATTACACCTGGTGGATTGCGTCCAACGATGCAACTCAAACAGGAGCCGCAACAACAGCAGACACAGCAGCAGCAACAACAGCAGCAGCAACAACAGCAGCAACAGCAACAACTCCAGCAGCAGCAGCAACAACCACGCTATTCATTGGGTGCCCAACAGCTGATCGATGGTGTGGCAGGTGGCAGTGGTGCCGCTGAAGCTGGCAGCATATTTGTGCAACAAATCTATGGCGAGGAGCCGGGCAAAACTGGTAAATTGCTGCAGGCACATGTGCCGCACTTTAGCATTGCCAATCAGATCGAGTTCTATCAGCACAAATACGCTAAGAAGCAGGAACTTCAGGTGCGTATCCAGGCAACGACGCCAGATTAGAGATGACAAAACGACAGCACGATTCGATTAGCAACTAGCACCAGAGACACAGAGAGAGAGAGAGAGAGCAAAGAGAGAAAAGAAAGAAGAGATTCAGAGAGAGAGAGAGAGAGAGAGAGAGAGAGAGAGAGAGAACAATGTGGGAGAGATCATATCAAGCACAAGTCCTTAATGAATAGCCAAAGTTTGCAACACTTAATTGTAGTGATGTAAAAGAAATCGATATATCGAGTATATATAGTTTCTTGTTCAAAAAATTGATTAATTGATGTCGTCACAGCCCTATATCATATAAAAATATGCATAAATATTAAGGTGCAACATTCACCAACAAACCATAATTCCAAAATCAAGTCCTAGTTTGGGTTAAAAAATGTTGTGTTTCAAGTTCTTGCATTGCAAAAAAATAATGTTTTAAGTACAATTGGTACTTTAATTCGACTCATTTTCAAAAGTCCGGGTTTTAACGATCTTAACTAATCTTGTCAGGGTCGGACTTAAAACACTAAATTTATGCTAATAATACTAGCTAAAAGTTTAAAAAAAAAACATTTTTTAAAATAAAAAGCGGGCACTTGGAATTGATTTTATAACTATAGATTCTTGGTGAAAACATCTTAGAATTGACCGTAGATTACGAATTTGGGTTACCATTTCATCAATTTTGTTGGGCTCATTCAAATCGATGCACCCTAATATATATAAAGTGATTTTACGATCGTTTTAAAAATCTAGATTGATTTTTTTACATCACTACTTAATTGCATAAATTTTGACATCTCAAAATCTTTAATATGCAATAGTTGTTGTGCAAGTAAGCACATTATATTGTGCCTTTTTTATTATTATTATTGTATATTTATTAGTTTCTTTGTTGTTTCCGTTTCCGTTTTGTTCCGTTAAAGCTTAAAGCTAATTTGAATAAGTTTGCAATAAACAAAAAAAGAAAAAAAAAGAGAGACCGAGAAAGAGAGAGAAAACTCATATGAAGTTGGTTTTTTTTAGCATATTTTCTACTTAAAATACTTAAAAAACTAGACTTAAAAAAAAATAATAAAAAGCGTTTTGTAAAAAAATTAACTTAAACTCTTGTATATAAAAAAAATTAATTCGAAAATATTTATAATTAAAAAACAATGTAAAATGCCTAGAAAAATGTGTTCATTTCATTTTCTGTCTCTCTTCTTGCTGTCTGTCTGCAGCGGTCTCCCTTGCTCTTACTGCGCAGCATTTGCTGCAAGTTCTTAAAAGTTCTTAGTTTTTTTTAAAACATATTTAAAAAAAAAAAACAAAACTTAACCTCAAATTGCAAGCAGTTTCGGTACAGTTTTTATATACATATACAGTTAGAAAGAAAGAAAGACAAGCTGAAGAGAGAACGGTAAATTGGGAAAATATATATTCAAAGTATAGCAGTTTTTAAGTGTATATGAACGCAAAAATATCGTAAGTTACAAACATTAATTTTAAAATTCGAAATATTTAACGATGCTAGAATAAACCAATTCTTTTCTATGCCTCAAAATCTGTTCACTTAAAAAAAAAACATTTTGTAGACTAAATAAAATGTATACATTTTTTCGGAATTATCTGCAAAAATATAGAGATGAAATTGGGAACTTAACCAAAATATTTCCAGCAAAAAGTTGATTTTCAAGAATAAAAATGTAACATACCATAATATCTTTAAGAGTTGCTAAAATGGCGTTTAATGTTCTCAACAGTAATGATGAAATATTGATATTTTTACATGACGAATATAAAAATGTGTACGAATAGGAATAGATAAGGCATAACTTGAATTAGGCCAAAATAATATTTTTATAATATAAAACTTGTGTTGTAATAATACACATATTACAGTTTTCGGTAATACCATTATTTTTTATAGAAGAAAATCTAGTATTATATTATATATATTATATTATATTACACGTATATAGTTTGTGTTTAATAGTAAAAATAGTATTTGTGAACAGTATAAAACATATAATATACAAGGGTGTCACAGAAATCGAAACCAACCGAAAATCTTTTTAAAATGTATGGAGTTTTGAGAGATTTTTGGTTGGTTTCACATTCTGTAGCTCTCACCATAGTGGAAAAAATCAAGTAATTTGTTTTGAGAAAACAAAAATTTAAAAAACATATTTGTTTTATAATTAAACCCAATCGTTATTATTATTTGTATGTATTCCTATGTAAGTATAATAATTATAGAAAACAAATAATCCATGTGAATTTTTGTTTAGTTAAAACAATTACTTGACTAATGGTATATTTTGAATAGTTACATATCCACACAGTGCATATAGTATCGATAACTGAACGATATGTATTTATTATAAAATTAATACATAACCTCACTTGGCAAATATCGTTTCTCTTTCTCTTCTTTTTTTATGTTGTCTCTTTGTTGGTCCTCATTTGTTTCGACTTGGATTGGATGATGGTGATTGGTGATGACAGTCTGGCAACGAGACAAACGATAACAGCGGGTCTGTTAGTCTGGCCCAGAATGAGGCCAAGGTAATTGTTGCCGCTGCTGAACAACAACAACAACAGAAGACGCTCAAAGGAGGAGGACAAACGGTGACAACGACAACGACGCAACTGTATAATCAGTTTCCATATTTGACTACGTTTCCCGCAACGGCAAATAGCACAACGGGCACTGGAACCGTAACCGTAACGGGCGGAGCGGGAAGTGGAGCTAATGGCGCTGGAACTGGAACAGTAACGGGAACTGGAACTGGAACGGCAACAACCGCCTATTATCCCATGTATCATAATGGCTTCCAGTTGGGAATTGGTCCGAATGCGGTGCCGCCTCCCTTTACGCCCGTGCACTTTGCCAATGCCAGCGGAGGCAGCAGTCCGACAGCGTCGGGACAATATAATATATTAACCGCAACCGCGGGTGCTAATCCCACATTGACCGTTGCGGGTCTGGGACAGGAGCAGCTACAACAACAACAGCAGCAGCAACAACAGCAACAACAACAGCAGCAACTGGTTCAGGAGTTTCCCAAAATGGGAAGAGGCAGACCGCGAAAGACTAGTCTCCTAACGGTACATGATGATCTTAAGGCGAACACATTGCTGGAACAGGAGCTTAATCAAATGCTCGCCGCTCCCCATTTGACGACATCCAGTGTTGGAGGTGGGCGACGTGGGCGTGGTCAGTCGATTGAGCAGGCTCACATCCATGCACATTCCACGGCGGATGGCGATGGCGTTGTTGTTGTACAAGCGCCGCCAACGCCACGACGCAGTGGCGCCAACAAATACGAAACGGAGGAGGAGAAGCGACTGCGACTGGACAAAATGGCCGCCCATCAGCGAACGGTGCGCGCCAATGAATCGCCGGAACAGCGTACAGTCCGGCTGCAAAAGCTGAGCGAACGGGCGCGTCTAAAGCGCGCTCAAATCCGTGCCACCGAGAATATCGAAGAGCGCAAGGAGCGCTTATCGAAGCAGGCGGAATATGCGCGACTGCGACGCATGCGCAGCCATACGCCGCGTAATAGCAGCAGCGCCAGCGCTGAATTCCATGCCAAAACTGAGGATGACACTGACACCACTGAGCAGTTGTACGATAACGATAATGATACCGATAATGGCGATAGTTTTGTTGTCAAAAGCGATTCGCAGCTGGATGGCGATGCATCCAATGATCAACAGTTGGCAGCCCTGCAATTGGAACAACATGAACTCCAGCAAATGACTAGCACCCTACAACAACAGCAACAGCAGCAGCAGCAGCAACAACAGCAGCAACAACAACAGCAGCAGCCACATCACGAGACAATTGTCATCAATCAGCAGCAACAGCAGCGACTGGTCATCAGTCAGCATCAGCAGGGCTACAGTAAACTGCAAACATCGTCGGTGGCGGCGGGTGGCGGTGGTGCGGGAGGTGGGGCAGCCAGTGGAACGGCTGAAAATAACGATATGCTGAAGATACTCGAACCGATAATTGTAATGAAAACCAAATGAGTATCGCGAAAGCGTCACAATTAGCCCACAAATATGTAGCTAGGAAGCAAAATGAGAACACACACACACGCGTACATACGCATGCATATGTGTATGTATGTATGTGGGTACATGTGTATTTTTGGGCCATTGTTGGCGCTATTGCTCTCGCTCTCGCCCTCGCGTCTCCTCAATTCCAACTCCAACTCCACCACACCTCCACCCACCACCCACCACACACCACACACCAGTCTCGTGTGGACATTTTTATTGTAGAAAGTATATCATCTATATCCCCCTTCGGGTATCGAAGCGTTTGTACAAAGAATAACTTGCAAAAATATATCCTTAAGGCTCGCGTTCTTCTGGCCTTTTGCCATTATAATTCTGAATATTACACATATGTATGTACATATATACATGCACATATGTAAATACGTGTATGTATGTATTTGCATGTATGTATATTTTGTGCGATTTGTAACATTTTTTTTTTCTAAATTAGAATCGTCTTAAAAACAAATCGACTTAACTGTTTAACTTTAACGAGTACTATAAGGATACGTTAGTGCAATAGTAATAGAGAGAAAGAGAGTGCAATACTGCAAAACAAAAGCATAAAAAGCAAACATGTAAAAAGAATTGAACATAAAGGGAAAACAAAAATGTCATCATATACCGTTATATACATGCATATATGTGTGTATGCTTGTATATGCGCCAATATGTTGGCCACCCAACAAATCCAGGACAGTGTGAGAAAACGAAACGCACCGACACACACACATGCACTATACGTATACATTAATTTTGCAGCTAAAAAAAAAGAAAGAAACGAAGATAACAATTTAATGTATTGCATATAAAATAGGTATAGAAATTGTAATCTTTTTAAAAACGTTTTGAAAGTGTAACGGTAATCGAATCGTTTACCGATAACCTTTTATGTAATGTAATAAGCAAAAAAGTGAACAACTAAGCCTAAATTCTTAATTTGTAGCCCATAAACCGAGCACTAAGTAGAAAGTACGTATTAATTTTTTAAAGTAGCAAAACATACAAATAAATCTAATGAGCAATAAGAACATATGCGTATCGATACATTTTTACAATTATTGATCGTAATTGGCCGATATTTATTTATTTCAGTGATGTAAATGCAAAAAAACATTAATTTTATCAACAAATTTGAAAACTGCTACATAGAATTTACAAAAATTGATGCTTTGATATTATTCTTCAACACCTTTTAAACTTATTTGACAAACTAATAATTTTCAAAAGGTTCCATTGATACAAAAAAAAAAAAAAAAAAAAATGAGAACCGTCCTTTTTTCATGTCCGTAGTACTTCTCGCCCGTGTACGCAATGTCTGTCGACATTTTCCGTTGTGAAAACATCGCATCTTCCAAAATCGATGTATCGTTGATTCCATATTTTTCTCACATCACTATTTAATTAATCGCTATGAAGTTGACAACATTGCACACCGAAGACACGGAATACTCGGCCGATTCGGTGGAATGGTGTACATCGGATGAGACACACGATGGGTACTTTGCCTGCGGTACATATCAGCTGGTTGAGTCGGAGCCGGAGTCGGAGGAAGCAGACGCACCTAAAGCGAATCGTCCGCGAAAGGGACGTGTCTATTTGTATGCCTTCGATAGGCACAACGGTGGCCTGGAAAGGCTGCAGAGTGTGGAAACGGCAGCGATATTGGACATGAAGTGGCTGCCAGCTTGGAACTGTGACAGTGGTCCACTGTTGGCCACAGTTAATGCAGTGGGTCAGGTGGAAATCTATGAGTTGTTGCACTCGGAGCGACAGTTGCAGAAGCGCACGACTTTCGAACTGGGCACAAAGACAGACACTGGTGTTCCAGCCCTGGCATTGGCCCTCGACTGGCAACGTTCTGCCGACGGCGACGGCGACTGCGACGCAGCGCTGCTGCTGCTCGTATCGGATTCCCTTGGCAACATACATCGGCTGCAGTACAGTGCAGTGCAGGGTGAGCTACAGACTCTGAACACCTGGCATGCCCACGAATTTGAGGCTTGGACGTGCGCCTTTGATCGATGGTCCACACAACGTGTTTACAGCGGCGGCGATGATTGTCTGCTGCATGCATATGATCTGCGAAGCGGCACGACCGAACAGGAGCGCATCTGGACGAATCGGGCCCATGGCGCCGGTGTCACCTGTCTGCTGAGCCATCCGCAGCATGAGCACCAGCTGCTCACTGGCAGCTACGATGAGCAGTTGCGCCTCTTCGATACGCGCTCCATGAAACGCACTCTCACCGAATTGAATTTAAACGGTGGCATTTGGCGCCTCAAGCCGCATCCGCAGCGCAGTGATCTAATCCTTGCCGCTTGCATGTACACGAATTTTAGCATTGTGGATTTAAATAACTCCTCCGATTCGAATGTTGCGCTTACTCTGTTACAAACCTACGATGAGCACTCGAGCATTTGTTATGGTGCCGATTGGGCGCCAAATATCGATAAACTGGATGTATCGGAGGAGGGAGCATTGTCATCCAAGCTGCACATGGCAACCTGTTCGTTTTATGATCACAAGCTGTGTGTAAGCAGTGTCGAGGCTAACTTTTAATTGTTAATAGTTAAATATTTTTAATAAATCTGAACATTATCGAAATAAGATGTATCGATAGAATGCAACAGTCTTTTCCTATCCACATAAAGGTGCCCACACACGTCAAAAATTAACGCTGAGCACGCTCAGTTCGCATAAATTTTCATCGTGTGTGGAGTAGTTGGCGAGCGGCTTGTTGATATTTAAAAAATTTGCGAACATCAAATCAAAACAGACCAAACGTCACTTTGATTTAAACAATATACATATTTATTGAAAACGTAATAAGTGGGCTTTTTATTAACGAGCCAAGCGCCGTCTGTGGGGAAGGAAAAACCTTGCATGTCAGGCATGCTTGTCGTGTGTGGGCACGTTAAAAATTTAATTTCGCTCGCGCGCATTCTCGTCGTGGAACATCAAATCAAAACAGACCAACATTACTTTGATTTAAACGTCAATGAGATACAATTGAAGCATAATATTTATTAAAAACGTAACAAGTAGGCTTCCTATTAACGAGCAAGTCACCGTCTGTAGACAAAGGTAAACTTTGACTTTGGCTGCGCATCCTTATCGTGTGTGAGCACCTTGAATGAAACAATGCGCCAGTGTGTTATTTGTAATGTAACTGATCAAAATTATGAGGAGGAGGATAATTTGATATTTGGGGATTGGATGACCAAACAGAATGTAACCGTGCACTACTATTGCCTGGTAAGTATGGGTTGACAATATGCGACTCAGTATAATATAGATATATTTTTTGTTTGCCATTGCAGTTGCTTTCAACAAACTTGCAACAACGCGGCGGCGACACCAGTGGCATTCTGGGTTTTCTGCTGCGCGACATTCGCCAGGAGGCAACAGCAGCACAAGAGCGCATTTGCGAGTATTGCCATCAAAAAGGCGCTAGTGTCTTTTGTTGTAAATGTCGAGTTGTATTTCATGTTGGCTGCGCAACGGAGAACCAATGCATCAGTCATTTCACCGATGGATTCCTTAGCTTCTGTGAGGAATGTGCACCGTACGATGACTATCAGCGTCAGCTGCTGGACAATCCGCCGGCGAAACCGCAATGCGACATTTGCTTTCGTGATATTATATTTTTTACGGTGTCACAAGTGACATATGGAGACTGTTGCAGACGGGGATTTGCTCATAGGATCTGCATGCGACGCTATGCCATTGCATCCGGCTACTATTTGAGGTGTCTGTGGTGCCGGGACAAAAAGTTCCATGACACCATCAAGTTGCAGTCGGTATTTGTGCCGGATCGTGATGCAAGCTGGGAGCGACAAGCGAATGCGTACAGTGAACTCCACAATCGACGTTTGCGCTGCGATCAGAGTGTCTGTCTGTGTCCCAATGGACGGGATTTTAATCGTAATACCTGGACCATCGAGCTGTGCAAATTGTGTGCCGCCACGGGATCGCATTTAAAGTGTCTAGTGGGCACAATGAGATTGCCCAAGACCAAGCTCGAATTCAGGTGCGAATTCTGCACGGAGGTGGAGCTAAAGTTGCAGCAACAACCGAAGAATAGTCCGGAAAGGAGCAACAGCAAGTCCAGCTGGAAAGGAGATCAGGATGATGAACTCATTGATGCCACATTTTATATAAACAAAAAATCATCGGATACCTCAATACAACTGGATGATGATAATTCGCCGGCACAATCGGATGATGATTATAGTACATCCACAAGCAATGTAACTGTGATACCCTCATCTGGGTCAACCGAACCTGTTAACGTTGCGGATTCCGTGATTGAGCTGCCAGATACGCAACCTTTGGATATACTGGAAACATTAACGCCACCGCTGTTGCTTTGTAAATCCGGTACCTTCGAGGGACACTTCTATTTGGTGGTCTACGAGTATAAGGATCAGGAGCCGGAACCCCTCATCGGACAATGCACGCTACGCTTCGATCTGAACGATCCACGCATTAAGGATAAGTCCGAGGAGGCGCTAATACAGCTAAAGGCTACCGTAGCGGATGTTTGGATCCGCGATTCAAATCGAGGCATTTACGACGAAGTCGATCGATTAGCCGCCAATTTGTAACTTTTTAAGTCAAGTTGAAATGAATTCAACAAATAAATAAATTTTCATTTAAAACCTTTTTGATTCAAATAAAATAATATGTGTTCAAATTATTTTCTTTTCTTTTAACCATCATCGCCATGATTCGTTTTCGATGGTCTCTCCTGCATTTTGCTAAAGTATATTTTTGCTTCCCTTCACAAATTAAAAAGTTGGCGGCAACGGCTAAAAATTTCAACAATAACGCATAATTATTTCGATATTTATACCATCTCTAGAAAAAATATCGGACGCAAAAATATCATCACAAAAAATAACTATCGATATATCAATGATATATCGACATCCCCATCGCACTTGGGTTATCGGCATCCCTTGAAGCGCCTTTACAAAAGTTAACATTACAATTGTTTTGATTTTTGTTGGTTTGTGTCGAAATGTCGTGGGAAAAGCTTAAGAGGGAGATAACTAAAGTGGATAACAAAGTGCAAGCATTGAATGCAAAGTCCATAAGCTCTGTACAGGAAGTTGGCGCAGCCATCGAGGAGATCGAACACTTTCAAGCGGCAAAGGCGTCTGACAGACGGCGTCTTCTTGAATCAACCGAGCAGTTGCTGCAAATTGAAGTCGAGCAAGAAACGATAAAAAAGAATGCGCAAGCATTTGGTGTGTATTTGTGTATGCCACAAATTCAAGCATTGTATATAATTTGAATTGTGTTTTGTTTTGTTTGTTAGACAACAATGACTTATTAGTACTGGCACAAATGTTGGCGTTCAATTTTAATAAATTGGGCTACAACCTGAACGTGAGTCGTGATGCGGACAACATGAACATGGCTCTCTACAGATTCAATAACGGACCCAATCGCTATATAACTGCCCGTGTGGAAAATGGTCAGCTGTCGCTTGTCCAAATGTGTCCACAACATCCAGGATTCTTAAGGATCAAAGAATACCTAAGTGAATCGCAGGATTTAATCGGTTTACTAACTTGCTTTGCAACCAAATAGTTATGGTTTAAGGACTATATATACATATAACTATTGTTGATTGTAATTCACACGTTTAGCTGTTTAGTTTGTTCTATAATAATTAATTTCAACTAGAAGTGCTTGGATGAGTTAATAATGCCATCAATTTTTAAATTAAACCAAAACAAATTATGATCATTAAGATTTAACATTAAGCCTTTTTTAATTGTTTTTTTTTTAACTGACAAAAAGTTACTCGAACGTAACATGTATAGAAATTAATGTTTAGATTGTGTGCAAATTTATGTTCTACTTAAAAATGTAAACATATTTGTATTTTATTTTAAGACGTATTAATCTCATTATTATTATTTATTGAAACTTGTTCTGAGAACCGTGAACAAAATATATACAATCCATCCCAATCATTGTATAAACAATTAAAGTCACTTTCTCAATAATAAATTATTATTATGTCGTTATTATTCGCAAAATATAAAAGGCATTGCTCGTATATATGCTATATATACTATATATTTTAGGTATCACACGCTTTATCATTTTCTATTTGCATTTTCGCTTCATCGATTAACAAGTCTTCAGCACCCATCTCGTCCGAACGTCCGATTCGTTATCCTACGGGGTAACCACATTCTGTATCCAGTTGAGAGCACCACGAATCCGACGTAGACGCGCACGTACGAGGAAACTGCAAATGAGTAAATATTCCACATAGGCACGACGACCGCTCTGTTTATAGCTGCTGTCTGTGTTGTTGCTGTTGATGTTGCCATTTTGAGGTCGACCCTCACACATGATCTTTGTGGTTAGCGAGAGAAGCCATTGCAGTATCTAAAAGAAGAGAACAAGTTATAATCAAACCTTTTACTACATATCTGAGATATTTCCTATTGACGTAATGTCAAATTTTAATAGTATTTCTCGGGGAATAACCGTCAACCGATATTAACCGTTTCAGTTTGAGTACCATGTTATAAAACTAAAAAATATATACAGAATTTGTACATATCTACGTATTTTATCGGGATAAACCTAAATTGAATTTTAAGTTATTTTTTAAAAGTTAACTAAATGATGTAAGTCCAGAAAAAAAACAATATTTAAAAAAGAGTAGTTATTTCGGGATGCTTTTGGTTTCTTTACCTGGTATTACTACTTAAAATACTTTTAAGCACTAGGAGTCGAAATAAATAAATGAATTAAGGGGAGTCTACGAGTTGAACTCACCTCTGGACTGTTGGGCATGCCGCCAGACTTGAGCCATTTGGATGGCGCCCAAAGGAAGAGCTGCAGCACATTGGCCGCAATGTCTGGGCTAACGCGCTTCGACGGATTGGGATTTAGTATATTGTAAATGAGCTGCTGCAGCAGCGGTGGGCAAGCATCGCCCAGTGGCGGCAGCTGCTCGTGCCTGTAGTCGCTATTTCTCAGCGAATACGTGAGTTCGCCATTGACGCGGGCCAAACCGCCGCTGGCCGAATAGAAGGGATTGGGCAGGCCAAAGATTTCGTAGGCCAATGCACCGCATGCCCAGAGATCGGCCTTGCTGTAATTGAGGACGGCAAATGGTCCCGGCTGTGAGTTGAAGATCTCTGGTGCCATCAAAGCTGCATTGCCGCCTTTATCGATATCATTGGCGGCATAGGGCAAACGGAGTCCATGCACTTTGTCCGCCAGACAGCAGCCAAAATCGGAGAGGACCAACAATGGGGATTCATCGTTCGGCTGCAGTTCAATAAGCACATTGTCCGACTTAAGATCCCGATGGGCGACACCATGACGACTGAGATGTGTGACCGCCTCGAGCATTTGGGCGAGCAGCAGGATTTTGGAACGTGTGCTCAGCTCACTGGTGTCGAGCAGGCCACGCAGACTGTGATCATAGCGTTTCATCAGCAGATACAGTGACATGTTGCGTCCATAACCCTGAGGATTAATGCGCTGCGGCTGCGCAATGGGATACAACAGATGGCCATCGGTGAAGTTCTTGACCTCATCACAAAAGAAGCCAAACATGCAGACGACATTCGGATGCGGTGGCAGCACCAGCGTTTGATGTTGCAACAAACGCTCCCATTCATCCGCGCTGGCGTTCATCCGACGCTGGCGTGCCGGCACCGTCTCCTTGTACATGGCCCGCAATATGGACAGAGCATTGCTCTGAATATCATAGTTGAACATCATTTTGAGTGCCAATGGATAACGCTCAATGGAGCCGGTGTCTAAGTTCAATTGTTGATCATAATTGTAGCCAGATGACGGTTGATTCGAGTTGAGTCGAGTGTGCTGTTCCTGCTCTTCATGCTCCTCCTGCTGATGTGCTGCTGTTGCTGTTGTGGCAAGACCCTCCACAAAGGCAGCTGCTGCCGTGGGTTGACTATAATTGTAAATGTTGTCAACGGATCCACCAAAATTATGCACAAATCGCGACATATTCTGTAGCGGTGACATCATCTCGTGGTTCCAGTTGGATGAGCTGCTGTTGTTCAATGGATTGTTGACTGTGGCTCCATTTCTGGGACTGCTTGTGGCGGACATCTCTGTGGGACTCGCCTCCTTTTCGGGATTCTGCTTGAAATTGGCGGCATAGACAACAGCAGCACATCCCTTGGCAATGGGCGGACCCACGTCCAGTTGATCGATATTAAAATTGCTGTTTAATGTTTCCGATATCTCGTCGTGATTCCAGGCCGCCTGCAAGCGACTGGCCGCTTCACGAATCTCCCAGCACACGCCCTCCAGTTCATCCTCCTTGCTCAGCACACCGGAGCCGGTGGCCAGACTGACGCCGACGAGGGCAAAGAATGGCGCTGAATCGCCGTAGAATAGTTTGCGTGTTGCACGCTTGCGCAGCTCCTCAGAGTAACCGGTGGTCACCCGACTCAATATGTTATCGATAAACAACTTTCGCGCATGCTGGCCAAAGCGGAAGAGTCCACCATTGGCCGGGGCGGAGGGGCAGCACCTTGGCAACACATTTGCAGTTGGCTGAGGTGCAGCTGTGCTCTAAATTGGAATTGATTAAACGGTTGTTAATTTAAATTTCTTAAATTGCATATTCATCGTAGATAGAGCTGGAAAATAATCGTTGTACAATCGAACTAAACAATTATTTTTATTTTAAATATCGAAATTAGTATTTTTGGACCACGAATATAGACGAAATTCAAGCTAAAACATTTGAAAAGATATATTTAATTTTTTTTAGTTTCTTACATTGTTCTAGTCGATGGTTTTTAAAGAAAACAGTCGAAATAATCGATGGTATATCTTAACAGAACATTGAATAAAGAAACATCGATGTATGTATCTGTTAATTTGCACATCACTTGTTTTTCCAGCTCTAGTAAATGCATGGGACAACTTACCCGTAGAACATTAACGGATGAAAGGGGAAAGCCTCGCTTGCTTCGTGTCTTTAAATGGCTTTGTTCCAAAATGTTGGAGTGTATTTCACGATTCCAATAGCTTCGTAGAACGTAGCGACCATGTTTGACAAGTCGCACTGTTAACAGTCTCACAGACATTTTCTTTTACCAGCTGCAACTTGACCTTAGTTGCTGTTGTTGTAAGCGATACCAACAACCAGGCAGCAAAACGCCTATACGTATACAAACATATGTTACATAGATATAAGTATTATGTGTGCCAAAACTAAAAATTAATATACATATATTTGTGTGTATGCGCTCACCCTTTTTTTTGTATTTGGCCTTCGCTTTTGTTTCTATTTTGTGATCCTCGTCCTTGTCTCTGTCGCACTGTTTACGACTGCGGCGCCACCTTTTGTCATGCGTTTCAGCTGTGATCGCCGGCTATCGATACTCGATAACTGTTTCAACTGTCGCTTATTTTGGTAATTGCGTCGTAGAACTTGTCCCCGTCACTGCAGTAATTATTGTAAATATATACGAATGCACATAACTATATGGTCAAATTGTGATTCTAGTTAGATTCCAAATTGTAATGAATGTTCTTTTCGATACTATATTTTTTTTAACGTGTATGGGAAATTCGATTTTGTTCTATGAATGTGTACTGATAATTTTATCCAAAACTCGCCTTGTTGATTGATTTTCCGGCTGCTACTAGTCGTTTCTATGTGTGTAAATATGTGTTAATTTCTATTTATGTGTTCGTCTGTTACCAATTCGTTAAACATCGATAATTTGTGGTAGAAAATTAGATAATCACGTTTACTCACATGCCAGCTGCGTCGTAAAAAGCATAAAACTGTGCGAAACGATAATTTAAAAAAAAAACAAAACAGCCAGAAATTCAATTTCAATTATATCTTTTTAGCAGCCGAGTTTGATTTTGAATCAATTTAACAATAAAAACAATGAGAAACTCACAAACACAAACAGCTGTCAGTCTGCTGCTCAATGCTGCACTGCACTCTTATCGATATGTCGTTTGCCATCGTATATGTGTGCGCTATCGATATTCCAGTGTTGCGAAACGAAGCGATTGCAAAATAAGACGCTTATCGTATATCGTTTGTTGACATTGGTTGAAAGCGCTTTAATTGAATTGTAAATTGTACATACAGGAAATATTCAATTGTTATTTAGATATAGCACTTTCATTCACTTGGGACCCAACATTTTCGTTGGGTCAACCCATTCCTTGAACTGCTCCTCTGTAATACCTTCCTTTAAGGCCTCCTCCTTGAGTGTGGTGCCATTCTTGTGCGCCGTCTTGGCAATCTTGGCCGCCTTGTCGTAGCCAATGTGGGGATTAAGGGCTGTCACCAACATCAGTGACTCGTTCATGATCTTGGCAATCCGCTCCGTGTTCGGTTGAATGCCCTCCACACAATTCCTGCTAAAGTTAACGCTGCCATCAGCTGCAAATCGAATATCGAATACTAATGTGATGATCGAGATTGATAAAGTGGATGTTGGTTACTCACAGAGCAAACGAATTGAGCGCAGCACATTCGACACGATCAGTGGCTTGAACACGTTCAGCTCGAAGTGTCCATTGGATCCGCCAATACTGACTGCCACCTGGTTGCCCATCACCTGGGCACACAACATGGTCATGGATTCGCACTGTGTGGGATTCACCTTGCCCGGCATTATGGAGCTGCCTGGCTCATTCTCTGGCAACATAAGCTCCCCGAAACCACAACGTGGTCCCGAGCCCAGGAAGCGTATATCATTAGCAATCTTCATCAGACTCACGGCAATGGTGTTCAGCACGCCATGGACCTCAACCATCGCATCCCGAGCAGCGAGCGCCTCGAACTTGTTGGGCGCCGTCACAAAGGGCAGGGATGTGAGCTCGGCAATGCGGGCCGCAACCTGCTCGGCAAATCCTTTGGGTGCATTAAGGCCAGTGCCGACAGCTGTGCCGCCCAAGGCCAACTCATAGACGCGGGGCAGGCAGGCGTCAATGCGATCCAAGGCGTAACTCAATTGCTGGGCGTATCCGCTGAACTCCTGGCCAAGTGTCAGCGGCACCGCGTCCATGGCATGGGTGCGTCCAATCTTGATGATGTCCTTGTACTCCACAGACTTGCACTCGATGGCGTCACGAAGATGCGTAATGGCGGGAATGAGACGCTCGTTGAGCTCCATGCCCACACAGATGTGGATGGCCGTGGGGAAGGTATCGTTGGAACTTTGCGACTTATTCACATGATCGTTGGGATGCACTGGCTTCTTGGAGCCCAATTTGCCACCCAATGCCTTGATGGCCGCATTGCTAATCACCTCATTGGCATTCATGTTCGTCTGCGTTCCCGATCCCGTTTGCCAGATGACCAACGGAAAGTGTCCCTTCTGATAGTGTTTGCCAGAGATGACATCATCGCAGGCGGCGGACACCGCATCCGCTAACTTGGCATCCATGCCAAAGTTCTTATTCACTTCCGCACAGGCTTTCTTCAATATTCCCATTGCTTGGATGATGGGCATCTAAAGGAAACGGAAACAACCATTGCAGTTAGATTGGTTCTCATGTGAATCACGAATTTTCTTTTCAAGAATTATAAAAAGTAAACTTTAGTAGAGACCCTGTACTTATACTTTGTCAGATTATCAGATTGTAATGAAATTTTTAGAAATATGACTTTAAAATTTAATTTGTAATTCGTTATTTGCTGAATCTTTTTAAATTTTCTTTTGGAATTCTTAAAAAATTTCCGGTTTCAAATAATTTTTACGATAAACGATTCTGTTTTTGCTTGTTCTCTATTTATAGAACTTTTCCAAAACTTTAAAACTTAATTAAAAGTGCTAGAGTCAAAATTACAAATATTTGGCTTTAAATTCCGCAATTTTCACAAAATTTCAGGTTTTTTCTAATGTTTTCCCTGCCAATTTCTTTTTTTTAAATTTCAGTTTCCTGATGAAAAAACTTTTCGATGTTTTTGATTTCTGCCTTGCAAATTGTTTCCTAATTTTTGTAATATTCTTAATTCCTAAATACAAGCTTTCTTTTGTGTTCCTACTGCTTTTTCTTCCCAATACTGCTATTAATATTATTTGTCATATATGGTATTGTATATGGAGTTGAGTTACAGATAGTTATTTACCGGCATGCGCTCGGCAATGTCACCGATGGGAAAATTGAGCTTGGATCGCATCGTCTGGGCGCCATAGAGTTTATCAGACGGCACCTTAAGCTCTCCAAAAGTATCCTGCTCAAGGCGAAACTTGCCATTTCCATTCCCATTCCCCTTGTCGCTCTGTAAGCAAATGATGAGTTGCAGTTTCTGGCAAGGATCAGAGCTGGTCGACTTACTGCATTTCCCTTTTTACAATCCTGCAAAATGAGTGTGGTGCCGACTTGGCGACGACATTGAGCCATTAACTTTTTGGGCGGACTATAAATCAGAGACGGACTTCGCAGCATTTTGCCAAAAGATTAAAGATGCTTTACAATGAAACCAAAAAAACCGAAAGAACACCAAAGAGAATTTCTTAAAATTAATTTCCAAATAATTTTCTTTGTTTATACTGTATATATTTTTTTAAAGCAGTTAATTTTTTTTATTTTGAGAGCTTGTGTCCGACTGAATCCCAATTGAAAAGCTGACGAATTCAATTTCGATTCCTTTCTGACACTTAAACAAATGTTGACTTTTCGCTTAGATTAGATTGTAGACTTTAAGTTGTAGACTGTAGATCGTGGATGATCGTGGATCGTTTTTACTTGGGTCCCAGCATCTCCTCGGGTCTGACCCAATCCTTGAACTGCTGCTCCGTGAGGTAACCCAGATTGATGGCCTCCTCCTTGAGTGTGGTGCCATTCTTGTGCGCCGTCTTGGCAATCTTGGCCGCCTTGTCGTAGCCAATGTGGGGATTAAGGGCTGTCACCAACATCAGTGACTCGTTCATTATCTTGGCAATGCGATCCTTGTTCGCCTCGATGCCATTGACGCAGTTGGCCGTAAATGTCCTGCTGCCATCGGCTGCAATAAAAGTCGGGATTCAATTAAGACTTTCAATCTTCAAGATTATATTTGGTTATGGTTACTTACAGAGCAGGCGAATGGAGCGCAGCACATTGGATACAATCAGTGGCTTGAACACGTTCAGCTCGAAGTGTCCATTGGCACCGCCAATAGTGACAGCCACCTGGTTGCCCATCACCTGAGCTGCCAGCATGGTCAGGGATTCGCACTGTGTGGGATTCACCTTGCCAGGCATAATGGAGCTGCCTGGCTCATTCTCTGGCAGTGAGAGCTCACCGAGACCGCAACGTGGTCCCGAGCCCAGGAAGCGTATATCATTGGCAATCTTCATCAGACTCACGGCAATGGTGTTCAGCACGCCATGGACCTCAACCATCGCATCCCGAGCAGCCAGCGCCTCGAACTTGTTGGGCGCCGTCACAAAGGGCAGGGATGTGAGCTCGGCAATCTTGGCGGCGCACTTCTCAGCGAATCCCTTGCGGGTGTTGAGGCCAGTGCCGACAGCTGTGCCGCCCAAGGCCAACTCATAGACGCGGGGCAGGCAGGCATCAATACGTTCCAGGGCATAGGCCAATTGCTGGGTATAACCGCTGAATTCCTGGCCAAGAGTCAGTGGAACGGCATCCATGGTGTGAGTGCGTCCAATTTTGATGATGTCCTTGAACTCATTCGACTTGGCGGCCAGTGCATCGTGCAGGATCTTAATCGCTGGCTTCAGATTGTTGTTCAGCTCGAGGGCAACCGAAATGTGGATGGCAGTGGGGAAGGTATCGTTGGAGCTCTGTGACTTGTTCACATGATCGTTGGGATGCACGGGCGTCTTGGAGCCCAGTTTGCCGCCCAGCAGCTCAATGGCGCGATTGCTAATCACCTGCGGAAATTCATGAGAAATTAATGAAGAGAACAAAAAATAAGAGGTCAATGCTGAACTTATTATGAGAGCCTTATGATATTGGGATTGATTGGGATTTATAAGAGAACACCAAATGCATAACATGTGAGATTGGTTAAGATATCTCAAAGAACAACAGTTTTTCATACTCAATATCGAATTTAAAGCTATCCTTTCTATTAATATAGTGAACCGATATGAAACCAATTTACAATGCTCTCTGCAGGGCTGTAAGAGGGAGAGATCTATAAGATTTGAAGGACGCACCTCATTGACATTCATGTTGCTCTGGGTGCCGGAGCCCGTCTGCCAGATGACCAAGGGAAAGTGATCGTCGTATAGTTTGCCAGAGATGACATCATCGGCGGCCTTTGAAATCGCCTCGCTGACCTTCTGATCGAGGCCAAACTCCTTGTTAACCTCGGCGGCGGCCTTCTTCAAGATTCCCATGGCCTGAACGACGGGTTTCTAAACAGGAATTTCGAGCTTGAGAGGATTACACACACACATTTGAAAAGTTACTGGACTTACGGGCATGCGTTCCGTGGGTCCGCCAATGGGAAAGTTGATCTGGGATCGCATTGTTTGGGCGCCATAATATTTATCAGCTGGCACCTTCAGCTCACCGAAAGTGTCGCTCTCCACACGAAATTCCTGCGAGGATGAGGCCTGCAAATGAAAATAAAAGAATTATTAATAGATACTGAATACTGAATATTATGGCGATTTCAGGCTGACCATTATGTGTTTGCTTCGACTTGTCTTAATCAAATGATTGCCAGGCGAATGTGAGTTGTCTTATCTGATGACGACCATAAAATACTCGTACAACAATCGGCAACAAAATCAGAAAACAGAAAACAAGACCCGAAAGAGCAAGCTCAACAAGTAAAGCCTGTTCCAAAGTTGCGCCAACATGACTCTTGGATGACCTACACCACGTGCCAGTATTTACATATGATTTACACTGAGTCAAGTTAGTCTTAAGACTAAGAAATATGCAATTTTATTTGTTTTTATTTATTATAATTCTTATGACGCTCTTTTTACTCGTCTATAAAAACATAAACAACTAGGGTATACAAATAAGATTTAACAAAAAAACACAGAAAATAAGCCATGTAATTGTTTTAAAAAAGAATAATAATTGTTATTTGCTTTTTTTTATTGTTCTTTAAAATGCTCTATAAAACAGAAGCAACTCTAAAAAATACAAAAAAATTAAAACTCAAAAAAGGGTTTCTTTTGAATTAACTACATAACGCTAACCAAGTCATATTTGTTTACTTTAAATTTTTTTTATAAATATGAACTACTGAGTTGCATTGTGATTTAATTATATTTAAAATTAATAAACAAAACATATGTGAATTTTTTTTGTGTGTTAAAACAATTACTTGACTTACTGTTTGCTTATTTCATACTTATTACTAAACTAATGTAAATTCTAGTTTAGTCGCCGCCACTCATAAACAAACTTGTGAATACAGTATAATTGCCTTAATTGCCAAATTTGGAGTAAATCGACCAAAATGTGCAGTCAAGCACAATACTACTGTATACTCACTAACCTTTTAATAAATAAAATTTTTTTTTACACTCTACAAATAAAATTTGTTAAATACAGTTAAAAATAAAAAATTTGCCGAGATTGTGAGCTTTATTTGTATAGCAGGGCATACAAAGTGCTTCAATGCCGAGCAGAAACCTCAACGACCAACGGGGGTCGTTTTTGCGCTGCTCAGCAACGTATTTTTGTGTGTGTGTGGATGTTGAGAATCACTGCTTAGTGATTGTGCGCTTTTTGGCGCGTTTGTATGTTTGTGCGTATTTAAGATTCACACTTTAGCAGTCTACATAGCTACACATGTAAAAACATACAAACATCCATACATATATATGTATGTACATAATCCACAAGCAAGTGCTAAAAGAAACAACAACTAGTTAAATAGTTGCGATTAAACAGAGCACAGCTGTGATAGAATCAGCGGCAGCGGCAGCGACTGCAAAGTGCTCTCGAATATTTATTCGAGCAACGGTAGTTGGTGGATGCTAACCGGTGTGGATAGTGGGTTAAACGTCTCGCACCTCATTACCCAAACAAATACAACCGAATGTATGAAAGCACATACATATGTATGTACATTATTAATATATATAATTAACCGGTTTCATTTAACAAAACCAGAATAAGTGCCGATTTATTGCGTGTGTAAATTTATTGCCAGTAGTTGGCAACGCGAGAGAAGCTTTTGAATTACAAGCAAGATGGAAAAATCAACAATTAAGGATACATTTGTTTTATACAAAATCGGTTTGACTTTGTCGTTTAAAATCGATTTCATTTAAGCCGACTTAAACGGTTGTATAATTTTCGTTATAGCAATGATATCATGTATTATCTACTCAAAGTTTCGGACCAATTTTAAGATAGCACAAGTATATATGTATATTTAGAAAAGTACATCCAACTATGCAGCAAAATGATTGATCGATTGATTCAAATCCATCGGTTTCAACTGAAGCCGAAAAATAACTTCTAACTGGAATTTGGCTTGCCTTTTCGAACTGGATGTGTTGAATGGTCTAACTGGAAGGCATGAACAATACGTTCCACATCTTGTTGGAATATTGCACAACTTGTTGATAGTGATTTTTGTATATTGCAAGAACTCCAAAAAGGTTGTGCGTAACTTGTTTGAGTGCCTTTCTAATTTTTTTTTTGTCCGTTTTATAGAGGCACACAAATATGCAAATAATAGTACACAATTACAATTTGCCGGCATTTGATTCATTGGCGTATCAATTTATATTCCTATGCTATTTTAGTGAGTGGATGTACAGATGATTGCATCTTGGGATGTTTAAGCTGATCGCTGCCTTCAAATTGGCCAAAAGCATACATAAGTGCAGGCCAAAACAGAAATGCAAAAAATTACATAAGCGTTTATATTGCACGATAAATCTCCTTACCATGCGAAGACTGCAAGTTGCGCTCGCCCATGGCTTGGTCAGCTGTTGCACGCCGCGTAGCGTGGACCGTTGCAATAAGGGTAACACCATCTTTACAGAATATTAGTAGTTAAATACAGCAATGGCAAAATAAATAAAGCCGCGGATATTTCACTCGCCCTATACTAGCGGACCAGGCAGGCAACACAACAAAAACAATAAATACGATAGACGATTACATAGATCGCTATATCGATACAGCTGAGCATATCGATGGGCATTCATCGTATTGAAGAAATTTGCTGTGCAGATGTAGTAAATATTATAGTAATAAACAATGTAAATCAGTTATTCTTGTAGTTTTATTTACAATATTTTATTTATTATTTGCTTGCCAGCTGCAGCAGCAGTAGGTTATAAACGATAGGTATATTAAAATATTTATCGGTCATCTCTAAGCAACAGCTGTGACAGCTGTCTGCCGCATGCCTGTTAGGCGATAGAAAAGTGCTGCAAATAGATTGGAAGTTCGGAAATTGAAAAGCTAACAAAGCCATCGCCAACACAATGTCAGCGTTAATGAAATCTCTGTGCTTGGCCAAGCAGCTGAGCTCAGCAAATCCACGCCTGTCCCTTCAGATTGCCCGCAATCGTAAGTGCATTTCCACAGCGAGTTCTGTTTTGTTTACGTAACTTTTGATATGTTTAAATACGAGTTAACGAACGAATGAATCAATTGCAGTTGCCGGCTGGAATAAGGATTACACTCCGGGAGCGTATCCCAAGACCGAAAAGGAGCGCGAGGCTGCTGCCAAGAAATACTATCTGCTGCCAGAGGAATACAAACCATATGCTGACAATGGCTTGGGATATGGTGATTATCCCAAAGTTGGCGGTGGTCTTGGCGTTGAGAACAAGGATTCCTACTATCCCTATGATTATCCCGAGCACAAGCGCAATTTCAACGAGCCCGTGAGTTCATTTATTGAACACGTCCTACGTCCCAATACCAACAATTTCTAATATCTAATTATCTTTGATAGATCTCAGCTGATCATGATTTGTATAGCGAGGATCGTTACTCACAGGCGGAGCAGCCACGCTACAACAATTCCTACTACTTTTTGAGCTTCTTGGGCGTCATGTCCGGCTGCCTGGCGCTCTACTATTGGCTCGAGGATAAGAAAATGTATCGTCCCGTCGCCGCCAAGCAATATCCCGCCGACGGCGTCAAGCACTACACTTTCGAGCGCTAATTGCATCCGGGAGGCGGAAGAATTGAATGGAACACAATTTGTGATCTACACACATCTACATTTTCTTTTCTTTCTGAAATTTCATTTTCTTTCGTCTTCTGATTGTTAAGTAGGAAATTTACCGATGTAAAATAAAAAAAAGGGAAAACTAAAATGTAATTTCTTTCCATTTCTATTGCTGAAAGAAAATCTTTTAGAAACGTAAACCGAAAAACAAGTAGAAAGTCTACAGTCGGGCGTACGCGACTGTGAGAGACCCTGTAAGACTACTACTTATGGTAAAAATCAAATAAATTTAGCAGGGACTGCAAACAGTAGTAGTTTAATTATAAAAATTACAAAATAATAATTTTTTTTTGAGATTTTTTTTATTTTTTGTAAGATAATAGAAATTTGAAACTATAGAATAATGTTGGTATAGTACACGCTCCTTTCAAGTTACTAGAAGTCTATGATTTGTTCAAACTTTAAAACAAAATACATAATAATCATTATTAACCTTTCCTGAATTTTAGTGAATATAAAAAGTAGAAGACAAAAACTTTGCTGGAAATTACGTATTTATTCCAAGATACAATCCAAAAAGTATTAAATATTAATGCAGGTTACAAATCAATACAAGAAATTCTTAGATTTAACTTAAGCCAATGCTAAATGATCTTAAATCCTAGAACAATGAAATGTAAAAAAAAGTGGGAAACATACGAAAAACTTAACTAGATACAAAATGAGATGAGGAATTGATGGCGCATGAAGGGGAAAATGTTCACTCCACAATGTAGTTGGGATGCACGACGAGTAGGGGATCATTTTCCAATTCATCGTCGCCAGCTCCGCCCCGAGGACTTTTGGCAATCGGTCGAAGATTGGAGGTCTTAAGCGGTATGATAACTTGATCGTGGTAGATCAAACGATCGATGAGCTTCTCGATGAGGTTCTTGCGGGATATGAGCTCATCTTCGGATTCGATTTGTTCGGCAACCTGCTCCAAATACCAGGTGACAACATCGCTGCGCTTCATGCCCGTATCGCTGCCCTCGACCTCGCAGCGTGACTCCTCCGCCCGCATGTGCAGCACCAGCATTGTCGATAGGTTCTTGTAGTCCTCAAAGGACAGTGTGAACTTCTTCTTCTGCAGAGCGCTGCCTGATGTGTCCATGGTGGCATTGCCATCGACATCCGGATCGACGGCATCCATGTTGGCCGCCGCACCATTGTTCTCCATATCGATATCATGCTCGATGCCATCGTCCGCATCCAAATGATCGTCATCGTCCAGATGGATATCGGGTTGCTCGACGCGTATGATGGACTTGTTGAGCAGACGGAAGGCCTCCTTTACGTGACGCTCGAGCACACGGTTGGAGCACTCCAGCTTGGCCATGGCCTCGCTGAGGCGTATCATGGATTCCAGCTGGCGTACCGTTATCCGCCAAGTGCTGCGTCCCGAGGAGCCCGTGTCCCGTTGCCTCAAATGTCCATAGTTATCCACGAGCATCTTGCCCGCCTCGGTGCCAATAATGGGCTTGAACTGGCGGGCAAAGGTCACATAGCGCAGCACCTCTTCCCGGCTATAGGCACGCTCCACAGACTCCTCAATGTTGGAGTGCAGATCGACAATCTTGCGGGCAATGGCATAGTCAACCACCTCGTTGCACTCATCCACCAGTATGAAGAACAGATCGAAGCGAGACATAATCGGAGCAGACAGCTGGATATTCTGTTGCAAACTCTTGGAGCGATCGTAGCGTCCGTTGATGGGATTGGCAGCAGCCAGAATGGAGGTGCGGGCATTCAGTGTCGCGCGGACGCCGGCACGAGCTATGGAAATGGTCTGCTGTTCCATGGCCTCGTGTATGGCCACCTGATCCCGCAGATCCATCTTGTCAAACTCATCGATGCAACAGATGCCATTGTCGGCCAACATCAGAGCACCAGCCTCGATGACAAAATCAAAGCTTTCCTCGTCCCGCACCACGGCGGCAGTAAGACCCGCCGCAGAGGATGCCTTGCCGGATGTGTAGATGGCACGTGGCGAGAAGTCGGAGACCTGTTTGAGGAACTGCGACTTGGCTGTGCTGGGATCACCCACAATACAGACATTGACATCGCCACGCAGCGATGTCTTTTCGATTGTGGTCTTTGCGACGCCTCCAAAGAGTTGGAGGAGAATACCACGCTTTACCTCATCATTTCCATAGATGGAGGGGAAGAGGCTGCTGATTAAATTCTGATACAGATTACGATCCTTGGACATTTCATAGATCTTTTGCCATTCGGCGTCCGTCATCTGTTTCTTCATATCCTCGGCGGTCACCTCGGACATGGGCAGATCGGTGCCGCCGAAGCGAGCTGTTGTCGCCTGGACACTGCAGGCGAGGAATGCCATGCGATAGTTGAGCTCCCGTACACCGAGCGCCTTCAGGCCAGTGACGCCCTCAGAGCCCTCGCCGGGCTTGTGGCGGGAACCCATCTCGGCCTTGGTGCCGGGCGTGCTCAGCACACTTACATCGGGTACCACAATGAGGGTGCCGGTGAAGTCATAGCGATCGCCAGCCTGCACGGTCTCCACCAGTTCCGAGCGTAGAATGATCTCCACGGCACGGGGAATGCAACCGCGCGGCAGCTCCGCCTGTGTCTCCTGTATGCGTATCTTTTGGAAATCCAGAAAGAGTGACTTCTCCACATCGAGCATGAAACGGCGACGATTGGAGCAGACGGGATTACGGCAAATTGTGGGATTGGTGAACTTGAACTGCTGCTCCACATTGCGTATTTCCGTCTGGCAGTCGAGGCACATGAATGTGCCGGATACGAGCTCCGGATGAACTGGATGTGTGCGCACCACTTGGCCAGAGATGCGTATAAGTGTGCCGATCTTGGAGGTGGTCAGATCACGGACCTTGTGACGTGTTGGCACCTCCGTGAACGCCACATAGCAATCCTTGTTGGTCTTTAACCCAATGCGATCCTTCACATAGTTGGACACGGATTGGCACAGAAACGGATACACATGATAATACTCCTCGATGATCGCCGTCGCCAGATTCTGATCGTATTTCTCCACATCCTCAAAGCTCACCTCGAGCGTACAGCGATCGGGTGACTCGAGATTGGCAGCTGGACGCGTATATTTGATTTCGCCATCCTCTTTGAATTCCTCCAGAAAATCTTGAAATAGCTTTTGGGTGCGTATTCCCACTTCATCTTTAACACGCAGCTGTCCGATTTGAGCATCCGCTACATCCATTTCGCTTGATTTCTGTACACAAAATGTAAACGCGCAAAATTCGTTTGGATTGTTTCGATCACTGATGCTATTTATTTAGCCGCAGCTGCGTGTTTTGCCAATTTTCGCGCCTTTTTCATTGACAATTCGCAATGACAGCAACGACTTGCGTGTTATCGATTGTTATTCGACTATCGTTTAGTAACTTGCAGTGCTGCAAAAAACATATGCTAATTGCATTAATTAAAGTATATCTGATATTTATTATTCCTTTTTTAATAAATAAACAACATCCCATCGGTCTAAACATACTTACATAGTAATTGATAACTCATTTTGATAATTGAATTTGAAGTTCCTCCAACAGTTTGACAGCACTGCTTCACTTTGTTGTAATTGATAACGTATATCGATGATTAAGCGCGATGTTCTGTTAAAAATTTGACAGCACTGTTAGCGCAATCGATTGATGTTCTTGGCGCAAGTTGACATCTCTAGAGCGTGGAAGTTGTGAAGAGGGGATTATTGATTCCGACAAATCCTTTGGTGGAATATTTATAACTAAAGCGATTTTATGGGTCAACTTTTCTATCTGTGCTAATAAAGAACACTAACGGCAGTAATATTTGAAGAGCACCTGTTTAACTGATTTTTGGCAAATCATATACCCAGCGATCCACACAAACACAGAGAGACACACAAAAACACACACACACAAGTAAAATGGTGGACGCTGCCAGACAAATGCTCGATGAGCTAATGGGACGCAATCGAAATTTGCATCCCTCAGAGGCCGGACAGGCGGTCAACTGGGAAGATCCAGAGGTAAAGTACCAGATGTATCACATCAGATCATTTCTATTATTTTCATTGTGATATAATCGAAATTCTTGGCATGGCTGCCCAATGTTTTTAATGCGACATTCTCTTCTGGTCTTCTTATTTTTATTGTTTTTCGTTTTGCCGGCGACTAAAAACACTGAGTACGAAAAGATTACTTGCACATATCATAAAGAGTTTTATTATCAAAATATCAATTATAAATTTTGTTTACATTGAAAAGTTTACAACTTAAAGCCGACTACTTATATACAATAACTGCAATATTATTATTATTATTATTATACATATAAATATTCTTGATTAGATCGATATTTGTATGTATGTTTTATACCTATTTTATACCCGTTTTTTTTTTTTTTTTTGAATAAATAAAAGGGTATATAGTGTTTGTGCAAATATATGTAACAAGGAGAAGGAGGCATTTCCGACCCTATAAAGTATATATATTCCGGATCAGCATCAACAACCGAGTACAATCCCCCAAAAGTATGCAGTAGCTTTTATTAGATAGTAATTTTTATAAACTACTTTTATATATATAAAAATAAGTAACAGGTATTCTATGGTCAAAATCGCGATTATAGCCTTTCCGACTAGTTATTATATTTAGTATTATATGCTTGTATCTTTTTCTTTCGTCTAGTTTTGTCAGTTCTACAATGTCAAGTTCTGTCCACACGACCTGTTTATCAACACACGGGCTGATCTGGGTCCCTGTGTGCGCATCCACGACGAGGAGGCGAAACACTTGTACGAGGAGGCGCGTCCGTCGCAGCGGAAGCGTCACACGGAGGATGAATTTCTGCGTTTCTGCAATGTGATGCTGCACGATGTGGATCGCAAGATACAGAAGGGCAAACAACGCTTGCAGTTGATGCAGCGTGATCATCCGACAACTCCTGTGAATCAGGCTGCCAAGCATGAGGAGCAGTTGAGCAATCTGAATGCACGTATTAATAAGTTGCTTGCCGAGGCCGAGGAGGCGGGCATACGCGGGGATGTGGATCAGGCTCAGGATCTAATGACAATCTGCGAGGAACTGAAGGAGGAGAAGGAGACGTTGCAGCAACAGTATGAGGCAAATGTTAAGCAATTCAATAAACTGAGAGCTGCACCAGGAGCACCGACCACGCCCACGTTATCAGCGAACGTCACGGAACCGCCAAGCGGTGAAGAGGCCCTTGTCCACAGTCCCACAGCCAACAACAACAACAACAGCAGCAGCACCGATGCTGTCGCCAATGACGGCAACGAATCCCCTGAAGCTGGCGAAGAGACAACACCAACAACAACAGCAGCAACAGCCACAATAACAGAACAAGCAGCAGGAACAGGCGGAGGGGGAGGTGGAGGCAATGCTCCAACTGCCAGCGATGCTGCAACGTCCGATGAGAACAAGTCGGACGCTAAAACAGATGGCAAATCGCCAGTCAATTGGTCTCACGATGCGCTGCCCGAGAAACAGATGAAAGTCTGTGAAATCTGTGGCGCATTCCTCATTGTCGGCGATGCCCAGCAACGCATCGAGGATCATCTGATGGGCAAACAGCATTTGGGTTACTCCAAACTGCGCAATGCCGTCGCCGAAATCAACGAGCGGCGTCAAAAGGAGCGCGAGGAAGAAGAGCGAAGACGTCGTGATGATCGTGTCCAGCGCTTTCATAACAGCTACGACAATAGACGGTAAGAATAATGAATACGAAGTCATTATAGAGTATTAAGAATTATCAAGAAGATGTACTTAAAATGTCAGGAAGAAGATTTGGAATTGTAGGTGAAATATTAATGATGTTGTTTATTGTTTTAATAGGAAATCTGTAGGAATAATTGTACAGAGAAAAGAATTGAGAAGACGGTACTGTAGAATTATATAAAGTCCAGGGAATCAAACCGAAACAAATGTGTGTAGATTCTGGTTTAAGTTCCGGTACGTCCCAAAACAACTATTTCGGTAAAATTATCTCTTTCAGTTATGTTCTTTCAGTTCCAGCATCATCTTGAGCATTGCATATGGTTTTTTATTAAATTGTTAAATGCTATACTTAATATAAATTATTATGTACGATCTCAAAGAGAACTAGACAAATAATGTTAATCTATTATGAATTGATATGAAATTCTTTATTTAAAAGACTTACAAAATATTTGTATTAATCGATTGCCTTCTCTTTCATATTCGTGCAGCGATCAACGTGACTATCGGGAACGCAGTCGTGACTATGCGCCCAATCGACAATCATCGGATAGAAGGCATCGTAAGTTTGCACACGTCTCTCCAAATCTTAAAACTCACAACTGACAATTGATTTCTTGTCACATCTTGTCACAGATCACCACAAATCACATCACGGTCATTCGTATTCACGGAGTGGCAGTCACAGCAGCGGCAGCAGCAGTCGCAGTCGCCATAATCATTATCGTCACGACAGTCGGGAGCGTCATTGTCGCAGTCGTAGTCGCAGTCGCTACTAAAAGGATACCAAAAAAAAAAAAAAAAAATACAAACAAAACAAAACAAAACAATAACAACAACAGCAAGAGAAGGAAAGAACAAAAGCTAAAGCAACATAAACAAAAGATAAAAACATTAATAAAAAACGAGAGAAAGTGAGTGATTCTTTTGTAATCAACTTAAGTCAAAGATACAACAACAACCACAACCACAACAACATCAACAATCGCAACCGCAGCAGCAACAACAACAACAACTGTCTATCTCTGTCTGTCAAACGAACCCAACGCGCTGCCCCTGTTTCTCTCTTCATGCAGCATCGAGGTACTCCAAAACAATAATAATAACACATTTCAATAATATGTCAAAAAAAAAAAAAAAACTCAATTCAGACAGCCTAAAAAAAACCAAGACACATGTGTGAGCTTTCCAAAAATGCGAATGGAGGTGAGTTGAACACAATTAAGTCCGGTACTCCTTCTACTCTACTCGTTCACTCGTACACTCGTACACCCGTACTCGTAGTCAAGAAACATAAAAGTAAAAACCCAAAAGACATGTGATCTTAATTGTACAGACAGGCACAAAAGTCTCCTCCTATCGCTTGCTAAACCAACTCCCTAATTTCCTCTATAAAAATGAAAAAAAAAAAAAAAATAAACAGAAACTGAATAAAACTTTCCCTCAAAAATCACATCATAGATGCTCACACACAGAAACGCACACACACATACACAGCTAGTTACATCTGTACGCTGTAGAATAGAGAGTTTCACGAGATCTTTTCTGGGTCTGTTTCGATCTATCTATATCTTTGTTTCTAGTGTTGAATTCTCTGTGAAAATAGCTATGTGTTAAAATCTGATCAGTTTCACAATTCTGTCCAAATAGTTTCAATAATTTATTTGGGCTTTTCCTGGATTTAAGTTCAAAAAGTTGAATTGCGTTAATATAATGGTGCGATTTCCCTGTTAACTACTCCACAAAATTATGGAATGCTGGAAAAAACATTTTATTTGTTTAAAAACGAAATGCAAATTAAAAGCTCGGGAAATTATTCAGAAAATTGTCTTTGCAAAGAACAAGTGTGATTCGGAACAAACCCCAAAAGTCTCTTGCTTCGCACTAAGCGTTAACGATTATATCGACAAATACATACACTGATTACTGCGACTTGCCTTGACACAACAGACGTAACCGGGGTTAGGATCGATTACCAACTGATTGAGGAGAAAAAAGCTAAACTCATGGAATCAGGTTAGTTGAATTTTTAAACATTCGACTGATGGTTAATGGTTAAAATCTTGAAACTTCGTATGCCTCTTTTCTTTTCGGGGAAGGGCAGCACGTCCACCCCATATTCACACACATACACACACACACACAAGCAATACCCCAACAAAAACACATACACCTACACTTATGTATAAATATCACACAGTTACAAAAAAGAAATATTACTCACTGAACCGATGGGAACGAAGGTATCCTTGTTGTAATCGTACTTGTTATTGGAGAATACGTTCAATTGATTCTACCAGGTATTTAAAACTCAACTCAACTCGACTCAAACAAATTAACTAACCTCAAGAAAACAACAATTGTTAAGTATATATGCATATACCATACCATAATATGATATAGTAACGGGTCAATCATTTAGAATCTTATTCTTTCAATTTTAAATAAATCAATTTTAATAATATTGCATATCGGAATTTTTATTATGACCCGAAATAACAATCTGTGATCCTTTTATTATCATAATTAGTCCGATTCCTTTGTTCCGCTTGGGAGTGCTGAAATGAAACATGTTCAGGGCTTCAAAAAAGTTTATTGAGATCGGATTAAAAAATAGTAAATGTCCGAGATGTTTCTCTAGTGTCAAAATAAAAATTCCGATCTTAAATTCTATTTTAATTGTTGGATTTAAAATTAATAAATTAATAGGTCTAAATAAATCACCCAAAATAATGAAAAATCCACACAGATCGCGTTATTGCAATTGCATGGGAATGGCATGTGCTTTGTGGTGTTTTGTTGATGGGCAGGGACTTCGATCAGGGATCATCGTTTTGCTTTCATTGCCACACCCTCCCACGGGGGTTGCCCCACCCCCTACCACCCCTTTCAGAGGTATGTAGTCCTCGCTCTCTCTTTCTCTGTTTTTCATTCTATCTATCTGTCTGTCTATCAATGAATCTATATCTTGTAGTCAATATAATAGGCTCCCAAACACGAACCAACAACACATGAACAGTATCAAGTAAACGGCTTTCAGAGACTCTCGCGACTCAGGTACATTTTCTTTAAATAATAAATATGCTTTTTCCTAAATAATTAGCTTATTTTATTTGTCGTCTTTGTGTTTGTCCGTTAAAATGCTGCTGTAACAAATATAATAAATCATAAGTAAAATATTTTATTTTAACATGTATTCGAAATTTATGCATATGGAAAGAGCATAGAAGCTTCGGCTATGCCGAATTTTTTTCATGTTTATTGCTGTTGTACTTTCCCATGTACATACATACAAAACAAACTTAAAATATTCCAAAGAGAGCTGAAGCAGTGATCGATATTTTTTGGATCGAATTCGAATTCGATATCGAAACATCATGTGCAATCGATTGAAGATGATTATAATGACGAGGTAATTGCAATTAAAATCAACAGAAAATAAAAACAAATCAAACAATCTTTGTAAATTTTCTTTTAAATCACATACTGATGTGTATTGTATCTGCATTCGATTTAGATAGGAGAGAGTAGTACTTGCTACTATTTAACTGAAGAAATAATAATAAATGCCAGGCAGGCCATGATACGTATTTGTTAACCCGCCCTCTCTACACTCCTGTGTACTGTTGAGCCACGTCCCACTTTCCCCATTTCAAAGTTTTAAACAGGTAAATTTTTTGTTTGTTAAACGCATTTAAAAACACTAAAATTAATTACACTAGCAAAACAAATTATTACCTATCGTCCCGAGTCCCCGAAAATTTCCCTACATCTGCTTCTTACCAGTGGGTTCAACTAAATTGCCTTTTGTACTCACAAATTAAGGAAAAACATACATATATGATTTTTTTTTAAAACAGTAACCGTAACATCTCTGTGTATACAATATACTTACGACATTCGAGATAATCGTAACAATCTTACTCGTATTATATCTCATACATACTACTCTCTACTTTCCCCTCAAAATCAAAAAAAAAAAAATTGAAAAAGAGAAATCAAACCAACAAAAATTCACTTGAGTTGAAATCTCCTACAGCTGGTTGGGTTTGCTTACACTGGGCAATGTTATCGATAAATTTGTTGTAATGCCGTCATTTTGTATGCTCATGCTCTTTTCTCCAAACATTGCAGGATCAACGTGCGACAGGCGGCCTATGAATCCCTCTCTCTCACGCACTCTCTCTCTGTTCAGACTTGGGAAAAATAGTGAAGAATATCTCCAGGTAACTTCTATGACCACAACATCCAGTAATGTTTCTTCAAGACAGACGATGACGCCGTAACGAGTAGCGAGTAACGAGTGGCGAATAACGAGTAACGGTGACGGGATCACCGTATCAAAACTCATGTTAACTGTAATAACTGCATGAGATACGAGGTGAATTTCAATTTCTCTCCTTTTATCTCTATATATACATATGTATAACTATATATATGTGCATATGTATATCATACAATCCTATATATTGCTTCCTCTGCCTTTATCTGTCTGTTTTCACACTTTAAATTGAAGAACAACAACGACACAGACACAACAGCAACAACAATTGTTATATATATTTAATTTATTTTATTGGCATCGTTGTACCTTTCACAAACATTTGCCATTGATTTACTATATAGATAAATATTAATTTATATATGTATCGCATTCATTGATCTTCCACATAATTTCGAATTGTTTGTGAAGGATCGCGTCGCACCCGCCTTTCGTTATGTATTTTAGTAAAAAAAATTATATTTTTTAAATTCATTTTAATTCACATACATAAATGTTTGAACGAGAAACTTAATTGAAAAAAAAACCACACAAAAACAACAACTAATTAACGACAACAACAACAAATGTAGTCACGTAAAGCAAGTTTTTAATTATTACATATATAACCTACATTTACAATTAATAATTATTAAATTAATGATAATAACATTCAATTTGAGACTCGCAATAATTTTCTAATAAAAAAATGCAAAAGAAAATACGCAAAAAATAAAAATGAAACGAAAAACATTTGCAAAAATTTGCGAATTGCAACAAAAAAATAATAATTGCATTTTTTCTCGGTATGGAAGGGGGTGAAAATTAAACAGGTGCTCATAAATATAATACTAATTAAATAACTCATTCAACAGCTGTGCAAAATGGTAATCTAATCTTTGGCTATAATAGAAAAATTTCATCTAAAATTAAATTTTCAACAGATCGCGTTGCTCGATCTTCTCCAAACAAATTAGTCTCAACTTCATAAAACTTAATGACGCTGTTCATTGTTGAAATCGGAGATCGAAAGTTAGAGTTATGCTTTTAAAAAGCATAATCAAACCCGAACAGAAGGGACTTAAATGAATGAGAAACCCGTCATGCTTAAAAAAAGTCCGTATATTACTTACTTTTGCACAAGGCTGTAATTCGGAGTGAAAACCAAGACAAATTTAAAGTTGATTTTCATTTAGCAATTGTATATATTTATTTGTATAGATAATATGTATACGTATTGTAATTTTGTGGTTGCCATTTACTGCATTTATCTTTAATATCTACAATTTCTATAAATGTATATTTAACTATGTATCTTTATATCAATTTTGGTAATCTAACATATTTATTCCGGAATTTTCAACATCAACAAAAATGAAACAAATTACAAAAAGAAAAAACTATTGGCAAACACAAAGCAAAATCATGTCTTTTGCGAATATTCATATATTATATATGTATGCATGTATATTTATAATAAAAAAAATTGCATTTTATTAACAGTTTGATGCATAATAGGTAATAAAAGTATAATAATATTGATAGATTGTTAATCAATTGAAAAGTAATGGAAAAAAAGCAATCAATACAAAAAAGAAAATAACGGATGTTGAGCAAATTGAGAAATTTGTTATTTTGCTAACTTACATTGAGAACTAACAACAAATTCAATGTTTATTTTTATTGTTAGTTTTTTTTTTTGTTTTTTTTACAATTTTTACAGTATTTGCTGGGCAATTTTACAAGTTTATTGAATTTTGTTCTTTGCACTTTCAACTTAAATTCAAAGTTCGCTGCTTGCAAGAAAAGTGTGCCCAAAGCGCTGCAGCTTTTCTTTGTTTTGTGTAAAGTTTTTAAATTTCTTCTGAAAAAAGTCACAGTTTATGTAGTTTATAAAAATTGTGTGCTTTTCGCACAGATAAAAAAATACGTTAATACCTAAAAATGTGTGTGTGTTTGTGTGTTCGAGTGGAGAACGCCTGTGTGTGTGTGTGTGTGTGTGTATGTGTTGACATTTCGAGATAATGGACATTATTCAGTTTAGCACCGGATAATTTAGGCTTTCAGGTTCAGGTTGAGGCTCCAGTTCCGGCTCCGGCTTGAGTTGCAATTCGAAGCTTCTGTCATGGTGTTTCATCTGTAAGACATAGCTGGCTGGAGTGGAAGATCGGCTGCTCCCTGGTTGTGTTGTCTGTGGCCCTGGTTCGCTGCTAGTGACAATGCTCCGTCACATCCACAATGACCGATTTCTTCCAGCAAAACAGAAAGTATCCAACGCCAGCGCCCAGCACGACCATCAGACAGAGCCACACATTGTACGTCATAAATATCAACATGAGCAGGAAGGATAGCGTCACCTGTAGTACGTGCAGCAGTGTCTGGTATAGATGATTGATGGACAGCATCGTGGGTCTGCGGCACACAATTAATGCATTTGATTAGAAGCAAAATCATGTCAAGTTCATATCATCCCATTTGCCCCATATAAAAACATAAACAAATTAACAAACAATGAATAAAATTGGCATTACATGTCAACTGTTTTAGCTGTGGGTTCGCAATTATACATTCATAAAAACTAGCATTGGATTCGTTATCGCATTAAACATTTTTAGCGCTTTAAATCGATCAGTCAACATACTAGATAAAATACTATATAAAAAAATATCGATACATGTATCGGGCTTTCGGTGTAGTTACATATGTTAACAGAAATTACAGAATGTTACTTTACAGTTTCTGTTTACACATGTCATGTAATGTAATCTGTAATTTCTATCAGTTGTTTTAATTACTGGGTGCGTGTGTTAATTCAATTATTCAAATTATATTTGTACATTAGCGTGTATCTAATAAATCTATAGCTAATTATATTCACAATATATTTAAACTACATAAATAATGTGCATTATTTAAGTGTTCCGCAAGGAGTGCAGTTAATATCTATGTTAGTAGTTTCTAATGGCTATTTTAGGGACACAGCTGGCGGCTGTCTAGAGTCTAGACTCCAGAGTCTGGGTAATTGATTATATCGGATATCGGGCAACAGGTGGTGTTCAAATTGGTAACAATTTGTCACAGCCAATAAGTCAGAGACGCGACTGTTTCAGACGGACACACTTAACTTAAATGTGCAAAATAATAATATCTCACATATATGTATGTATAAGATATTACATATGACAAGTACAGTTGGAGGACTCTTGGGATACTTACGGTTGTTTGTGCACAACTTCGCCAACATATCTGAGGGAATGATTGATTTTGGCGTAGGGCACAGTTAACGGTTAACAGGAAACGGGTAACGGTTGCGTGTGTACAAATACAGATGTAGGAGGGGAGATCAGTATCAAATTGTTATCGTTATCGTTATCAATATGCAAGCGTATTGCGATTATTGTTTTGTTTTGTTTTGACATTAATATCAATGAATAATAATAATAGTATTATAATTATAATTATTTGATTATTTTGTTTTTTGGGAATTTTGTACAGTCGAGTGTTAAATAGCGAATAAGATAATGATGTGAATAATTTACATTTTGATGTTGATGTTGAACGGAAAGCGTATTTGGATTTGAACGAATGATACACACAAGAGACGATATTTAACGGTAAACGGCAACGAAAACGAGAGTAAGAAAAAAATGAGATAAAAGAAAGCATTAGAAATAATATATACAGAAGACAGGACAAGGCGCAGTCACAGTCACAGGCACAAGCAAAGGCACAGGACGAACTCAAAACAAATACAACATGCTAAGGAGGCGGATCAGTAAAAGATGAGGATTACTCACTGCACGGGCGACGGCGCTGCGGCAGCTGGAGGAGGAAGACGTGGCGCCTCTGGATTGCGTTGTGGTCCCGTTACCGGCCGATATTCCAGCAGATTGTATGTCTTCCAGAACAGATACTCGCGATAGTATTTGAGGCCCTCGTAGAGCAGTGCCAACAGGAAGATGGCTATCATGGAACCAATGAGACCTCCCACCGTCTCAATATGCCACCAGGAGAATAGAATGGTCTCATTGTAACCAAAATGGAACTATGCGCAGAGGAAAACAAAAGTAATTCATCATTATAGCCAGTGGGAGTATGTTCAATCTGGACGACTTACCGCCATAGACATCATGTGCTCCATGCCAGTGCCCGTGCCGCCGGCATGATGATGATGGGCATGGTCATGCATGCTCATGTCCATGGCCACCTCGCCGTGAGGCGTCACCAAGGGCGGATTAAGCGTCGTCGTGTCCATATTGCTGCCATGTGCCATGTGCAAGGAATGATCAATCAGCTCTAAAAAGATGCCGAGTTGCATTCGCATTAGCAATAGATTAAAGCTGCAATGGGCTGAACTACTCACCGACATTGGGGTCGTGATGATGTGCATGAGCATGTGCGTCCATTTCGACTTTGTTCTATTGTTGTTCTGAAATCGTGGCCCTTTATTATCTGGATCTGTATCTGTATAGCGAATGGTGAAAGTTAAGTGCCAAATTTGTATCAAAACAATTAAAAAAACAGTAACAAATCCAACAAAAAAAATAGATTGTAAATGTATATAACTGGGTTTTCGGGTGCCATCGAGTCCACTGTCTATCAATTGCACAGCTGGCAACTAGAAAGTAAATCATTTAAATGACTCAGCGCACCTTTCACCCGGCACAGAGCACAAAGCACACAGCTCAATCTGAATGCGATAGAGACTAGTTACTTTCCCACTTTATGCCCCACCCATAATATATCCCATAACCATAACCTCCTTCCCATTCCCATAAAGGTCACACATTCCTTTCGCAGTTCGGTTTAAATGAACTTTTAATGAAATTCCCAACATTACTTGGCGTGCGAATGCGTAAATGCCTTTGAAAGGGGGTGTTGAAATGGCATCCAACTTCATTTTAACCTCACTAATCGATTATGATTGTATTATCAATGATGCTGCTAAACTATGTGCTACCCTATATTGCACACAATCGTTTATAATTGATAACATTTTGACTAAAGTTCAATTTTATTTAATCAAATTGCGTTTTGTATAATACTTCCAGTATTCTTATGTCTATTTAAGCAACATACATGGCAGTTCTTTAATTATCCCTTTCGAAATAAGTAGATCTGAACACTTAAAGTTATGGTATATAAGTAAATATATATTTCAGAATTAATTTTATTCCTATTTTGTTATTTTATTTACTTTCTATAAAATTTATATGTAATTGTCTTACTAGTTCACTTTTCCGACTGTGCTATAGATTCCAAAATTCTCATAGTATATCAAATAATACTACTTATCAGACTAAACCACACTTTGGCCTACCGCAAATTGAGGTTTTGGGTCAGGAAGACTTGAGTTGGGTATCTGTTTTTGTGGGGTAGAGGGAAGGCTTTACTTAAAACTGAATAACAATAACAATCGGGGGAATTCAGATTGTTTTTGTGTGTTTTGTGGTCCACATATCAGAATACCAGACAGCGATGATAACGTTCATTAGAGGGTTATATTTTTTTTTTTTGTAATTGTTGTTATTGTGGTGCATGCAATCAGTAGAATATGGAAAAAAAGAGGGTAGTGTAGTGCTTTAAAGGTCATTCATAAATGGATATTATAATGGATAGGAATGGGGTTTGAGCATATGATACTTAAAACGCTCTCTTTCTTTCCACTTTCTCTACCCCTTCCCTTCTCTCTCTCCCTCTGTTTTCCTCTAATTATAGCCAAATAGTGCTGTCTCAATTCTGTGTAATATATGATCGCAGATAACAAATACATGAGTCGACTTAATCAACGATCGCTTGCAATAAGATTTCTGTGTATGCTATAATTACTTTGTTTTGGGAAATTCAAATGATTCTCTTTACTACCTTTTTATTGCTCTGCTCTCTCTATATAGTTATTTTGCTTTGCAACTAAATAGTCACGCGAGTCTGTAAGTATCCGGGGATATCACTGATCAGCAAACACGTATTTACCCGCAATGAGAAACGAGTTGTCACTCGCATTCTACATTAATGATTGCGGATCCGGTAACTATCTGAGCTGACCAGGTTAACAACAACAGCTTAGAGAGGGAGGAGAGAGATAGAGAGAGAGAGAGAGAGAGGGCGAACTCAAAGTTGTCTCTAAAGTTATTCCGAATAACAACAATAACAAACAAGTATTCACAATCTCATTCCAAGAGTCTCTAACAAAGAAACCGCAATAAAAAGCAGTTGAGGTTTTTGGAATTTCAACTGTCAGAGTGTGTGTGTTGCTTAAGATAAGGAAGGCAAATCATTTTAGCACCAAGTGCAATCATATTAATTATTAACTCGAAACAGAAGTATATGAGTATATCTGACCCCAACTAAGAGCTATGGCCCATAACGGTTTCACAGTCTTTCAGTTGATGCCAACCTGGCTTAAATAGACGTTCACCTTGAGGCTTCGCTTGCCTCCCAACTGGTCTAACTGGCTGCACAATTTCAACATTCAAAGAAATATCTATGCTAAAGCTTTATAGAAATTTGCATTAACACTTTAAGATATTAACATTTTTAATTGTAGTCCAAGATCTCATTAAATCCTAACTTAAATTAAGATTGTAACTATTTTTGATAATGACTGCAATGACTAGTACTTAAACGTTATACTTTTATATATATTCTATATATATATATATCTTGATTCATTCAGTTTCAGATTCAGATTCATCAGTCATCGTCGATTATTTTCTTGTCCCACAGACCCAGTTGACGCATCTGGATTTGGTAAAAGCGCTCCAAGATGTTGGCACTGCAATAATACTCGGTATCAACGGAATTGTACATGCGACAATTCGAGAAGATTCTAGCCATATCGGCCATGAAGAGGCGACGAGTCTTGTAATAGCCTCGGCTGAGACGCTGTCCAACTGTGAACAGATCCATCGGATATTTGACTAGCTGATAGTAATCGGGGGCATCTATTGTATTGACGGGCCTTAGAAATGGCGCAGCCAAGGGATGACGACGCACAGCTTGAAGCACGCATGTGAAGACGGTCATCAGTTTTGAAGGATCAAATAATTCGTCAATGCTGTTATTATTAGGCGCTTTACGATTTGTATTTATTTGCGGCTTCCATCCGACATCTCTTAGACCTGGAATTGAGTCAATGGGTACAGCTCTAAGACCCTCCTTGAAGCACGTTAGACCCCGTTGAATGTTTTGAGGCCCAGTTTGCCTTTCCTGTATAATCTCTTTGAGAATTTTGCTTTGTTGTTGAACTATCGATGTGAACTCCGTATACACGATACTTGGATGCAGTTCACAGTGCATTAGAATAGCGCCACTATACTCCTTAATATATCCGTGATAAACCGGTCGAGCCAATCGAATTTTTTGGGAAAAGCCCGACTTTTTAAAGTACCCAATGGCATTCAAATCGGCAAATGTGAGCAAATTCTTAATGCCCTTCGGTACAATATAATCTTTCAGATGATTCATCAAATGGCTGCCATAGCCCCTCATTTGCTCTGACATCGAGACGGCACAGAAGACAATCTCGGTGAATCCCTGCGATGCAAACGTACGAAAACAAATGCCGCCAATCGTCTGCTTTGATTTGATAAGGGCTAAGTTCTTGTGTTTTGGATCGAACACCATCCGGCTGATATATTCACGGGGCATCTTGGGAAGCTGATGGGAAAACAGCGATTGCAGTGTAATCAAAATGACAGAGCTTTGCTTATCGATGGAACTTGTTGGGCTGTTTGCCACAACATGAAACTCGATAATTCCCCTTTTCTCTTCGTCCTTTACAGTTTTAATAAGAGACACATTGAAAGGATCCAAGATTCCTGGCTTGATCCCAGACATCGATAAGGCTTTTTGGGCACGTTCGACGACATCTTTAGGCAAATCATTCTCTTCATTCTCATCATTTTCATCGGCAAGTAATATTTCTATTTTAGATTTCTTGAGACGAGGTTCTCCATTTGAAATCTTAGCTGTCTTGCTACCTGTATTCCAATTCATTCTGGCCATTAATTTGCCGTTCTTGCTTTGATACTAGTTCAATCATAACAAACAAAAAAAAAAATAAATAAAAAAAAAACCATGATAGTAATATGCAATTTATAAAGATTGAACAGAAATACTTTTGCTTTGCAACAAATTAACGTACGAAATTATCTAAAATTCAACTTGAGCAACAAAACTACGGAAATAATTAGATATGTATCTATGTATTAGGGGGTTTCCAATTGAATCTTGCATATCGCGTTGCCAACACTGACGCTGACCCGCCATTGTGCAGCACTCCCCCCGCTACAGACGTAAAAATATTAACCCAATTTTGTCTGGTTGCCTGATTTGATTTTGCAATTCACTTTCTGTTTCTCTCTTTCTTCCATTCACCTTTTCTATGAGATGTTAGTATTGCGGGAAGACTTTCGATTTCAGCTGGATACATTAGCAGCCATTAGCAACTGTGAATACGGGTACCGTCAATCTATAAAGGTGTTTTCATAACTTTCGTTGATATGACAACTCGAGTATGCCGTTACTTTACGCGGATGAAAAGGAAATAAGAGAATCAAAGATGGCGGCATTCATAATTATCGATAAATGCATGCAAGGAATGTGCCTTCATTTATCTTAATGCAGTATATATATGCCCACATCTACGAAGTAAATATATGTAGATATATATTAGTCACACTGTTTACTCGTATATTTGCTCTTAAACTTACAAATTTGCATTTACTTGCCAGACATTTGATCTATTGTGCATCGCAATGCTAACACTTGTAATCGTTTTCGAAGTGCAAACTTGTTTGGGCAACACTGTTAAATTAGAGAAAGAGAGGAAGCAAGAGAGAGAGAGACACTTTGCCAGCTGACAGTCGGAGACTGTGAGCAATTTAATATGCATGCCTTTGTGAGTGCGTTCAGTTTGAATAGCCGAAACGAGTTGGGAACCCACTGGAGGGGGTTTTCAGGGGAGCTGTTGTTTGTTTGCCTTATGTGTGTGTGTTACGTCACAGTGAGCGGCACACAACAGTTGCGAGACAATTGCAAATATTGCACGATTCGATCTAAATTCGAAATCGATCGAAATATCGAATAAAGATTTAAATACCATTACAGATGCACGTGACTTGCTTAGGTGTGCAAGTTTTGTATATGTAAATGCATATATGAATACATTGTATGTACATTGTATGTATATAATTGTTTAAATGGCAAATCCAGTGATTAACGAGCCACTGATAAACGAGCTTCGCACGTTCTTTTATTTTTTGATAAGTGTGTGTATTATAAGCAACTACAGCAACAATTACAATGTTGCTTTTGTACTTTTGTGTACATATATAAGGGTACTTACTGCACTGCACTTAATGCCTGCCCCTGTGATTGTAACTGCGAAGTGCGAGTGCGAATACGAATAAGAATTCGAATGCCGGTATAAAAACTCAACGGAATGTGCAAAGCTGAAACAGAAGTCATTAAAAAACAAAAACAATAAGCAAGATACATATATTTATGGGAGTGTAATCACTGTTTTCATATGAATGCTACATCGACACGCACACACACACACACAAGTTTGCACTGTGTCAGTATATCGTTAGTAATAAAACGATGGTCGCATTATCGTTCAGCTTTCACATGCTGAGGAAGCTGCTCTGCTGCATGCAACATCAGAGATGCACAATCAGAACAGCTGTTCGTCCATAACGGCATAATTGAACAATCTACAACAACAAACACTAAGCACTACAATAACAATACCGACAACAACAATAACGACAACGACCAACTGATTAAACCATCTGCGAACAATCATAAGCTTAAGATTATTGTCTACACTAATGCACTTTGTTCATTTTGCACAAACTTTAACTGAACAAAAATGAAAAAAATTAAGAAAGTTCACTGACATTGTTATTTAATCACATATTTATGTTTGTATTTCGACATGCGCTTGCATTAAGTAGTTATATGTTACTTTGTTGCATTATCACACTGCAATTGAGTTATTGTTTATTTTATAATTCTGTGTTATTTACTTCTTTTTGCCGTATTGCTATTTTTGAAAGCAAAATGCGCACGTCTGCCCGCAGACAACTTGTTCGCACAATTAAAAACCACCTCCTCCATGGCGGCCAGCGTTGCCAACTTTTTAAAAGAAAAAAATAGCTATTTCTGGCTGGAAAGCATTCGAGCAATAGCTACATTATCGTTGCAAAATAGCCAACAGACGGCACAGCTGATTTACAAATGTTTTAGCGGTTATTGATTTTGATTAATTTTTTTTTTAAATCGTTAAGAAAAAGCTCGATAGAACAACTCACCAAAATGAACGAACGATTTAAGCTTATCGCTGTCGATAAGCTTCGAATAGCTGAATGCGTTCGATTGTTCATTGTAGAAGTACAACTGCGTTCGCTTATCGATTTATCGCTTTTTCAAATTTAAATTCAAAAGTTGTTTGATTTGGATGAAGATTTATGTATAAACAAACTGATGATTACAATAATTAAACTGGCACTTAACTGGGACTAAAATGAATGCCGACAATAATTGAATACATGCATGACTACTTAAATAGACACCTTACAAAGCATATTAAAACATAAAAATACAAAGAAATAAATAAAGAAAGACTTAAGGATAAACAAGTAAATAATTATTTGGGACTCTGGATTAGACACGATCGGAATCGTTGCCTAAAAGTGGAACTGCATCTAATGTCTGATTGGGATCGTCGCACCGTGCACATGGTCCAAAGATGCGTAGCATCCGCGAGGCCAGCGATCTCTTTCTTCGGTTTGTATGCCCATTGGACGTGTGCTGCATATAACCAAAGGATTGGCTCTGGGTGCTCGTGTTGTTGCTGCTGTCGGCATTGAAGTTGCCAATCCGAGTCGCTGGATTCAATGAGACCAGCTCGATGACACGATTGTTGTGCTTGTCAATGTATATGATATCTCCAACTGGACCAAAGCTTATTGTCTGACCACGAAAACGGGGCTGCGGTGATCGCAGCTCGTGTCCCTCAATATCGATGGCAGAGTCGTTGCTGCTTGGATGACTGCTGCCGGAATTGTTCGTGACAATGCGATTGCAGCTGCTGGGCTGTGAGTTGATGTCAGCATCGCCTCCAGCTGCAACTGATTGAAGATATATATTTATATATTCCGTGTTGATATATTGACATGTAATCCTACCTGTAATAAGAGCATTCCCATTGGCATCCACCTCGGAGCAATCATTGCTAAAGTTCAACAAAAGTGGCTTCAGATGGCCGCTCATCTTGGTGGACTTGTTGGGCTCAGGACGGACACTGAGTAATGCTATTTCAATGGATCCGTCTCGGCTGTCATAGGTGATATCATTGAGATTTGCATTGGGATGTGGCGTCGCATTGGCGGCGATGGCGGGCATGTCCGACAGATCAGACAGATGCGACATGTGTGCCAGATCCGTTTGTGTAGCTTTGGCAACGCACTCTCTCTCGCTGGGGTGAGGCAATGTCGGATAGTACATCAGGGAGTGCAGGGAGGGAGCAAGTGCACCATTGCCACCCGCTGCCTGTCGCTTTAGCTGGTCCTGGCATTCGGCCAAGTCTTTGCGAGCTGCTTCATAGAAGTTACGTGCGTCTTCAAAGTTCTTCCTCAACTGGATGTTTTCCTCAAATTTCTTGAAGAGCTTCGACTCCAAATGATCAATACGCCAGTCTTTCTCGCTCAACAGCCGTTCATAGCTTTCGTCCCGCGAATTTGAATTGGAATTTGTGTTCGTTTCGCTGCTGTTGGCCGTCGACAAGGACTCGTCCAGCTTCTGCTGATCCTGGTGATCCTCGGCGTTGCCACGAGGCGTCAATGACTCAGGCATCGATTGATGGCGTTGAAATGCGCCAGATGCATTGCGACGCTTTTGTTTCGGATCATCCATCTCTGCAATATACTTTCTTACTTTGCTGGTCACGTGCTGATAGCGACGCTTCGTGTATGCCGTGTGTATGTCCTGGTAGGAGATCGCCTTGCTGCTCCGTGCAATCCCCGGCTGTGCATTTGTGTTGGTCTTGGTATTGGTATTGGTAATGCCATCATTATTGCCTGCATCTGCTAATTGCAATTATCAACTTATTTTCAATCGGATTTTGAGTTACGCTTACCATTCTTAGCTTCCTCGTGATCCCGATCATGATCAAGTCCTACGGGATCACTGGCACAAGTTTCTTCGGAGCAGTCGCTGTTCAAAAATGGCGACTCGTTCTCATGGAAATGTTCCAGCTCAGGGAGTTCCAGGCGTATGTTGCATTGCCGCTGAAGGCTTCGGTTCTTGCCAACTGACGCCGCGTTTAAATTGTCGAAGAGTTCGTCTGCGGGGAAGCTTTCATCCTGCAGACTCATTTCAAACACATGAAATTGCACATTAACCACGTTCTGCCACAGTGATCGATGCTTGTGCAAAATTCATCAATACATTCATCTATACAAATTTAACTTGGAAGAGCACCGTTATATTCAAGTGATATAAGGAACTAGTTCTGGATCTCCTTATATTTCCTAGGTCATTTGTTGCACAAAGCAACAATGAAAAAGTCAATTTTGTATTATTATTATTAGTTTTAACTTTTAGAAGAATAAGATTATTTATATTATTATGTATATTTTTTGAAAGAAGATTAATTCCTACTTTATTTTTAATTTTGGGGTGGGGTTATCAACCTGAACGATTACAAGCTGAAATTTATTTACTATTTTATACATTATTCGTTTGTGTACCTATATTAATTCGCTATTATTGCTAAATAAAGTTTTACATTTGAATTGTGCTCCGTCCACAAATATCGATTGTTTGGCTTTTAACTCACTGCCGACTGTTTAATTTATCGATTATATATACTTATCGGATACCAACGCATGAGAAATTATTGCATTGTGAATAAAAGATAAATAAAGCTCAGGTTATGCACGAACGCAAAAAATGTTTACTCTGTTTTGTTAAATTGGCATAATTACATGATATTAATTGCAAATTAGATAAATAAATAAATACGAAACAGCTGTGCAGTGTATACACAGCTGATGTCAGTTGTGCACGTCAGTACTTAACGCCCATCAGCAGTGCTACAGTGTGCACCTAAAAGATTTAGTTTTAATAATTATTTTTGCGCAGTAGATTGCAATAAACGTTGTTTATTAAATAATTTTGTGGGTAAAAAATGAATCTAATGCCAGTTTCTTGGTTTAATCGACGTTCTCTTTTAACAGTATTCTATATTTCGCACGTTGAGCTGTTTACCACCTGTCGGGCCTGCAAGCGGCATTGTGCAAAACAAAAACACGTGTAGTCGCTGTGACTGCAAAACAAAACAGGGTCTAGTTTTATTCGTTTTATAAGAAGTCAATACTAAAAAAAACTTTTCAAGATGGGTATGGTACAGAAGCGTAAGAAGATGCACTATGGCGACACGCATCTGCAGCGTCGCTGGCGTGTACGCAACCGCAGAAGAGATCTGGATCAAATCGATGATGATATGCGCACTCGCAGCGCGGAGCTGATCAACCAGAATGTGGACTTGGACAAGCCGGGATTTGCGCAGTTCTACTGTGTGCACTGTGCCAAGTACTTTATCGATGACAGATCCATGCAGGCGCATTTCCGCACCAAAGTGCACAAGCGTCGCATGAAGGCGCTCGAAACAGAACCGTACAGCATCGAGGAGTCAGAGCGTGCAGCTGGACGGGGCAGCTTCCAGAAGCCCAAGAAGCGTGTCATCGAGACACAGCCCAGCAAGGAAGATGTCATCGCTGGCAAACGCATCAAAGTCGTCGAAGTTCCCGAAGACAACACAGACAACAACACCATGGAGGAGGAGGAGGAGGCGAAAGAGGAGAAGACAACTGAAAAGCCAACGCCATCCAAGAAAGCTTCCAGAAAGAGAGCTAAAAAATTGGCAACATAAATTGCATCAGTTTGTAGGACTTAGTTACGTAGACAACAATAAATAGCATACAATTATTAATTTTGTATGTATGTAAACTAGATGAAAATAATGTTTAGTTTCCGAAATATAAATGCAAAAGTTACAATAATTGTGTAGATTGACTTTCATTTGAGTCAGGACATCCAGAATTTCCCCATCCCTCAAGAGTAAATAAAACATTTCATTTGAAATAGCATCGTATAAATATATTTGTTTGTATATACACATAAAGAGTTATATATATTGTGGATATATGTTATATGTATATAATGTAATTCTCAGCTCAGTTGACTTACCCTATACATACATATATATATGTCATATATACTTATATATGCATTAAAAACTATTCGAATACAACATGTATACATTCTATATAATACAATAGGTATATAGCTGGTGGTTTACTGTTATACGTTGCCAAAACTATTGTTATATATTTAAAAAATACAAAAAAAAAAACCATTTAAATATAGTATGTATATATATTATATAAATTTTATGTATGTATATATTTGGTGTACATTTAGTGATATCGAAAACCAATCAAATTCTGATTTGCATTTGGGACTTTTGAGTATAATAACAAACAGATTGAAGTGTGTATGGGATTAGTTATAGGAGTAGGAGAGTAGACTTGGATCCAAGTTGAGGGAGGTTCCATATGAAGGCGGCAATTGGAGTATCTTCAACTTTTTGAACATATCTATTATGAATGATGACTGGGCAGTGTTGATGATGTAGATATGAATGTGTATGTGTATGTGTGTGTGTGTGTATATGTATATACATATATACAAAGCCCGACACTGGTGAAAGTTTAAGTTCTAAGGTGTATATATGTATATATAGATATATGTCTATATATACAGGATATTGTGTAGTTTCGACTAGTTTCACAGTTTGTTTAGAGTTGGATGCAACTGCTCGCCATAAGCCATCGTCTGCTGTTTGCCAGCAGCTGCAGTTCCAGCTCCAGCTCCGACTCCGGCTCCAATTGATGCCCCTCCTCCTCCCCCTGCTGCTGGCGCTTTGGTTGCGCGTCTGCGCGTCGTCGTCACGGACTCGGCGCGCACTTTCCGAAGCGGCACGACAGCAGGAGCAGCGAGTGCAATCTCTGGATGCTCGGTGAAGAATGGATGATTGAGCGCTTCTTCGGCACTGATGCGATTATGGGGATTGATCTCAAGCAGGCGACCAAGCAGATCATATGCGCTGGCCGGAAAGCATTCATAGGGATCCAGGGGTTCGGTCACATATTCGCTCTCCTCGCAGAGGCAATTGAAAAAGTACTGATCACAGTTCTTGCACACATCGCACCTGCCGTCGGGTGATTCATATTTCCTAATCATTTTCGCATCGCTGAAGATTAAGCGATGACGGAAGCGCAGGCACAGCTTGCGCAGATTCAGTGACTTTGATCTGTGACTAATTGTCACCATGCGCTCCAAGGCCAGGGCCGTTTTTCTAATAGCCCGATCGCCGAATATGGTCACGATCTCGGCGAGAGCAACGAAATCGTTGGGCGCCTTGAAGAAAGGATACACCGAGGACAGTATGGAGAGGAAGATAACGCCCGCCGCCCACACATCCACAGCGGTTGTCTGATCCGCATACTTGAGAAGCACCTCCGGCGGCCGATAGCCAGGAGTGCCAGCTCGAGATGCGTGCACCTCCTTCTTCATCAGGCAGTTGAGACAGACGGAGGGATTGGCAAAGCAAAAGCATTTTCCGTTCCCCCCGCCAGCTGATCGATTTGTGTTGTACTTGCTGCTGCTGCCGCTGCTCGCCGGCTGCTGCTGCTCCGCCTGGACATGGGACGGAAATGGACCAAGTGCATCGCCAGCATCTGCTTGGGCTAGACTCTGTTTGGGATCATCTGGCGTCGTCAATTCAACACTGGCCTTTGTGCTCTGCGCTATCTCGTTGACCGGCTTAAGGGGCATCTTGTTCCAGCTGCTTGGAGCTGTTTCCTCGATCAGGCGCATGCGTTTAACGGCGCCTCCCAACGTGGCATCTGTTTCTCTTTGACTGGCTGCTTGGCTGGCAGCTGCTGTTCCTGTTGCTGCTCCTGCCCCTCCTGCTAGCTGCTGTGCGGCGGACAACGAATCCCGCTCTCTTGGACGCTTGCTGTTGCCAATGACAATGTTGCCCCTTCGCAAGTCCTGCAGAGCAGCACCAGGAGCAGAAGTAGCACCAGACTGCTGCTGCGAGACAGTCACATGCTGTGCCAATCCGAAATCCACAAGCAAAAACTGCCCCTGCCGTCGGTTATATAGAAAGTTGCTCGGCTTCACGTCCCGGTGTATAATGTTGAATTTGTGCACATGTCGCAGGGCCAAGAGCAGATTTCGCATATACATCCGAATCTCCGGCACATCCATTTTGGTATAGAAGTCATGGAAGCGGTCGTGCGGCATGTAGGGCATCACAAAAGCCGCTGATGCCTCGCAGCGTAGACAACAATGGATTCCCACCACATTATCCGTGCCCCTAAAAAAAGAGAGAGAAAAAAGTGTGAGAGAGATGGTAAGAGAGATTAGAATGGAAGCGGTCGAACCAAATCAAATGTTATAAGAGCAAATGGGGACATTCAGCTGGACTTATAGAGGTACACTTTACACTCAATAAGTCCCGGGTATGTATAATGTATAAAAATTGTTGGTTTATTTGTGAGGCCCGGGACTCATTGAGTGATGTGTTATATGTTTATTTTATATTTGAATTTTAAACTTCAAACTTTATCTGTTCTTCATTAAAAAGGTCATTATGTCAAATTTGTTTGCTCTAGCACTTATTGTCTATAAAAATAAAGCTGTTTATACAGACAGACAAGGCTATGTTGAAGGAATGTTGATGCTAATCATGTATATATGTTACATATTTGTATACTTTATAGTTCCTAAGCAAGTTAGTAGTTTCTAATTCAATGAAATAACCTGTTGAATACCCTCAATGTCAGACATGTCAGCGAATCAGTTACCTAATAATCCACACCTTTAAACGGCTTTAAAACTTTGCCGATTATTGCGATGATTATTATTTAAGCCCTTTCCAGCTAAGACGTAAGCACAAGACGTAAGACGTAAGAGGTAAGAGGTCCATGCCGCCCACGTCGACACTATCTGTCGACGTCACAGCGATGATAATTCGCCAGGCATTGCGCACGAACCAATCCGAGTCCCAGTCATAATTATCAACGCTGTGACGCAATTGGGCAACGGAATTTGCGCAAATTGAACGAACAGAGATAGATATACAAATATGTAGATATGCTTAACAGTGAGTGAGCGAGAGATATACAAAAAGGTATGCAGACCAAGAGGACAAGGCAGCCAGGGCTGGGAGAGAATAACAGAAACAAAGAAAGAGAATGACAGAAAGGAGAGTTGGCTCATCGGTTAACCGGCCGGCCGGTCTGTCCGCCGGACAAATATTATGTGTGTAGCAAGCAAACCAAACCAACAAGCCACCCACCTTCTATGCCCACGCACAAAGAGTCATGCTGTCGTCTCCTTCACCTTCTTCGTCTCCGGATCGCATTTATATTCAATCAGTTGGCTGTGGCAAGGCATTAAAAATGCAAAACAAGCGAAAGCAATCCCTAACGGAATCAAAGTCAGCTGGCAGTTGTGTTTGGTTTTAGGCATTAATTACGTTAACCCTGAATTATCTTATCTAATCTCAGCTAAGCAGAAGGTCGTCTATCGATACATTGTCTAATCGATAAATCACACTGGGCAGGACATGACAAAATTATTGTCAATTTGCTCTCTTTGTGTTAATCAAATATAGTCACTAAACATATTTTTAGTTTTATATATATATGAATATGTTTGTCTGTATGATATGTAAACAAACGTAACACAAGCAAACCAAATGAGAGAAACAAACTCAGCCAGAGAGCAAAGAGCGAGAGAGATGGAGAGTCGCGGTGTAACTGAGAGAACAGGGCACGTGAATGGTGTGTGAAAGTGCAATAAACGTTGGGGCAATGGCAATGGCAACGGCAACTTAAATAAATTGCAATGACGTATTGACGTAGGCACGTAGAATGGAAGAGACGTCTACATGGCTACCAGCTGACGTCGTTCGTGACGCTGTTAACGGCAAAGCGGACAAACAGACATATGTACATACACACAAATTATAAAAACTGTTTGTTTGTAACTTATGTTCACTTCTCAAGAATTTCAATTTAGACATACCCCATATCGGTCATGCATTGCAACTCCTTCATAATACGATCCGGATGACTGGTGGGTATGTGATGCTTGATCGCAAACTTGCGACGCATATTGTCCGGCAGATGAGACTCCCGTTTAAGCGTCGCCAACAGGACGGTGCTGAAGGTGCCATTCCCAATACGGCTGTGCACATCGAATATGTGTCCAATGTCGGGTATGCGCTGCAGCAGATCACCAATGGCCTCTGTGGGTAGATAGAGTATAATTACAATCCATATTTACATTACTAATGTGACTTTTGCTCTTCTAAGATCTGGCTGCACTCTTCCACTCCCTTCACTCTCTTTCTTGTGCGTCCGCAACAGTGTTGGCAAAACAGCGGTATTTTCTCATCAAATCTGGCTCTTCTCAAAATACGATACAAAATTGGTTGTGTATTATTGCCAAAAAATAAAATTCTGGCTTTGACAAGATTTATCAGACTCTGTCCATGTGCTTCATAGCTGTTATACTTGTATTGCATGCCGCAACCAAGATATATCAAAGTGATAAGAAAAAAAGCGTTGCGACAGCTCTAAGACTTTTTGAGACTAATGATAAAGTTCGTGAGGATATTGCATATTATCGAACATAAATTAAAATAAAATGTTAATAAACATGCAGAAAAAAGATATTTTGTTGAAAAATGTAGCTTTTTCCAGCTTTTTATTGCTGCTCAAAAGTTGACAACACTGGCTCGCAAGTACAACGAAAGTAGTGAACAAAAATAGATTTGAAAAGACACATACAATCCCACACACACACACAATCAGTGCTGCCATCGGAAATCAGAAATAAAGAGAAGCAAAAATCAAAATGGTGCCTCCTACCTTCGCTTTTATTACGCGGCTTCGTCCTGATGCTCGCGTTCATCACCGCATGTTGTTGTTGTTGTTCTATGGCCGCCGGCGGTTTTTGGAGCTTAACAGTATTGTTGTTGTTATTGTGCTGCTTGTGCAGCATCATCATTGGAACTTGCTTGCTGCGAGCAGATGAAAATGCAGCTGCAGCTGCAGTTGTTGTTGTCGTCGTCGTCTGCATCGACATCGACTTCTCGTCCTGACGCGCTATTGGCCAGGAGTGAACGCCGCTGCTGGCGCTCTGAACCACACTGACACTCATGCCTTGAAATGTGGCTGCCAACTTGGGACTGGAATTGCCTCGAGCTGTTGCTGCTGCTGTTGTTGTATTGATAAGTTGCTGCTGTTGCTTTGGCTTGTTGTTGCTTTGCCTCTGGACGTGTGCATAGTGCTTTGTTGTTGTTGGAGCAGCCGCTACGACCGTGCTGCTGTAGTCGTAGCAGCCGGATCCGGAATTAATGCGCTTATCCATATCCGTATTCCAGGCGTTGTTGGAGCAATCAAGGACAGCATCGGCCTGACCAAAGTACGCGGAGCGGATGGAGTTGGGAATTTTGATTTTTGATTTTCTTTGTCGGATTTATTCCGGTTGTCGACTGTTTCCCTCAAGATTATGTTGCTCTCTAGCCGATTTTTTTTTTTTTTTTGTATATTTCTTTTGCTGTTGTTATTGTTGTGGCGTCGTGTTTTATCGCCACCCTCTTGAGATATTTGGTGGAGGTAGAGGGTTTCTTGTCTATAAATACATGGAAATTTTGACCGAACTTTAAAATGGTTTTAATTTGATTTAATTTGTTTGTTTCTGCCAAATGAAACTGAAACACATTTCTAGCATTTTACATATCTCAGCTAGTCGAATTTCAACCGCTTACTTTTTTTTTCTTGATTCGGATTCCGTTTCTGCTTTTGTTTTGGTGTCTCTCTCTTCTTTCGCTGCCGCTGCCGCTACCGCACCCGCTGCCAATCACCGACTTTATACGTCACGTATGGGGAGCGAACCACGATGTTGGCGAATATCAGCTGGAGCACTAGTCAGCCGCCGCACTTTCCGTATTATCTAATTATATGCGACCCATACACCAAGTTTATTTACACTGCGATGCGACCGACCGACGCGGTCTACTTAGGACACTGTTGCCAACTTGGCTATTTTATAGCTAGATTTTTGGCTATTTTCAGAGTTCGTTTGCTAGAAAAATTTCAAAATTGCTTTTAGCTGAAAATCAGACTGTTTTAAATATACACTCAGATAAGTCTTGCCATTTATATTTGTGGTAAAACTGTAAAAAAGTGCCCACAATACTTATCTTAGATGCTTTTTGAACAGAAATAGCTATTGTTTTCAATTAAATCTTGGCAGTACTGGTGTGGAGGGCTGCCACCCGGTCCAATGCCAATGCCACCCTGCAAAATTTCCTGATCTGGCAGCTTGTACCATTTTAATCAAAGTGCACATTTGGTTGCATTTCACCTATTTTTGATTTTCTTAATAGTGGGATTCCTGAAACAGATTCGGATTTGATTTCGATTTGGTTTCACCGAAGAAAAAAACTAAAATCGAATCTTTTACCGAAACAGTTCTTTCGGGACGTACTGGAACCGAAACCGTAACCTATATTTGTTTATCAGGTTAACTCATACTCAAATATGCGATTTATATTAAAAGTAAAAGTTGAAATTGTGTTTTTTATCAAAAATATTGGAAATACAAGATTATTCTGTTTTCAGGTTAACAAATATCAATAAAGTATAACTAGAACATTTTATCAGGTTAACCCATACTCAAATATGCGATTTATATTAAAAGTAACAGTTGAAATGATGTTTTTTTTATCAAAAATATTGAAAATTAAATACAAATGTTTGAGAGTTGGTAGTCCTTGAGTAAAGGTCAAGGGACAAGTCAAGGGAAAAGTACGGATAAAATAGACAGTGATAGGGAAAAACTAGTCGGCCGGAAAAACATATAATGGAAAAAAACTAAAAGTTTGAGGTAAGGAGAGAGCTGAAAGATCTTACGGAAAAAGTACACTTGTCAAGGAATAATCCTATTTTGACATATACTCCAATTTATATTCCATTTAGTCCTACTTCTATTCATTCTTCTATTAGCATTTGAATTATTTCTCTATATTCGAACTCGTACTTCTTCCTCAGTTTCTCTTTGTTTTTCTTAACCTCTCTACTACTGCTACTATAAATACTACTCTTATTATTACTCCTCCCAGTTCCTCTCCCAATCCCTCACCCAGGCCCCGCTCCCACTGCCTCTCCCAGGCCCCGCTCCCACTGCCTCTCCCAGGCCCCGCTCCCAGTCCCTCTTCCAGTCCCTCTTCCAGTCCCTCTCCCAGTCCCTCTCCCAGGTCCCTCTCCCAGGTCCCTCTCCCAGTCCCTCTCCCAGGCCCCGCTCCCAGTCCCTCACCCAGGCCCCGCTCCCAGTCCCTCTCCCAGGCCCCGCTCCCAGTCCCTTTCCCATGTCCCTCTCCCAGGCCCCGCTCCCAGTCCCTCTTCCAGTCCCTCTCCCAGTCCCTCTCCCAGGTCCCTCTCCCAGGTCCCTCTCCCAGGCCCCGCTCCCAGTCCCTCACCCAGGCCCCGCTCCCAGTCCCTCTCCCAGGCCCCGCTCTCAGTCCCTTTCCCATGTCCCTCTCCCAGGTCCCTCTCCCAGTCCCTCTCCCAGGCCCCGCTCCCAGGTCCCTCTCCCAGTCCCTCTCCCAGGCCCCGCTTTCAGTCCCTCTCCCAATCCCTCTCCCAGGCTCCGCTCCCAGTCCCGCTCCCAGTCCCGCTCCCAGTCCCGCTCCCAGTCCCTCTCCCAGTCCCTCTCCCAGCATACTCGATAGTCGGAGACCCCGTACTTACTATGGAAAAAAGTTATAATGGAAAAAAACTAAAAGTAATTTAGTTAACTTTAATGCATATGTTATCAGATTGGTTACGATATCTCATAAAACAAAAAAGTTTTACATTCTAAGACTTAATTTTCGCACGATCGGTCCTATGACAGCTATATAATATAGTAGATCGATTTGAACCAAAATCGAATTTTTGAAATAAATAATATTTTGATGCAGAATCAAAGTAGAGGCCAAAAAATTATTAAAACGATATTCCGCATGAAAATTGGTCAGGTTTTGACAAAGTTATGAGAGTTGGAAGTCTTTGAGTAAGGGTCAAGGGACAAGTCAAAAATATTGGAAATTAGAGATTATTCTGTTTTCAGGTTAACAAATATCAATAAAGTATAACTAGAACATTTCATCAGGTTAACTCATACTCAAATAACCATGTCGATATTTACAGCATCATGGGGGCTAAGAACTATCGGAACACAAAATGAACTAGAAACTGTAAGGGGATATATAACTAGTTCTTTGTGTCACTTGAATATAACGGTGCTCTTCCAAGTTGAATTTGTTGAATGTATTTATGGATTTTGCACACGCAGCGAGCACTGTGAAAAGACTTGGTTAATGTGCAATTTTATATGTTTAAAATGAGCCTGCAGGATGAAAGCTTTCCCGCAGACGACCTCTTCGACAATTTAAACGCGTCGTCAGTTGGCAAGAACCGAAGCCTTCAGCGGCAATGCAACATACGCCTGGAACTCCCTGAGCTGGAACATTTCCAAGAGAACGAGTCGCCATTTTTGAACAGCGACTGCTCTGAAGAAACTTGTGCCAGCGATCCCGTGGGACTTGATCACGATCACGATCATGATCGGGATCACGAGGAAGCTAAGAATGGTAAGCGTAACTCGAAATCCGATTGAAAACAAGTTGATAATTGCAATTAGCAGATGCAGGCATTAATGATGGTATTACCAATACCAATACCAAGACCAACATAAATGCACAGCCGGGAATTGCACGGAGCAGCAAGGCGATCTCCTACCAGGACATACACACGGCATACACGAAGCGTCGCTATCAGCACGTGACCAGCAAAGTGAGAAAGTATATTGCAGAGATGGATGATCCGAAGCAAAAGCGTCGCAATGCATCTGGCGCATTTCAACGCCATCAATCGATGCCTGAGTCATTGACGCCTCGTGGCAACGCCGAGGATCACCAGGATCAGCAGAAGCTGGATGAGTCCTTGTCGACGGCCAACAGCAGCGAAACGAACACAAATTCCAATTCCAATTCAAATTCGCGGGACGAAAGCTATGAACGGCTGTTGAGCGAGAAAGACTGGCGTATTGATCATTTGGAGTCGAAGCTCTTCAAGAAATTTGAGGAAAACATCCAGTTGAGGAAGAACTTTGAAGATGCACGTAACTTCTTTGAAGCTGCTCGCAAAGACTTGGCCGAATGCCAGGACCAGCTAAAGCGACAAGCAGCGGGTGGCAATGGTGCACTTGGTCCCTCCCTGCACTCCCTGATGTACTATCCGACATTGCCTCACCCCAACGAGAGAGAGTGCGTTGCCAAAGCTACACAAACGGATCTGGCACACATGTCGCATCTGTCTGATCTGTCGGACATGCCCGCCATCGCCGCCAATGCGACGCCACATCCCAATGCAAATCTCAATGATATCACCTATGACAGCCGAGATGGATCCATTGAAATAGCATTACTCAGTGTCCGTCCTGAGCCCAACAAGTCCATCAAGATGAGCGGCCATCTGAAGCCACTTTTGTTGAACTTTAGCAATGATTGCTCCGAGGTGGATGCCAATGGGAATGCTCTTATTACAGGTAGGATTACATGTCAATATATCAACACGGAATATATATATATATGTATATATCTTCAATCAATTGCAGCTGGAGGCGATGCTGACATCAACTCACAGCCCAGCAGCTGCAATCGCATTGTCACGAACAATTCCGGCAGCAGTCATCCAAGCAGCAACGACTCTGCCATTGATATTGAGGGACACGAGCTGCGATCACCGCAACCCCGCTTTCGTGGTCAGACAATAAGCTTTGGTCCAGTTGGAGATATCATATACATTGACAAGCACAACAATCGTGTCATCGAGCTGGTCTCATTGAATCCAGCGACTCGGATTGGCAACTTCAATGCCGACAGCAGCAACAACACGAGCACCCAGAGCCAATCCTTTGGTTATATGCAGCACACGTCCAATGGGCATACAAACCGAAGAAAGAGATCGCTGGCCTCGCGGATGCTACGCATCTTTGGACCATGTGCACGGTGCGACGATCCCAATCAGACATCAGATGCCACCAATGCTACATACACGGTTGCAGTTCCACTTTTAGGCAACGATTCCGATCGTGTGTAATCCAGAGTCCCAAATAATTATTTTCTTGTTTATCCTTAAGTCTCTCAAGTATTTATTTATTTATTTGTATTTTTATGTTTTAATATGCTTTGTAAGTCGTCTATTTAAGCAGTCATGCATGTATTCAATTATTGTCGGCATTCATTTTAGTCCCAGTTAAGTGCCAGTTTAGTTAATGTTATCATCAGTTTGTTTATACATAAATCTTCATCCAAATCAACAAACTTTTAAATGTAAAAAACAGTTATTATTTCACCTTAAAATCGATAGCAGACGATAGTTTTTTTTAAAAACCATCGAAAGACGCTATTGAATTTAGACCACTTTATTATCGATGGTCAACTTATTTTGTTGATATTATCGCCCCCATCATAAATTTAAAAATTCTGCAAAAATTGAAAAAATTCTAGCTTAAAAATTTTTAAGTTATCAATTTTGTCATTTGACCTAAAGTGGTGTATATTGTCGGATCGGTGAGTGTAACAGGGTGGTAACCTTTCTGTCGGGTGGCAACATTTGAGCCGGGTGGCGACGTTGTAGGAAGAAACGCGTTTTGCAGAACAAACATTTTCGCTTTTTGTAAGGACAATAACAAATTGAACAATTAAACAACTAAATTAACTAAAAAGTTCATAAAGACTGAATAATTCACTCGGTCATTTCAGTGACTCGTTCATTTTAACTTTTTTAAACCGAAACAACCCAACTCCATTTTCAGCACGAAATTTCTGCCGAACGAAGCTAATTAATATTTTTGGCTCCAAATAAATTCAACAAACAACAAAAGAATGTCTCTTGAACAGGTGAGTGCAATTTAAGAGTACTCAAGATGCATGTTTTTTAATACACATATGTATTTATATGAAAAGTAGCTAAAAGCGGATGCCGCCGAGTTCACAGCTTTATTGGAGAAGGCAAAAAGTGGGCGTGTTAAGGGCGTTCTAACCCAGGCCAAAGCCGAAGTGGAACGTGAATTGGCCAATTTAGAGATCAAAGCACGTCTTGCTGCCGAACGTCAAGCAGCTGGTACTGTTGGCAATTCTAAAAGGTAAGTGCGAATTCGACATATCGATCCTTCTAGAATCTAGATGATTTTTCTGTCTTTGTTTGTTTAATTGCGTTGCAGATATCTGCACGAACTAACTGACTATGGCTGGGATCAAAGTGCCAAATTTGTTAAATTATTTATAACATTAAATGGCGTACAAAATTGCTCCGAGGAGGCTGTCACCGTCGATTACACGGAAAACTCAATGCAGCTCCACGTGCGCGATCTGAATGGCAAAGATTATGGGCTGATGGTTAACAATCTGCTTTTTGGCATCGATGTTGAGAAAAGTTATCGTAAGTTGAAAACCGACATGGTTGCTATATACTTGAAGAAGGCGGAGGAGGGTCAAAACTGGGATGTCCTCACGTCAATACAGAAGCGTTTAAAGCAAAAGCAGGACAGCGAAATGGCAAAAGATAATGCCAATCCCGAGGAGGCTCTAGTAAATATTATGAAGAAAATGTACAACAGTGGCGATTCAAAGACGAAACAGGTCATTGCCAAGGCCTGGACTGAGAGTCAGGAGAAAGCACGTTTTGGCCCAGAGGTTGGCGGCGGTCTCGGCAACCTCGGTAATCTCGGCGATTTATAAGCTGATTTGATGTGATTGATTGCCTGAATGTATAGGACGAAATGAATAATACATATTTGCATATGTAATGTTCATTTTTTCGATGCTCGCACGAAATTCCATATGTATGTTTAAAATAAAATTTGCAGATAAACAAAAAAAAATTATATATAAAATTTTTGCTTTCGTCTATCGATAACATCATATATCGAATTTGTGTTCAACTAAAAGTTCGCTGCTATGACACACAACGGGTTTCCTTGCTAACGTATATTTGAATTGACTGCATTATGTAGCTGTCAAAAAGTTAAAAATGAAGCACGTCTGATTATATATTTAATTAGTTGCACTCGGTAAATTACCTTGACGTCAGGTGCGTAAAAGATCAGTTACTCGTGACAAACATTTTCAGCCAGCCACAATAAAATTTACAAAAGTATATTAATAAAAGTGTTGACAAATGTGTAGTTATAGCATATACTCGTATTTATTTGTATTAAATTCTTGTGATTAAAATCAATAATGTTGTCGTTTGCAATACATAAGTATGTAATCTATTCCATTTTTAATAGTTAGTTTGCTTCAAATGATTTAATATTAATTAATTGTATTTTAAATACATTTTTATATATGTTTTCCATTTTTATCAATTTCCCCAAAAATAACAAGGAAACAATAATGAGAAAAATACTTAGAGAGAAATATTGGGAGAAAGTTTTGTATCTGCAAGATACTTTTGTTTTTTTTTTTGCTGTTTTCTTTTAATTATAGTTTATAATGCAATTGCTGTTCTTACATTTTGTATGTGCGTGTGTTGTAAACAATTAAATTGTAAATTTTTTTGCTGAAAGGATTTTTGATTTGATCTATGTATTGCATATATATATGTCTGTATATGTTTTGTAATAACTGTGAATTAGCATAGTTAGGAGCCACAATCCTCCATTTATATATATATAATATAGAGAGAGAATATGTGTATTTAATTGTTTATTCATATAAATGTAATTTAATTATATGTGTTTGGTTTACACACGACTCAAATCGCTTAACAAATATTGAACAGAACTCGTCAAGATTGAAAATTATGGCCGGTTCCAACAAATATTAAACAAAACATATACGATATTCGATATACATATATATATATATATATATATATATATATATATATATATCTTTTTAAAGGTACGACGTACTAAATATTGTTTAAACTTTAATAATTATAAAAAAAACGTTAAAAAAATAAACAAATTATTTATATAAGTAAGTATATATCATTTGTATAGTTCTGCATCGGGCAGTTAAATTATGCTAATGTTTTTCTCTCTTTCTTGTTGTCAAATGATAACTGTAAACTGATAACTGTATTCATATGTAGTATATAGTTAGGTTATGGGATTTGATATAGGTAGTATCGTATATAGTATCGTTTATATCAGTAAGTTTTTAGGATTCGAAAATTTGTGACTGTTGTCATTGAATGCTTCTCTCATTTTGTAGTATAGGGGGAATTGGAATACATATATCGAAACAGATATATATAGGTATATAAATGGTATTGTAAGTGTGTGTTTGCCTTGACCTAAGTAAAGCACCAAATTCGTTTTTTTCTACGCTCTGTTCGGAACCGTGTCGCCTAACTACTGCAAATACTAAATAGTAGTTTACTTTATCATATTTTATAATATTTCATACGATATCATATCATTAATTGTTTTTCTACTTCATCTTTTGTAAAATTGATTTCTCTTGTTAAAAGCTTTTCCCTTTGTCGCTTGCTTTGTGTATAAAAATAAATCTTCCTTTTCTAAGACTATGCCGGAAAATAGCAAGCACACACACATACACCCACACGCACACACACACCCACACACGCACAACAGTCAGTCCTACGAATTCGTTCCTCTATTTAGTTCTTCTTCTTTGTCTATATACACTACTTTCATGGGTATGTGCGTGCGTGTGTGTTTGATTTATGTATGTATGTTTATACTAATCGTAAAACTTCTAGAAAATTATGCGCATTCCTTTATAGGGAGGGGACTTTGAGTGGTTCTACTAAGTTCTATCACGACACTTATGCATATACCATATCTTAAAATGTTCTTCTCTCATTATTTTCTTCTTCTTCGCTGCTTCTTAGTTCTATGAAAAAAAAGGGCTGAAATTTCTAAAATTTTAGTTGAAAGTCTCAATTTGGATTGTAAATGTTTGGTTCTCTAAGTGCAATGTGATCGAAGGACCCAAAAACAGTTGCCACAATCGCCAGATGAAAGTAACGAGTGCCGATTAGCAAGAGAAATAGACTAAGACAAATGAAAAGCATGCGTTTAAATGATATGTTAGTTAATTGCGAGTGGCGAGTAGAAATGCTAGGATGGCCAATTAAAAATAAGGAATGATAGCTCACCATCCACGAGTAAATAAATGCAACGAGTGCAAGCTAAAGGAATTAGTTTAAATGATATGTTGGTCATAGAAGGGATAGAAGCAACGACTGGTAGCCAACTGGTAACGAGTGACGATTAGGTACACAGAAAATAAGTACATTCACTCCAATTACGTATATGTAGAAAGTAACGAGTATCAGCTGGCGAGTGACGGTTGGCAAAAATGCAACGGGAACGAGTTGAATTTCTTATTGAAATGCTGACGGAATAACGAGTGCCACTTTGGAAGTGACAAGTAGCGAGTGGAAAAATGAAACGATTACTCGCTGAAATGATATGATAAATAACGTCTTCCGATCATCATTGCTCACTATGGGACCTGATGAGGCAGTTCAAATTACATTTTATTGATTACGGCTCTTATATATACTCGAAGATATATAGATACTGATGCAGATATAGATTGTAGTTCTATAGTATATGTATGTATATATGCGCAGATATACGTATGCTTGTCTGTTTGAGGTCTTTTGGAACGGTTCCATTCTCTTCGTTTGCTTTTGGTTCGGTTCGGATTTAACGCACACAACCACACTAACACACATACACAAACACACACACACACACTCACACACTGACGGACAATTCCAGCTTGGCCTTAAGATTAATTTAACAGCTATTCCCATGCCAGTTGCCCCCTGCTCCTCCTGCTCGTCGGCATCCTCATCTCCTCTCCACTTCCAGCTTTGTTTTCAGAAAACACTCGGAAGAAGTTTGACATTGACCGTTGATGACCTGGTTCGGAGCCTGGCCTTGGCCATGGTCATGGCAATCGGCTGGACGCTGGGCGTCCGCACGTGCCGTTAATAAAGCTCCGTATGATGACGCACTGGTGCCGGAATCTTGGACATGCCACGCTCCCGACGCGGCGAAATCACATTGGATGCACCTGCTCCAGCTGCCGAATGATTGCTCCCGCAGGAGGAGGCAGCCGAACTGCGCTTGGAGCGCGCCTTCGCTGGCGGGGAGCAGCTCTCGGAACGCTCCGGATTGCCATTGGTGTGCACCCACGCCGTGGTGAAGTCCTCATAGACGACGGGCGTCTTTTTGCCATTGCCAGGACCAGCAGCGGTACCGGCGGTACCGGCACCGGCGGCGGTACCGGCGGATATGGGACGCTGTTGTTGATTGCCAGCGGCATAGCGTGAGAGCAGCGTCTTCATCTTCTCCAGAATCTGGGCATCGTTCTTGGCACTGCTGGCCGCCTCGAGCAGCTGCTGGGCCAGCGGTGACGAGGCATGATTCTTCACTGGGGATGTGGTCAATGAGCTAGTGCATCCTCGCACTCGCCTCCCATTGCTGTCGTAGAGAATTTGCGAGGATCGCGTCTTGACACTGCGGTCAAAGGCCGATGGTGATGTGGATGTCGTTGCTGGAGGTGCAAATGTTTCCGTGTTGATTGTGGGACGTTTCTTGGTCGGCACAGCGGTGGCTGCACTGCGTCCGCTCCACGTATTGGTCACATCCCGCACCAGAGGCAGCTGCGATGCCTTGCCGCGTGAAACGCCAGCTCCTGGAGCTGCTGGAACCGTTGGAGCTGCTGGACGACGCACGGATCTGTAGACGGGCTGCTTGCGACTTTGGGCCAAGGATCCGGAACGTGTACTCAGATCCTGGAGACTGCCGCCGCCACCGCTGCAGGTGCTGTTATCAATGCTGCTTCTGCGACGACGTTGCGCAAGCGGAGATCTGGGAATCTTGCTGCCCGCTGGCGTCACAGTCTGCACCTGGCCGGGCATCTTGTTCCCAGCCGGTTGAACAACACTTTCCGTAGTCACTGTGATCTCGTCATCCGTGATAAAGACACCCGACTGCTCGAACTTGTTGTGATCCACGTAGGATGGCTGCTGGAGCAGCTTCGATTGCTTGGGCAGCGCCAGCACAGCAGGCAGAGATTGGGGTCCATCAATTTCACACACCGCATAATCCTCATCGTCCTGCTCCTGTTCATGTTCCTGCTCCTTTTCATGGTCCTTCGGCGAGTGATTTACCTTTTCCTGCCCCTGTTCCGGTTCCTGTTCCGGTTCCGGCTCATCCGTTGGCGAGATCTGCGAGTCACTTGACGTTTGATCAAGACGCGCTGCAAAAATAGAAAAGCGCAATTTCATAAATAGTTTCCATTAAAACCTATTTCATTTTTTTCTGCATTTTTAGACTTTTTTCAGCATTTTTAAGAACTCTGAGTTTGTAACGTTTCCATTACAAAAATAAGTAATTTTTTCCTTCCTTTTTACTTAGAATTGTATCTATCTTTTTTCTGCATTTATCCCCATTTTTCAATTTGTTCCTGAAAATACCCGGATTACACGATATTTTATAATAAACATGAGAAAAATAATAATTTTTTTTCATTTTATAGAAAAAAAAGACTGTTAGTGTAGTTTTTAAATAATAAATTGAAATTGTTCTAAATCAAAAAGTATTATACCATTACTTTAACTAATTTCACCCTCTTCTATGGTACCCCATCAAAAAGTAATACATTTGGGGTTTTTCGATAAATAATTCACATAAATTAAATATCAAAATAATATTTGAGGATTTGGAAAAATTGTAGGATTTTGAGTAATAACCTTTATAACGTAGACCTAGTGGAAGGAGGCTTACCATTGCTTTCAGCATCTTCAATGGAGGCCTGACTGTGGAGAGACTCGCGTTTCTGGGCCGTCGATTGGATCACTCCGAGACTGCGATAACCTTCATCGCTAATTTCACTACCATTGTCGCTAATGTTCTCAAACTTGCTGCTCTGCTCTGGCTGTGCTCCGGTTCCAGCTCCAGTTCCAGTTCCAGCTGTTTCCTCTGCGTTCGGCAACGATTTGGATTCCATTGAGTTTTGTTTTTTTCGCATGTCGCTGATTAGGCGACGCTGAGTGGGCGACATGCTGCGTCTGGTTAGATGTGGTGAACCAGGTAATGGTTCCATGTTCGAACTGTTCCCATTGTTCGCCTGATTGAGAAACTTGCGCTGCGGTGTCGGACTGCGACTGCGATGTTTGCCAGTAATGCCTGCAATTGAACTCGGCGACAAGCTGGCATTGACTGTTCCCACTCCAAGTGTTCCCACTGCTCCCACTGTGCCAGCTGTGGGTGATGCGGAACCAGTTCCAGTTCCAGTTGCCATTCCAGCCGTTGAAATCACGCGACGAGGCGCATGCGGTGAGCTGCAAAGTGAATGAAATGAAGAATTGAGAAATTAGAAAATAAAGAAATAAATTGAAAATAATATCATAATAAAGAGTAATAGAGTATGGAGAAAATCTAACATAGAATCACATGCAGTGCAGCCCTGGTACAGCGAAATTTACTGAGCATACACAAAGCATAGAGATAGAAGATTCAACTCGCTTGTGGGTTTTAAAGAACCTTTCTTTCCAATTGAGTTTCTCCTCAATCTGTTCTATTTATGTATCTCTATTCCATTTCCATTTTAAGTAGTGAAACCCTGTTTCCCAATCGACTTTTAATACAAACAATACAATTATCAAACGATCTTTTAAAGTCGATTATAAACCCATTTGTTATCACATTTCTATTGTCTACTTGCTATCAACGAATTGAATAACCTTTTTGTTCTATTATTAATCTATAACAAGTGATTATTGTGGTCATTTCTGTTGACTGATAAAATGTGACTATAGTTTTTAAGTATTTCCGCTATGAGTGTCTTAAGTTATTGCGCTGTTGAAATCGCTAAAAATAGTTATGGAAGAATCATATTAGGTTTATTTACAGTGTGAGAAATATTAGGTCAGTTCATCGGAATAATTTGTATATTCTCGAACTTTTTGCTTTAGGCCTCGAATATTTGAATACTGTTAAGTTTAAAGTTATTTTAGTTTGTTAAGTTGGCTGTGCTTTAAAAAAAAATTCAAAAATTGGCACTGACTGAAATTAGAAACTAGAAAAATTCGTTCTATGACTTTACTTTGGGGAAGCTATGGAATGAACTATAATAAAAGAACAAAATGTAATATAAGGTATGCAATGGAACAGATGATTAAATATGTGAATGCAATGAACACGAAATGGAATAAATATCGAGCAATGGAGCAAACGGTATGAGAGGATTTGTGTATGGTCTGAAACGAGCAGAATGGAATATAATTCATTGCTCTCAGGAGAAAATGTAGAGAAATCAAATGAAAGTAAAATAACGACTTCGATGCAATGGAATGTGTGGAATGAAACAGAATAAATGCTGTGGAGTATGTGGTATGGAACAGTCTAAAAATTATAATGAATTGCAGGTTCAATCTATGAATGAGAGGAAAAATTCGATTGGTTCTTAGATATCCAACACGTATTTGCATTCAGGTACCTGTAAAAAGTCAGTATTATCCTTTTTTCTTGGGTTTTATGCTATATGAAATTTTTCTTATATAACTTTCGAGGTTGTTATTCGATCGTGATAACAATTTGGACCAAATGCAAAATTCGGATGAAATTCCTGGCGGTTTCCAAAATTTTAGTGATATAATGAGGAGTCATATAAATAATTTGACGCTTCTAGCTCATAAGCTCTCAGAGATAGTTTATTTATGCAGATATGAATGGGAATTGAATAAGGAAGCTGATCTTCAACTATAATAGTTAATGTAATTGCTTTGCTGAATGAGTGCAGTCTATGAATAAGTGAATGCATTTAAACTACGCCTCATCTCATTATACTCCCTCTCTTCTGCTCCTATTTCAGCTGCATAATGGAGCTACTAATGGAGCACTCAACTGGCATGATTCTCTTGTCTTGGTTGCCATCTGTTTAAGTCTCAATGTCTCGCAGACCATCATCATTATCCGGCTTTATGCATGCAATTAGTGCGGCGATAACAACTTAATGCATGCTTCCCCCATCCCTAGTTTCGATTTGTTTTCCCCATTTCAAATGGTGCAAATGGAACTAAGACTTGTCACCTTTTTAGTTCTAGACTTTCTACTTTTTTTTTTTTATAGTTTTTTATATAGATTTTGACTTACCGTTCGTATATCACCTGCGCATTGTGCAGCTCGATGCCTCCTCCTCCATTGCCGGATTGGGAATTGCTGTTGCTGTTACTGTTCCTGGGCATCAGACGTGCCGTTATGGAGCTGCGATGCTGGGCACGACAACGGCAAGGATCATGTTTATCCAGATAATGCGAGAGCGTATCCCAACCACCGCCCACACGTACCATCACATGGGATCTTAAAATCTATCAAATAAAAATATTATAAAAAAATATAATCATTACAATCTAACATGGATATCAAAGAGGAGTTCATTTTTGGCATATGGTTTTTGGATTTGGATTCAACTTACGCGCACAAAGATGAGAACTTTGGTGTCGCCTATTCGATATTTGCCCTCGGAGACGCGTACCATGGGAAACTGTGAGGGGCATGTGCATTTCTCCACCAAATCTCTGACCTGCAATCGCAAAAAAAAAAAAAAAAAAATAGTAAATAACAGAAATATGTCAGTGTCTCTCTCTCTCTTTTTTCCCCATATATGTTTCTCTTTTTCTCTCTTTATGTGTGTGTGTGTGTGTTTGGGGCAATGCAGCCCGAGACCTGACCCCATAGGGCATTGCATAAGATCAAGAGCCACAGGCGATCAACTAACAAATCCCATCGACCAGAAGACTAGCGACTGGACTTTTTGCTGGAGATGGACAAAAAGAACACGAGATGAACTCTAAATGAAAATGAGATGAATTGGGAATAAATATAAAAAAAAATATATAAGATGCACTAAAGAAGAAACTAGATAAACTCAAAATAAAAATGAAATGAACACCAGATGATTAGAAGACTAATTTGTGTTGAAAATTAAAAATTAATTCGAGACAAACTGAATGAACTAAACATGAACACGAAATGAATATTAAGTGAAAACGAGATGAAAAGGAGAATAAATAAATGGATATAAGATGAACTGAAGATATATTTCAAGTAAAGTTAAATGAACTAAAAAAAATAAATGAAAACTAAAATAATCTAAAAACGCGTTAGAGATGAACTGAAAATTACCAAATGAAGATGAAATGATTTAGATATTAATCAATATAAAGACGACATAAGCATGAAATAGATAGATAAATAGAATAGCAAGAAAGCAGAAACAAGTAAATTTATTGATAATAATATAAAAGGATCTAAACAAGAAATATACCCAAAAAATTACAGTACACAAAAGAAATTTAAATGAAGACGACAGGAATATAATAGGAGAATGAATTTTATAAAGGATGAACAACAAATGAATGAGAGAAGAATACTACATAAACATAAGTAGTGCCATAAAAAAAATTTGAGATAATACTTAAACAAGAAATAATATCGATATTATGAAAGATGATTACAAGATGAATGCGATATAACGATGAAATGAGAATATCGATTAGAACATGGAATGAACGTGATATATAATTATGAAAGACCTGGAAATGAATTCGTGGCAGACAAGAAATGAATTAAAAAATAAACTCGCAGCCACAGGGACAATAGGAAAAAGAGCATAAAATGAACTGAGCTTGAAGTGAACATGAATTGAGAATGAATACGCTTAAAATGAATGCTAGACAGACACAAAATAAATCCAAATGACAGAAAGATGGGAACACAAGCTGTGTTAATCATTATTTTTGAAATTTACTAAATAATAATAGATTCATTTCAGTGTGCATTTTGTTCGTGTCACGTGCTCATCTCTAGGTTTAAAGTGCTGCCTGGATCAAGTTTAGCTTTACCACTGCATAAATTCACGCGCTGCCATTGTCCGAGCAAATGATCAAACAAATGAGCGGAACAGCAAAACGACTTGGCTTCCACAGTTCACAATTGCAGAGACTCAGAGACAGACACTGAGACAGAGACTAAAACTGAGATCCGACTACCGAAGCAGACGGACGACAGTCAGACCCTGAGACAGAGACTTAGACAGAGACAGAGACAAGAAGAGTAAAGAGTGAAGAGTCAAGCCAATGCCCAGGGCAGCTGACTTGTCTCGTTGCGAGATTCGTGTCTATAGGGATCGTTTTGGCCAAGTTGGCTACTGTGCCGACATTGCTTTGACGGGTCTTCGACTTCGGCTAACAAAGCTCAGTTTTGGCCTGGCCAACAACAACAACAACAACGAGCAACAACACGAACAAACAGACCAAACAGACAAAACGCATTTGCACCTTTGAACTTCGTTAGTCGCAAAAATACCCTGTGGCAAAGCGATTGCAAGTGGGGTTGTTTCACTCTTAGCAAGGCTATGTAACAGCAGACTTTAATTTGTTGAAAATTCGCGAAAACTAAAGAGAAATAGCTTGCACAGCTGACAACAGATAAAAAGCTACCCTGTATACCCTGTAATATAGGTAAATTATCATTAACGGTTTTCCAATGTGCATATATTTTAACTCGAGATTCTTTTAAGCACTTAAGATTATTGCATAGCTGACTACAGTTCATTTGCTTGCATTTGATTGATGCAGAGATACCCTGTAATATGGAATAAGAAAATTATTCCTGTTACATGTTAGCTAAGCTGCTTCAATTTCTATTTCTATTTCTAGTTTTTCTTTTTCAGAGCTCTAGCTTGTGTACAGTTTACACGGTATCTGTTAGTCAGGCAAACTTGCGATTGCAAACAGATCTCAGAGTTGTTAGTTGCAACAAGGAAAGACAACAGGAGGGCCCAGGAGCAATTGGCAAATGCGACACAGCTGAGCTGAGCGGATAGGCAAAATGGGGCAGGGGGCAGGCGTAGGGGAGGGGGAGGGGGTACGGGAGGGGGAGGGGGTACGGGAGGGGGAGGGGTAGGAGGATAGGCGTTGCTGCCTTTTGTGTGGTAGGTAAGTCGACATCACAATAAATCTAGCATTTGGCGATAAGCTAGCAAAAAAGAGATCTGCAATCGACAACGGCAACAAAAAGCACAAGAACAACAACAACAACAACAGCAACAACAACAACAACAGCAACAATGTTGGCTATGACTGTGACGCATGCGAGATTAGCTGGCGCTGGCAATGGCGCTGTGATCCTGGCCAGGCCATAAATCGCATGCAACAACAACAACAACAACGGCATAGATAGCAACGACAACAACACCAACAACAGCAACAGCAGCAGCAACAGCAACAATGTTGACGACGCGGACGTGCCAAACGGCAGCGACAAATGATTCGTGGCTGGTTTTGGCTCAGTTGCCGTTGTTGTCGGTTGTCGGTTGCCGTTGTTGCCGGTTGCCCCTTGTGGTTGCAACGTGGTGGCACATCATTTGATTTTCGACAAGTTGTTGAGGCTATTTGCTGATTTGGCAGCAGCAACTGTTGCTGCTGTTGTTGCTGCTGTTCCTGCCGTTGCTGTTGCTGCTGCCGTTGCAAACAAATTGATTGGCCGGCTGAGTGATCGTCTTAGCCAGAGTCAGAGCCAAAGTCAGAGCCAGGTTAAGCTTGCCCATTGAGTCGATCCATTGAGCATGTCCGCCCGCCGGGCCACTTTGTTATGATACCCTATAGCAGTGGGGTATTCGAATTATGTCACTTAATATGTAACGCAATAAAACTTTAGTGTTAGCCACATTGTTGTTGGTTTTTGAAGATAAGTCAATCAAACCCACAGCTTGTGTATGTGGTATTATCTTTTATAACACTATCAATTTTGATTTGAATCGCTACACTATATCATATAGCTGCCATAGAAACGATCGGTATAAAATCAATCTTTAGTATGGAAAATATTTTTGTTTTTTTTTTTAGATACTTTACAGAATCTCGAAAATGTAGTCCCAAAAAATGTGGTTAACATTGGACAACTATATCATATAGCTGCCAAAGGAATCAGCAGTTCAAAATCCATCTTTAGTATGGAAAACTTATTTGTTGCTGAGAATATGTCAACAAAACTCACAGATTTTGGATTGTTGTTGTCTTAAACATTCTGATAAAATTTGCCTAAAATTGGATAACTATATCATATATCATATAGCTGTCATATGAACGATTTTTGTTTTTTGAGTTACCTCAACGAATATGAGAATATGTCAACAAAACTCACAGAATTTTGAATTGTTGTCTTAAACATTCTGATAAAATTTGCCAAAAATTGGATAACTATATCATATAGCTGCCATATAACCGATCGCTCGAATATCAATTTTTGTTTTTCGAGATACCTCAACGTATCTCGAAAATTTTAAAATTAATGTTCTCTTACACGTCCCAAACAAAGTTGGTTAAAAGATCAGTTGAAAACAGATTAGAGGGGTATCAAATCTTCGTTGTGCCGAAGATAAACTCTCTTGGTTGCTGTTGTTGTGGTTGTTGTTGCTGTGGTTGCTGCTGTTGCTGCTGCTGCTGACAATGTTTGTGGCAGCATGTGGCGCTGTTGTGGCAGACAGGCATAGTCCATGTTGTGTCCAATAAATGCACAACGATTTATCCATCCATCCATCCAGCAGCTGTCGATTGTGGGCAGAGGGGAGGGGGCAAGTGGGGCAAAAGGGGAGTGGCATTGTTGTTGTCGTCGTCGTCGTCAATGATGTCAATGTTGCTGCTGGCGTGAGGAAATGTTTGCATGGCTTTTCATTAGTTTTCCGTTTGCCGATTTGCTCCTCAATCCTTGGGCGCTGCCGTTGTATGTTGTATGTTATCTGTTGCATGTTGTTGTTGTTGTTGTTGCAAGCTGTTGCAGCCGCATGTTGCTGTCGTCGTTGTTGTCATCGCGCAATCGCTGCTCACAGTCGCACTTTGCAATTACATTGCCAATTGCGATTTGTTGTAATTGTTGTTGGCACATCGGTGGCGCCACCGGGCGAACACTGCCAACGTGCAACACGGCAACACGGCAACACAGCAACACGGTAACACGCCTCAAAACATCTTGTCAAATTAATTTACAACATGATGAGACCACAAATGTGACATAAGCAATCACATTATTGATTACAATTGAAATGCAACTGCAACTACTTAACAGCAATATATATCAATAGATCAATCAATATAAGTAACAAAAGTTTAGATCAATCGATTATTCAATAAATGACTATATCATATTTAAAATTTATCATTATAAAATTCGATTAATCTACGCAAAATATAAATAAATCATCTTCATCAATAAATCAATATTCTTATTATCTGTTTATCAGTGTCAAAATTTGGTGTATCACATCATAAATTTATCATAACAACAATAGTTTTTTTTTTCATTAAGACAATAGATTAAGATAACGACAAAAAAAATCAGTTGAATCAAAAGAATAGGTTCAGAAAGATATTAAGGTATTTATATATCAAATACGGAATTTGTAATAATGATGATAACATATATAATAAAAAAAAGAGACATTAAGGACAGAAGTTATTATTAAAATATGATTAAACTTGGACTGAGAATCTTCTTTGGCAAAATTATAATTGTTGCAAATTCGAGTATTATTATAAATTTAGTGTTGTTTCCATAATTTTACTGTCTTCAAAATCATTTAAATATGAATAAAGTCAAAAGACCTTTGTTAAATCAGAACTCTTAACAATCAATCGCTCAATATAGACGACGGATGCGACAGATCACGGATTACGGATCACGATTCGGTTGCGACATCAACGTTCAACGATCAACGATCAACGATCACCGATTTTGGTTTGGGTAATACACATATATCCGATATCCGTTTTTGGCCAAAGTTTTCACCCCACGAATTGTTGAAACAATTATCCATTGCATTTGTTTGACTAGTCGCATTGTTGTTGTTTGCTTTTGATTTGTTTTGACCAAGTTTGAAACTGGAAACTTAGCCATGGCTAAAAATGGACATGAGAAAAGTCGCAACGAACAATAAGAAAAAAAAAGTCGTGAGGTTTGCCTGCAAAAAGTAATAAAAAAAAAAACAAAAGAGAAAACACCACAAACACACACAAATTAAGAGAGAGAAAGATATATGTAAGCTAGTAATCGATAGTTCAGTAAATCGATAACTTAAAAAAAAAATATATGCTCAACTTACCATCTCATCGAGACTCTTGAGATCATTGGTAACGATCTGTGGTTGAGGTCCATACATCAGCATCGGATCCTTGTCGTTTTCATCCTCATTCTCGGTATCGCTATCGTAAAGATCCGTTTCAACGGCAACGCACTCAGAACCGGCTGGTGGCGCCTCCGTTTGGGTGCCACTTTCCGCACAGCCGTTGCTCGTCTGTGTGCCACAACCGACGCCGTTGGCTTTGTTATCGGCCGCAATTTCACGATCGATTTGTCGTTCCATTTGCACCAACATTGGGGCAAGCATGCCTGTTATCGATCAATACATGAACATGAAATCGAAATATATCGATCCATTGTAACAATAGAACGTTGTTCAACACTTACCAAACTTGGCGCCTCGTCTGGCAACCTCAAGAAGACAAAGAATCACATGCTTCTCATTCTTTCGCATTATCAGATCGTCCGTTTCGAACAATAGGCACTCGATAATTTTTAGGCTCTTTCTGTAAATGATAAATGGTTAGAATGGTAAGGCAATTAATAATACTTAAGAATTTTTATTCTAGGAATTCGAAACATTGAATTATCGATAATTTGATTTTCGCCCAAGCGATTTTAAACTAATTTAATTCGATTATTTTTTGACGATTAATCGAGTTAAGAACATCAAGCTTTATAAGCTCTAAATTGGATCTGCATATAAATTTTAAAAATCCATTAAAAAAATAATAAAAAATTAACAGTCAATTTTTTTTAAACTTTACTTTTTTTTTCGAAAACTTCAAACTATCATAACTTGATCAAATCTTAATAGATTTCATTGTGAAATATGATTTTTATCAATATTTGTCCTCTTTTTTTTGGATTCTGCATAGGTTACTTTGAATTGATATTCTGTAATTTATTTTTGAAATTCAGTTGACAATTGATTGATCATTTAACATTTATTTATTTTAACATAAATCGAAACAGTCTTCATCTAAGTAAACAAATTCATTCTAATTTGAATTCTTTGATCTGTTTTTCAACTTTCAATAAAGCAAAGATAAAAGATCAATTGTATCTGTCTGAAATGCTAGTCTATTTGCTTTTATTGGATTGATGGTTTTAAGGATGGTTTTTAAGGATAACTCACCTGCACCAAGTTATGAAGTTGGACACATTGTCGCGGGAAAAAAAGGTGCCGCTCTTAGCCGCCGGCAGATAATGGACATTGCCCAGAGCGAGTATCGGTCCCGCCAATCCGGAAGTCATCGAGCGTGTCATTGATTTGTTGCGCGCCTGTCGCCGGGCCAAATATCCCTCAGCCGCTTGCCGCACATAATTTGCGTGCTGAAAAAAAACAAAAACAAAAAAAGCAAAAAACAAATTAAAGATCGCAACAACAATAAATTAGACACAAAAGTAACAACAACAACAATTGCTTAGACGCAATGCAATGCATTTGCAAGTGAAAGGTAAAATGAAAATACAAATACAAATATTTTTGGCTTATTTAAAAGCGCGACAAAAATCTAGAAAAAGTTTATTTTTAAGCGTCTCAAGAATTTAGCGCGGCATTTTTAGGCTGACGGCGACGCGGATACCGCCAATGGGGCACCCAACCCCTTCCCCTTCCCCTTTCCTCCCTACATCTCCTTTCTTGATTCGACCCCTCCGTAAAGTCAAAGCCCCCTCTTATGTTAGACGGGGACAGTTGAACTAATTTGGATTCCGTTGCAAAACAGGACAGAAATTGTGCTAGAGAGGCGCGAAGAGAGAGTGAGGGGTGAAGGAGGGGTGAAGGAGGGGTGCGGTTAACGGAGGGATCATCGTGGCGCCGCAATGTTATGCATAATTAATTAACATGCAGTCACACAAAAATCTCACTCACACTCACACTCACACGAGAAGACACTCATCACTCATCAGTCATCATTTTGACCATTCGAAATGTTTTGTGAATGAAAGAATCGGGTTGAAGAATGTATGAATTGGGGATTTGACACAGATACTCTCAGTGAAATGCATTAAATTGCATTTCAGGTATTTTTCTAGAAGAGTTCAAAACATGCAAAAATCTAACAGTAACAATTACGTTTAATCTAAGACTTGATTTTCGCCCGATAGGTTCTATGAGAGCTATATATAAAACCAAGTTATGAGATTTGGAAGTTTTTGAGTAATGGTCAAGGGACAAGTCAAGGGAAAAGTACGGATAAAATAGACAGTGATAGGGAAAAAAATCGAATTTTTGAAATAAATAATTTTTTGATGCAGAATCAAAATAGAGGCCAAATAATGATCAAAGCGATATTCCACATGACAATCGGTCAAGTTTTGACAAAGTTATAAGAGTTGGAAGTTTTTGAGTAAGAGTCAATGGACAAGTCAAGGGACAAAATATGTAAACAATAGACAGTGATAGGGGAAAAAAATTGAATTTTTGAAATAAATAATATTTTGATGCAGAATCAAAGTAGGGGCTAAAAAATGATCAAAACGATATTTCACATGAAAATCGGTCAAGTTTTGACAAAGTTATGAGAGTTGGAAGTTTTTGAGTAAGGGTAAAAGGACAAGTCAAGTAAAAGTACGGATAAAATAGACAGTGATAGGAAAAAAATCGAATTTTTTAAATAAATAATATTTTGATGCAGAATCAAAGTAGAGGTATTCCGCATAAAAATTGGTCAAGTTTCGGCAAAGTTATGAGAGTTGGGATAAGAAGTAAGTTGATGATCCTAATTAGATAATTGTGATTATTTAAGTTTACCTTAAAGTTGTATCGATTTTCTATTGATAAAAATAAATTTAACAATTCTTCAAGTCTCATCTTAACTCTTATATATTATATAATGCAAATTACTGTCATTATTCTTCCGTCTGTTCTTCAGGTCACTTATGCATTGACTTTTGATTATTTCTTTAGTTTCGTGTCTCATTCGTTGCATCCTGTTGCAAGTGTTGACACTTGTTGCCTCCATTTAACGCCCTCGGCATTTTGAATGTCTGAGCTGAGTTGGGCTTATGTCATCATTGAAAATGAAGTCGCATCTTTCGTTTCTTAATGTAATCCCAAATTCAATTTCAATTCCAATTCCAATTCGATACGATGCACGATCATTGTCAGCAACAACAACAACAACAACAAGAGCAACAACAACTGCAACAATCGACGTGTCATGCATTTCCATTTCCAATACCATTTACATCATTCGATATTCATTTATGCACATTTTTGTAATAATTTAATATTTAAACAATTTCAATATTTCCCTCATTCTGCCTCTCTTTCTCTCTCAGTTATTATTTTTATCGCTCTGTGTGTGTGTGTGTGTGTGTGTGTTTTTCTTTATGGATATCTTTACAAACTGCATTCAAAGTGCTTTATTTGGTGTTTATTGTTTAACCGTTTTTTACCCTAACTCTTAAAATGGGCATCATCAAGTGCCGACACTTACAATTGACGTCTGACAATTAAATATGTATATTAAGTGGGCGTGGCAACTGTCCATTTTAAGCAGCAGGATAAGCGACAGTCAATAATGAAATGGATCTGACAAATTTCAACTTTAATTTGGTTAGAGCATTTCTTCATCGTTGTGTCTCCATCTTTATCACCATCTTCATTCACATCTTCATCTCTGACTTTGTCTTCAGCTTTAACTCTCATCATTGAACGCCCACGTTGCAGTTTTATAGCTCGGAATCTGAAACTAAAACTTAAGCCGAATCTTTGTATACACTGCCCACATTTCGGTATTTGGTACTCTCCAATTCATTGGTCATGTTATCTTATTTATTGACTACAACTTATTATTATTGACTTTACATCTTTTTTTTTTTTAGTACTAGAGCATCAACAAGTTTGCTTAACAACCATTAAATTTCAAATTAAACTGCAGATTTCGATTTTCACTTTGGAAAGCGACGAAACTAAAGCGACGCCCATGAAAATATTTCTTATGACATCACAAATGCACAATAAGATTATTTTAAATATTTTAATGTGTTAACATTGAGCACGCGCGACTTTTACTATTCAAACAGTGTTGGGAAACGCCTTAAGTGTCTTAAGAGTAACGTATCCTTTTCTGCATTACAAATTAATCTGGAAAATACTTGCTTATTGCAATTCATTTTTTTTTTTATTATATATTAAATTTATTTGTGACATTTTGGCAACAGTTTATATTGCACTCCTTATATGCCAACAAACATTATTTTATAACTTTGTGCAATTTTAATAGAAAATAAGAATATAACAACTTATGTAATTTTTTATTATTTTAAAATTTTTGATTTAACACTTCTTATATTCCAAAAAAGGATTTATAATGAATGTGAACTTTACAAATGTTTAACAATTCTCACTCGAAATATAAAAAAACAAATGCTATAACTTTTCCTAACTTTACCAATATGTAAGAACCTTAACTGAAATTAAAAACTGATAAAAAAATACTGAAATACGAGAAGTGAATTTATGTTTAATGTAGAGTTTTTTTTAATTATTATTTATACTCATTTTAAATACTAATCTTTCTTTTACAGTAAGTATTCTTCAAGTATTTTAAGAAACTTAATGAAGCTCTTTAAGTTTACATAAGATGCTTCTGAATCTGAACTCTTAACCGATATTTCCTGTATCATTTTACTATAACGCTTATTAGTTAATTTGGATGACAATTGAATTGTAAGCTGCAAACTGACTTTCTGTTTTTGTGTTTTTTTTTTGTTTTTATACTGTTGTTTTGCTTAGGCAAACACTTGTCACAGGGGTCAAAGGCCTCGTGTGGCAGCGTCAAGTGTCGAGTTGTCGAAGCAATTAACGTGACTTTGGGAGTTCTCTTCCCTCTCCCTCCCCTCTCTCTCTCTCTCTCTCTCTCTCTCTGAGTGCCTGGAAAGTGGGCCAGACGGACAGACAGACAGACGACATCATAACGTTGGTCGAATGCTGCCACAAACTGATTGCCATGCAACTGTGCCACACTTTAGTGTCTGTGTGTGTGTGTGTGTGTGTGTGTGTGTGCTGCGACTCGAGTACGTGACAGGTAGAAAAGAGAGCGAAAGCTGTTAAGGAAGCGCCTCATGTTGCAACGTGCGGGGGCGTGTCAAGGGGATGGGGTTGGGGTTGGGTTAATATAGGTTACGACTTGTGTTATGCATAATGTGGCATGGGGCATCATTGTCGTTGTTGCTGTCGCCGTTGCTGTCACGTAATTAGCTTAGATTTTAGCTTTCTGCCTGGCCAAAATGTATGTCAATATGGCGTTAATAACATTAGGTAAAAAGCAATTGCAAAAAAAAAGCAAACAACAACGTGTCTGTCGCATTATGCACACACACAAACACACACAAACACACACAGACACACACAGACACACATATAGATATTGATAAAGATATAGATATATGCATGTAGGTGTATATATAGAGCATATAGCGTAATACCCGTAACTGCTTTTTGCTTCCGCAAACGCGTCCACTGAGAAAAAAAAATATGACGCCAAATTAAATCAAACAAAATTTAAGTGCAACAACAGCAACAACAACAATAGAAATGACATTGCAAAAAATGAAAATCAACAAAATGAAATTACAACAACAACAACAAATAACAGGGAGCATAATGTTTATTGTACAATTGCCGGATTTCAACGCCAATCGCGCAATTACAAATGTATTCGCATTGCATATACCCTGTAAGCCACGCAGCACATGTCGGCTATGCATGACTATAGCCACAACTATAAGTCAAGTCAGTTGGCGTAAATAAACAAATCATCTGTAGACTGAATTGGACTGCATTATTATTATAAATAATGAAAAAAAAACTAAATACAAAATCATACTAAAATAATGGAAAAAAATTAATTTTAAATAACCCGAAATAACATACGTACATAATTATATTGAGAAGTATAATTGAATAAACAATAGTGTTGGTAAATATTTTAAACTATTGACATGTAAGTATAGCTGATAGAAATTAACACTTAACAGTAGTATAATTAATAAACTATAATTACTACAATTATGGCAAAACCTATAAACTTAAAAATGCATCAAACTGTAGCATAATTATTTAGGTCCCCTCAACCATCGATAGCTAATGTAATGTAATAGTATTGTTAAATGGTTTTTGTGGGTTTTTTTCTCAATGCAATATTTAAAAATTTTGGGTTGTTTTTAATGTGGTTTATATTTAATATAAGTTTTGTTAGTAATATTGTTAAAAATTTCAGATAATATTTTGTCGACTGCTTTTATTTGAAAATAAATAAATGAATACAATTTATAAATTAATTATATTTATTAATAATTTAACAGAATTATTTTGCATCGATTGCTCATATTGTTGTTAGGTATTTTCTCTAGCCTACCCCGTATACCCTGTAATGCGTAGCCCACATGCCACACAGACGTCTGATTAGACTCGGAACATTGTAGTTGGGTTTGGCATTTGGCAAAACGCTGACTTGGCCAACACCTAAGCGGATTTTACCGTCAACCAGCAAAAAAATAAATGTTAAAATCAAAATTGCTAAATAAAAAAAAAACCACAATAATAAAAAATAAAAATAAATACAAATAAATGGAAATAAAAAGAGTTGAGCTTAAACAGTTGAGTCTCTAATGGAGCGAACTGCCACTGATTGTCAGATAGCCAGCTTGTCTGAATTGGTCATAACACCTAACACCTAGCATGGCCAACAAAGCACGGCGGCTTTTTGTTGTTGTTGTTGCTGTTCTTGTTGTTGCTTTCAGCTCAATCAAAATCAAAAAACGGCAAAAAACAAAAAAAAAAAAACACAAAAACAGAAACTGTCCACAATATTCCATTCAAAATGATATTTCAAAGCCGTGTCGACGTTGCCGTCATCAACAACTATAGTTAACTGTACTGTATTGTTGTTGTTGTTGTTGTCGTGTTTGTTGTTTCTTGGAGTTCAAGGTTCTCATGGACAACTTCCTAGCTTTAAACATCTGGTTGTTGCCTATGTCTTAACGTCTTTTTGACCATTTGGCAATGATAGATTGCTGCCAAATGATTATTGCAACAATCGACAGCAACAGCAACCAGCAATAGCAACAACAACAACAATGGACAACACCTACAACAATCATATTTCTTGCGATTGATCGGTCACCTGCCTCGGAAGCCTCTTTTGATCTTGGCTGATTTTGATTGCCACTAACGGTATTTCCATTTGTTAGCCAAAGTTTGTTGCTCTCACACTATCTTCCCTCTCCCTCTCTAGCTCTATCTCTATCTCTCTCGCTCTCGCTCTCAAACTGCTGTTGTGTTGTGGGAAACGACCATGGACATGGACATCATAAGATGGATGAGATGAGATCATTGATCGCCTGATTGCATCGTTGATCATTAGTAAGAGGGTTCTGTGTGTGGGCACAACAAACATACATACTCATACTCACACACACACACTCGATTCCTAACATTGGTAATTGATACATGCTGCAACACTTGCTGCACATTGGGGCATGCAACTTCAGTACGATTTCCTCATGCAATTTCTCACAGTTTCAAAAGAATCTTTACGTTTGGTTTGAATTGTTTTAAGTATACAGTATGTCAGGTAATTGTTTTGACAAAGCTAAAAATTCACGCACACACTTATTAAATAAACAACTTTAACATGGTTTTTATTTTTCTCTATTGAATTTATTCCTACATATACATATTTAAAAAGTACAATATTCAAAAACAATAAAATTAATTAGCTAGGAGTTACAGAACACTGCATATCAAAGTTGGTGTTTCTAACTCTTGTAGTCCCTGAAATCTTTGTGTTGATTAAGAACATATATATTTAATGGGATCTGCCACGCCTTCTTCTGTCGGTTAAGCTTATTTCGCTAACATTTTTAATAAAATGAAATACAGAATAGATAAAGATGCAAATACTTAGAAAAGTTAAATTTTTTCTGCCAAACTAAAATACTTATTTGCAATACCAATACCTGACTAACTGTATATATATAGATATCTAAGTTTATATGATGTATTATCTATAACATGTTGTTTGCAACTTGAATGCTCATTAAGACGGCAACAACAATAACAATAACAAAAACAACAACAAACGACAGCAATACGACAACAACTTAAAACAAGACAAAAGCCGCTGCAAAAAACTAAACCAAACTGAACTGGTTTTCATTATTATTATTATTGTTGTTGTTGTTGCTGCTGTTCGGCTTAGTTACTGTTGTACTTGTTGTTGTTGTTGTTGTTGCTATTTTCCAAAAGCCAAAGCCAAAACGAATTTTGAATGTGGGTGAAGTTGTTAAAAATGTGGCAAACGCGCAACGCAATCGAGGCCAGACGCGGTTCCCCTCTCGGCTTCCCTCCCTGCCTCCCTTTGCCACGCCTCCCGCCACAACGCCTCTTTTGGCCAACCTGCTAGGCGCATATTTAGTTATAAACTTGAATTTAGACTCGGCCCAAATTAGATAGATTGACTATGGGCCACGGTGAGAGCGCCACAAATGTTGCCCAACAAAAAAGAATTTGCTGCACGCGTTGGGCAACAAAATGAAACGAAATGAAATGAAACGACATGCAAAAAAAGAAGTAAATCAAATCAATTTACTTTTAACTAATATTATTTGCTGCATGCGTTGGGCAACAAAATGAAACGAAACGAAATGGAATGAAACAACATGCAAAAAAAAGAAGTAAATCAAATCAATTTACTTTAAACTAATATTATATTGACAACTAAATGAACAACAAAATGAAACGAAATGGAATGAAACAACATGCAAAAAAAGAAGTAAATCAAATCAATTTACTCTTAACAATATTATATTGCCAACTAAATGAAAATGCTTTTAAAAACATTTTAAAATGAAATGAATTGAGTTTCACTTGATATTCAATTTATGTCTAGCGGTAAAAATAATAAAAAATATTCAAAGTGCAAAACTGAACCAAAATAATAGAAAAAATTCAAATTGAGTTAAAAGAAGCATAATGGATTGTGAAATCTGAAAACATTTTAAATAAAGTGGGCTTAAATAGAATTAAACAATCAAATAAGATTATATTATTTATAATATAGCCATATAAAAAGCAAAATGAAAAGTATCAAAATATAACAATGGGAAATTAAGAAACTGACAAAACTTTTCAAAGTTGAGTTTAATTTGCATTCCTTTTTAGATTCTTAATTAATTTCGTATTGTTTTTAGTTTTTGATGTTGTGCTTCCTGCTATAAATTGCCATGTTAATTAAATAATTGGTTTGATATAGTTTCATCCTCTTTGCGTAAGAAATAAATTGTAATGGTATTTCCTGTTTTTATTAATTTATTCTATGTTCTGGATCACAAACATTACACAACAGCTCATCCTTCTAATCACAGTTTAATTAAATGTATAGATATAACGATACATATAAAAAAAAAGAAACGATCTTAAAAACTTTCTTTTAGGTAAAGAATTAAATTTCATTTTTAAAACGTTAAGTTTTTTATTATTTAAGGTAATAAAACTCTTCATCTACATATAAACAGAGTTGTTGAGGAAGGTTGATTGATAAACACGGAATACCCATAACAATTGTGTTTTGAGTGCCGGAATCGTGCAAATTGCCGAGCCATGTCTGGATTTTATTTTTTTTGTATTAAATTTTTTTTTTGGCTATTTGTCCAGTTTTGGGCACAAGAAAACGCAAAAGCATTTTGGCCAAGTAAATACGAGCATATGTAAATATTAATTTTATTAAACAAACGTGACAATAACTCAACTCTTTGTTAACTGTTGCCAAAAACCCACAAATACAGAGAGAGGGAGAAATAGATTAAACAGAGACCGCTCTTCATATTTGAATTTTCAATTCTCAATTCATTGTTGTTTACTATTGTGAATGCGAATGTGACTCTGAATCTGAATCTGACTGTGACTGTAAGTGTAACTGTGATTGGCCCCGACAATCGTTTTGAGGTCTTCGTTTCGGACTTGGACTCGTTTCAGTAAAGTCGGTGACATCGTCCGTGCTTATAGCTCCGCCTGATCTATGTACGTGCTCTCAGTGCTTTTTATGCAGGCGTTGGAGTCGAGAAATCGGAGGCAGTTCATCAACAACGCATCCAAATTGCGTGGGAATTGTGACGGCCTTGCTTTGAAGTCAGTTGGAAAAGGCTATTTGCGGAATTTCAATCGCAAAAAAAATATGAGAAAAAAAAAAAAAACAAACATACTGTGCACACTCATGTTTAGAGAGTTGAACGATTGAACGCCTTGTAAATACATGCGCTTGCATTTAATAGTGAAAGCCACAATACTGTGTGTACACACTGGCGGTCATTACAAGTGTAACCCTGCTAACTAACTACTAACATAGCGTTGACGCTTTAGACATTTTTATGTCAAATTAATGGCTAAATTTGACATGGAAATAACTCATAACAATTGATAAACTATAGTCAACTCGGCATTATTTTAAGTACGAATAAATGTTTATTTTGAATTGTTTTTTATTTAATTACTGAGAATATCTTCAATCCGAAAACTAATGAATTATTCAATTATGATTTTTTCGATGACTGTTTATTTACAATTTAGCTTCAAGCTAACTCAATATTGTATTTATAGAGTTGAGACTGGCTTAAATCTATTAAAAAACATTGTTTAATTTGAAGAAGAAAAAAAAATAAACATATTGAAGATTCTCGCATAATTAAGTCTAAAAAATTACCCAATCTAGATATCTTTTTAAAACGCTAAAACTGTGCTTATATTAAATCAGTGTCAAACGTGTTTGATATTGTTTAGAATATTTAAATAAAATAAGAAATTAATTTAGAATGCAGAGAGAGATAAAGAAACGTTAGATGACTCAGCACAACTGTCACTTTTACTGTCATTCATCTAGTGTATACATAGCTATTTTTATAGCTGAAATTAGCTATTTTTGGTTATCTCGATATACGAGATGGTTGGCAACGCTATAGCAAAAAGTGGTTAGCAAATATGGCTAAAGAAGCATAATAATTGTCACATAATCGACACAATGCTTGACTTGGACTTTAATTGGCCAAAAGTGATTCATCGACGGCAACAGCGGAAAAAGCAAAAGCGGCAACAACAATGGCAACAATAACAAATCCAACAACAATAAATAGTCACATTTCGTAGGCGACTCTCGACAACGATTTGAACTTCCTTTTGTGGCGGCCAAAATGATTGTCGCCATTGAGACTGCACGACAACTGGCAACGTGACGCATGAACAGTGCCGCCCATCTCAACGTTGTTGCAACAACAACAACAACAACAACTACTATAAGGGGGAGGAAGAGCAGACTTAACCTTTCCCCCCCCCCGGACGTTGTATTCTATTTAAAAAAAACTGCGACAAATATAGAACTCGACTCCCAAGACGGATGACCGTCAATGGAGACATTTAAATGCATTTATATGTAAGGCAGGGTAATATGCAAAAACTATTAAAAACCGGCAACACATTTAAAGCTGTTGAAGCGGCGAAATTTTTTTTAGTTATGCTCTTAATCAAAACTGCAAAAACCCAAAATTTTAAAGAAGGTTCGTTTCAATAGTGCTTAGATATTACATTTTAGACCAATCTATTATAATATAATGAACCAAATACACAATCTGGTAGTTTAATTGAGATATCTCAAGAAACAAGAACATTTTTTCATACTAAAATTTAATTTTTGAGCGATCGTTTTTTATAGTGATTCGTTTCTTATATCAAACTTTCTAAGAATAAACAATTCAATTCAATTCAAGTTAAATTCATATTCTATAAAAATAAAGATAAGATATTAGATACACAATTGCTGAAGCATCTTCGTTGCTAGTTTTGTAAAGTATCTAATATAAATTCTTTCTTTTTTAAAGAAAGGGGTCCAGTTCGGGATCTTGAAGAAGGGGTAGATAATAGGAAGGTTTCAGTTTATCATGCTATTTGAAAAACTAAATCTAATTATTAGCTGGCTGCGGCACATGCCACACACTCAAAGAAAAAAAAAAAAAAATGTGGCAGCAACGAGAGGTGGCTTAAACAATGGCCAAGTGGTGCACAGTGGCGACCACTTACAAGAACTTTAACACGCCAGAGTTCAAATTAGTCAGCAACACTCCATAAATCAGACAACGGTAAAAACAATCATAAAAGCCTCTGTCTCTTGGTCCCCCGACTTGCTGTGCTGGAGGTCTGTCTGCCACAAGCCGTTGCAACAGCAGCAGCAGCAGCCGCTGTCGCTGCAGAATTGGCGCTTTGTGGACAACCGACAGACCGACGGAACGACGGACAGACAGACGGACAGCTGCTGCCATAAACTGGCGGCAACTGGCCAATCGAGTTGGCCGCCCGCTGTTGCTGGGTCGAACGATTAGCATACAATTTGTGTGGCAACTTGTTGTTGTTATTGTTGTTGTCGCTGTGTTGTTGCACGTTGCATTGACAGCAATAAATAAAAAAAATTGCATTGCGATACCCTTGCCACGGGACACACAACTGATAAGGCTTAATCCAGAGAGGACAAATGGTAAACAGTAGTGGAGTGAGTGGAAACGGAACAGCATGTATTGACACTCATAAAAATCTACAGAAAAATCATCTTAATATAAAGAAATGGGGAAAGCCCCAATTGGCATGTGGAACGCATGGAATCGAAACAGCATATTCACGCTTAATGCACTGGTTGCACTTGAAAATTAACATGTCGCTTATGGAACGAGTGGAATCGTACATCATTACGGTGCAAGCAAGAATTACTTTTAACACGATTGTTTATGAAACGAGCGGAATTTAAACTTGTAAATTAAAATTTATATGATTTTAATATTTAATTTCTGAGATTTTTCAGTATGTTATCGTTAAAAAAAGATGCAACAAATAGAATTGAAGCAATACAAATAGTTAAAGAAATCATGGAATCGAAAGTGTATTTAAAAATAGTTTCCATTCGTTTTTCAACTGATTTTCCGTAAGAAAATCAAGTAGTTTTTAATTGTAAGCTCACAGTTATTGTTATGAATATGGATTTTACAGGGTATCTCACAGCAGGCACCATGGGCACCCACGGCAAACTCAAGAGGGGAGAGGGACGGGATTTAACAGGAGAGAAACATAAAAAATAGCTGCGGCCTGTTGTGCCGTGTGCCGTTGTGTTGTTGCAGTTATTGTGTCGTACAAATTGCACCGTTAATAAAGTCAAAATCGGATTAGACACGCCTAAACCGACCCGGCCTAAACTCCCTCCTATCCCTACCACCCTCCTGATCTGCCGACCATTGAAGCTGAGCTCAGCTGCACACCAGTTGGCAGCTAGGTCCCAAAGCTCCCTGGCGATATCGGGCGATACCGAAAAGATATTTAATCTCAGTTACAAATAAAAATACAAAAAAAAATATATAAATGTATGAATAAAAAAATGCCAAACAATAAATTGGCACTAATGAATTTGATTCATTTCGATTTGCTTTTGGGCAATAACTAAATCAAGCTTTAAGAGACGCCAAAAGGGGGGGCGGGAGGGGAGAGATATGGATATGACAGTTGTCATAAGGCAAATACTGACCCACATGTGTCCATTGAGTGGGCTGCACATACGTTAACTGATTGAACAGATAGCAACGTAAGGAATGCATATATAATAATCTTAAATTGAAAGGCCTTTCTCAAAATTATAAAACAAACTGAAAGATTATATTTTCTCACTATTGTAAGAAAAATATTATTATTATTGGGAAAAAGATATCTCTTATTAAAATTGTAAGAGTTAAGTTTATCTGAAGTTTCTTACCTAAAATATATGTCAAAAAAGGTAATTTAGAAGGAAATATTTAAATAAATGAACGTATTCGAAGAACTTTTTTTTTAGAAATATAGTAAGGACCGTCAATGATTTTAATCGGCAACTGTTTGCAGCTGACAATGGAGTATCGATTATATAGGATCATATATTTAGGAACGCATTGTGCCACGTCCGTGTTGCATGTCCAGACACTTAGCTGCAAATTTCCCAATAACTTGCGGCCACTTTGTATGCACGAAGGGGCCAAAAAGGCAAAACAAAACATCAAAGAAGACAAAGTAAAGCAGCCAGAGTCGAGTCGAGTCGAGTAGAGTCGAGACTCAATTAAGAAGGCAACGACCGAAGTTGGACTATGAAATTGGATGGGCTCACGAAGTGTCCATTGAGCCATTGAGTCACGATGCAAATGTGACTGACTGATTCCAGAATTCCTTCATTTAATGTCAATGTCGAATCTGTTATTTGTGTACATACAGATACAGATACATATAAACAAATATGCAATAAGATATTTTGTGGCATCTATAAATATGTGATTCAATTAATTCTCATTTGTTTTAATTTATTTTCTCTCATTGAAATAATAGTTAAAAATTGTAAAATTTAGTATAGCTACGTAATCGATATGTATCGATATATAGCAATTATTATGTCGAATTTACTACAATATGATTTGAAAACAAAATTTTTTGCATCTAAGTCGTTTAAGTTTTGATCGAGCTATGAAAGATAAAACGCTGAGATGAATTTTGTATCTTGAGAAAATTTTAAAGGAAATTACAGTAGTTCAAATTTGACTAAATTTCTATTAGAATAATTACTTTAGTAGCGGATGTAACCTAGTTTTCAGCAATTTTCTAATCACTTGAACATATATATATATTTTTCCCTTTTCCATAGACTTGCGTGTGTCTGGTGGCATTGTTGATATGATATCTCTCGTGCGGAAATCAACTTGCGGCACTTGCCACAATCACAATGCGGTCCATTTAATTGGGGCACGAATCCAAAAACCCGAAACTTTCTTAGGCAAATTGAAGCAGTTGAAGTAATGAAATGCATTTATTATCTGCTCACCGTTCAATTGAGTGCTATGAGAGGGAATTGGGGAGAGTAGAGAGAAGAGAAAGAAGAGAGTTAGGAGACGATGAGGGAAAGGCAGGGAAGGGGTAAGCGGTAAGCGGTAATTGGCAGTGTGAGTGTTTGGCCAATTAAAAGCTCTCGTCGGTTTTTATCAAATTCAATTAGTAGGCGCGAGCAATCGAGCTGACGGCAGGCCCAAAAAAAAAACAATTAAACAACTGCATAAAATGCCCGAAAAGCAGATACTCTAGCTGACTATACAAATTGGAGAAGTTATGAGAAGTGTAGAGATTGAGGAAATGTTAATATTCCCTAAAACTTTCCCCTGCACTACTAGAAACCACCCATTTCTTATGCTTTACAGGGAAATGAATAACTCAGAGTACCAGTATAAAAGGCTTTGGATGTGGTTTGCGTAATTTATAGAATCTCGGGAAAATTCAAGTCAATCAGAATACCATTGTGTTGTATTGTAAATAATTGAGGTTTATAAAAAGAAAAAATTAATAGTAATATAAATATAATTAAATACGAATTTTTGTTCCGTTTACTAAGGTTCTATCGATAAGGTCTATATATCGATCACTTTTCAAGAGTACTTGGAAATAAAGAGTGTATTATTATTGCAGAACTTATACAGAAAGTTACTGCCATTGTAAAAAAAAAGTTTAATTTAAGCTTATATACTCAATATAATTTAATGTGTATTTTTGATTCGTAATAATAAAGTTCTTAAGCTAAGGTTTACATTATGTTCTCTTTTCAAGAAAGAAACAGTATATCAATATTGCAGATTTCATATAGAAGGAAGTTTCGAGACTTCATAAGTGTTTTCTTCAAAAGAATAAAAATGTTAATATTATTCTAAGTTATAATATGATGCGAAACCTACGTTCTAGTATGATTCACAAAACAGTTGACTTTAATCTTTAGCACTTTGAGGTTACATTGAGCTTTTAATTATTATTATTTTTGTTTTGTTTATCACAATTTTAATTAGAATTATAATTATAATAGCTGTGATATATGTATAGATGGAATAGATGTGTATCTAAAAATATGTAGTTAGTACCAGGTGGCATATTAATTAGTTAATAAACTGACTGAAACTATGGATGGTAAATGGTCGATTGTGTGTGGATGCTGGGATCGTTGTGGAACGTGTGGAACGTGGAACGTGTGGATCGTTAGACAATTCGCTAATGATGCCAACTAACGACCTGGCAATGCTAATTGGCAAAACGCTCAGAACTGCCGTATCCGTACACCAAATGAGATGTATCTAAAAACATATATAATTAATGCATACATACACACACACACACACACGCACACACACACACACACACATTCAGATGCACTGTTAGCTGGAAATGAAGACATGACAACAAAGTTGCTATATTTTCATTCAGTTTTCGAGAGTGTCGCATCCACAAGATACAAATGCATCTAGATACATGCAGTTTTGCTAGTTGCTGTTGTTGTTGTTGCTGATGCTGTTGCATCCACATCGTGAGTTTCAATTAAAGTTCCATTAACGCTTCGCGACACACACAATTATCAAAAATTAAATTTATGCTTATGACATTTCCGGCAGCCGACAGTCCCCCCCTCCCCCTCCGCACCCCTTAGCACCAACCCTCCTCTCTCTTCCACCCTCCCTTGGCATATGCAAAATCGAAATGTGACGCATGCTGTGTGTGTGTGACTAAATAAATAAATAAATATGTGTATGCAATGCATTTAAAGACAGCACAAGTCTGAAGATCAAAGCAACTTTATGATTATGCTCCATGCATATCCATCACCATATACCATATGGTGATCTGACGACCAACTGGACCACAAACCAGATCAGTAAGACAGACAGTCCGAGTGTCAGACAAAAAAGTGTTCCTGCATCTAGGTGAAAATATGTAAACGCCTTAAGTTCTCTCTCTCTCTCATTCTTTCAACTATAATATTTCCCTCTTTGTCACACACTTCCCTTTTTTACTCGTTCCGTCTGGGTGTGTTTTTACTTTCAGGAGTAACCACAACAATACAGCACACACACATACACACACACACACACACACACACACCACACAGCGGGAGAGCCCCCAAAGCAATGCGATGCAACGATTCTGATACGCATCCGAGTACACTGAAAGAAATGCTTCTGTTCCACTTGAAAATTAATAGCAATATTATGTGAAATCAATTTAAAACTTAGTCAATAATTGAATTCCTTTTTGGAATATTCTTGTTGTTTTTGATGGCAGTGTTATACAACTTTATTCATCGATTAAACTTATTACATTTATTTTATTTTTGAAATTAGGAAAATTATATAAATACTATAAAGTTTAATATTAAATCTTTCAATGCAAGATTTTTAATTTTTTTTTTTATTTATTAAGTTGTAATTATATAGATGCATATAATTTAATAAAATTGTCAACGCTTTTATTTGATTATAATACGATTCTGTTTCTTTTTGAGATGATAATAGATAGTCAACTCTTTTATTTAAATATAATATAATTGTGATTCTTTTTTGAATTTGAATTTGTTTGCCAACCGATTTTGGTTAACGTCAAATCAATAAAAAAATCTGCCTTTGATGTAAGACAAACTAAAAAAAAAATAAGATTTAAGCTGAACAAGGTAAGTATTTATAAATAAAAACATGGAAGAGGAGAAAACAAGTGGGATAGGTTTAAGTATATAATTGTATCTTAGGTATTAACAAATTACAGAACAGGCGCTTAAGCTGCTTTAGAACTTAAAGTAGCTTTAAATACTTTTATATTATTATAAATAATAATATTAGCAAATACTTAATAATATTTTAATAATTTAATATATTTATTTTATTATTTGAATATATTTAAATAATTTAATAATAATTCAATCTTTAAAACTGTGTCAATAAATTCACGTCACATTGATAGTTTCTAACTTTTTGTCAAATATAGTAGTTCAAGTCACTTTGATAGTTTTCAACACTTTATTGTTTTTTACAGTGTACAATTGCAGCTTCAGATTGTGGCTGCATTCAGTTGGTCTGCTCTTCTCTGCTCGACAACAACAACAACAACAACAATAGCAACAAGAACGACAACAACAAGTCGAGTCAAGACAAATTGTCTACGCGTTGAGGTCTTGGCTATTGGCCTCCAGCCTGAGCATGACGTTGTCGTTGTTGTTGTCGTTGTTAGTGTCGTTGTTGTTGTCGTTGTTGTTGTCGGTGTCGGAGTCCAAGTTGGAGCCGAGCACAAGACGTTGGCGCCAGTAGCCGCGGGCAGCGCAACTCAGCGCTATAATCACAACAAGCAAAACATGGCAATGGCACAAACCACACAGAGAGAGATAGATATATATATATATATATATATATATATATAGAAAGATAGCAAAGGGTGTAGGGACAAGGGAGATGTTGCAGTGGCAATGGGCAGAGGTTTTATGGCATGCGCCACGTAACCGAAACCGAAACCAAAACCAAAACAGGCAACGGCAACGCATCGGTAATTAAAAGTGGCATCATGGAATTTTTGATGCAGTCAACAACTAGCAGTATTGGGTGGTAAGAAGGGTGTATTGCCAGTTGCAGGGTGCAGACATATCTCGATTGTGCCACACAGCGGCAAATGCTCAAAGCGTTTCGCATTGAAATCTACGAGTACTTAAGGAAATTCCTCCTTTTCTTTGTCACTACTTCTTCTTTTTCTTCTTCTTTCCATCCTTTTCAGTTTGCTCTTGACGAGCACAAGTCGAGGAATCTCCAAAAAAGGTATATATAGAAAGAAAAATGCATAGACAATTACAATTTTTTTCTTCCTAGGAAGACAAATGCATTTTTCTTGCACACCCTACTCACAAATTAGATAGATGTATAGATATTATTCCCCTGAGACACATGAATTGACATTTTAATTTTCCTATTTATTTCTCCTGTGGGAAGTAATTGACAACTTTTCTTCTACAGCATCAAATATTCACAAAAAAAAATATATATATATATATATTTAATTTCCCCCTATAAGTGGAAAAGATACTTTTTCCTCTTGAGAGAGAATACATGAATACAATAGACAGTGATAGGGAAAAATTTGAATTTTTGAAATAAATAATATTTTGATGCAGAATCAAAGAAGAGGCCAAAAAATGATCAAAACGATATTCCGCATGAAAATCGGTCAAGTTTTGGCAAAGTTATGAGAGTTGGAAATTTTTGAGTAAGGGTCAAGGGACAAGTCAAGTACGGATAAAATAGACAGTGATAGGGAAAATAATCGAATTTTTGAAATAAATAATATTTTGATGCAGAATCAAAGTAGAGGCCAAAAAATGATCAAAACGATATTCCGCATGAAAATTGGTCAAGTTTTGGCAAAGTTATGAGAGTTGGAAGTCTTTGAGTAAGGGTCAAGGGACAAGTCAAGGGAAAAGTATGGGTAAAATAGACAGTGATAGGGAAAAAATCGAATTTTTTAAATAAATAATATTTTGATGCAGAATCAAAGTAGAGGCCAAAAAATGATCAAAACGATATTCCGCATGAAAATTGGTCGAGTTTTGACAAAGTTATGGGAGTTGGAAGTTTTTGAGTAAGTGTCAAAGGACAAGTCAAGGGAAAATATGCATAAAATAGACAGTAGGGAAAAAATCGAGCAATTAGCAATTAAAACAGTCTTCATTTGTTTTTAAAAAGATTCAAAACTGATAAAAAGCTATGAGTGAAGCTACTTATAATGCGAAAGTGCTTGGAACTTGGAACGGGGCTGAGAAAAGTGGAGCAACTTCAAAATAAAGCATAAACTTCATTTCCATTCCACCCCACTCCACACAAAGTGCAACATTTTAAGCACTTTACCTGCAACAAGAAAAACTTTTGCACTTACGTTTGAATTTGCATTTAGCCAGGTGGATGGAATGGATAAAGCCTTTTGGCAGGCAGTTGGCACAACGAACGGAGGTAACCTCAATTCAAAAAAAAAAGGAGCACTAGGTGTTATTGTGGGCTAGTAAGGAGCTTTGACCTGGCCAACAAGATGGGGAGGAGGATAATGCAGACGCATGACGAAAGCGACTGTCAGGATGTTTCAACCTCTATCTCTCACTCTCTCACTCTCACTCTCCCTCTCTCTGTTCCTGTCTCTCTGTCACATTCTGAGCAGGCTTTAGCTTAGCCCCAAAGCCGGATGGCTTTGATAATGTGCCGACGGTTGTGTGATACAGTGATGCATGCCCATTACATACGGACGACCGACCGACCGACCGACTGACTGACTGACTGACTATCTCTCGGTTTGGGCCATAAAAGTCGAATGCGCCTAAATCCGTAAATCTCCAGCGCTTTTAACACCTAACCAAACAGACATCAATGAAGCGGTGCAACAACAACAGCAGCATCTGGAGATGGCCGTCGTGTCGTGACACGAAAATCACTGCGGACGGCAGTTCGCGTTAGTGACGAAAGCAGCACGAAGGGTGCGAAAGGCTACTAACTATATATACAGCTAAGTTGGAAAATTTGAAACGACTGTCCGATTAAATGTTTCCGTTAACTTTAACTTACTGAAAATTTACTAATATTTAGCTAAAAAATAACTGAAACTTAAAAAGAAACGTATTTGAAAAATGGAAACGAATTCACATAAATATCCAATCAATTGCAATATAAATTCAAAGGTTTTCTAATCTTAATGTTAGGTATAAGTGTCTGAAACATGCTGTAACTGTCTGCTAAAATATAAATAAAATTTACCAGGCAGCTGAGTCTGAGGCTAAAAGTGAGTGTTTTCATATGAAAATTTACTTTACTTTACTCAACCTCGAACACTAGCTTTTAGAATTAACTGAAACTAGCGGATAGAAATTATCCTCGACTTTTATCAGGCACATGATAAAACAAAATTAAGGTCAAATTATTTATCATTTTGATTTAAATTTGTTTTAATTTTTTTTGGCTACATGTTAGCTAAAACGTAACTGTAACTTTAACTTTATCTTTATCTTTATCTTTAACTTTAACTTTAACTTTAACTTTAACTTTAACTTTAACTTTAACTTTAACTTTAACTTTAACTTTAACTTTAACTTTAACTTTAACTTTAACTTTAACTTTAACTTTAACTTTAACTTTAACTTTAACTTTAACTTTAACTTTAACTTTAACTTTAACTTTAACTTTAACTTTAACTTTAACTTTAACTTTAACTTTAACTTTAACTTAACTTTCACTTTATCTGTAACTTTAACTTTAACTTAAAATTTAACTTTAACTTAACTTTAACTTTAACTTTAACTTTAACTTTAACTTTAACTTTAACTTTAGTTAAGCATTAGACCTAAAAACTCTTCCAATACTCATCTCTAGAAGAAACTAAACTCTTCTCCCACCAACAATCGAAGGCATGTGTGAATTTGTTTTATAGACTGCAAGGCACAATCCAATAAGGTAGTCGGATAAGGGAATCGGGACTTGGAACTGGAAATGGAAATGGGGCTGATTTCCCTATACAATATCTAATCGTTTTAGCTGCAGCATCTGCCTAAAATGTGTGCCAGCTGTTGGTCATAAAAAGCTGCTTACAATTGCCAAATAAAACCCCTTTTTTTTGTGGGGAGGGAAATATACTCAAATTATATGTACATATATCTGATTGATTGATTGACTTACCTTGCATAATGCAACTCCCGTGTCGAGTCGATCCATAAAGTTTTCAGCATTGATACACAGTTCTGGATACAGGGTGCTCAGCCATTCGGCGAGATCCTCCTTCATTGCCTCCAGATATTCCTCGCTGGATTTAAATGGCCTATAAGGCCGTGCCTCGAGCATTGCCATGGCGCCTAACTCGTTACTTTCTCTCGTTAGTCACAAACTTATTTCGAATCTCTCGATATATTGACAAATCGATTGCTTTTCAATTTGTTTCTGGTTACGTTTATTCTAGGATGTTAGGGGGAAATCAATTAGTTATCGTGCTTTGATTAAACACGCTCTTCACTTTATGGCTCGGTAAAGAGCAGAAAGTCGTGCATTGTCTCTCGTTCGTTTGACAAAGAGTTGCGTTGTTTGATTTCTCTCGTTTGCGATCTCGCTGTCGTTCTCTCTCTATTTTCTCTCGCTTTTCTCAGTTCTGCAAATAAATAAAAACAATGAAACTGTTTATTAGTTGTGTGTATTAATATGCTACGCAAAAGTTAATGTAACTCGTTATTTATTGTAACGAGTAAATCATTTCAACATTTAATTTCTTTACCTATACTCATAAATAAGAATGTTACCCTTTTTTTTTTGATTTGTTACCAATACTCGTCTCAATTATAGCGAGTAGTTTATTTCACTTGCACTTATAGCTAAAAACAAGAAGATACAATTAAAAATTAATGAAATACTCAACACTCGTTACAATTCCAGTGAGAGATTTAATTTCAGAATTTCATTTGCATTTACTACAAAATATCAGATGAAATGAGAAAGGAATAAAAAAAAAATGCAGAATGCAATTAAAAAATTAAATAAACAAGTACACGCTACAATTTTAGCGAGTGTTCTATTCAAGCATTCCACTGGTAAACATTGTGTAGGCTTGAGTACATGAAACGCAATGAAATGGAATGCAACGGAATGGAATGGACTGAAATGAAATGAAAACGAACGTGAATTCTAGTTGAAAGTGAAAAGCGGAACATGACTGCATAGCAACTGAGCCTAACAAATGAACTGCACGTTTAGGAATTTGATTAAGATATTAAAAATAATAAAGTACAAAAAGAAGGGGAAAACAAGGGTGAAAGGAAAGGGAGAGGGGGGGGGAACACAACAACTTGAAATGGAATCATAAATTTCAATATGCACAATTCCCATTAAATCTGCATTCCGTATACATATTTGCACTTAATGGATTGCTCTCTGCTGTTGTTGTTATGGTTGTTGTTGCTGCAGTTGATATTGTTGCTGTTGTTGCTGTTGTTGCTGTTGTTGTTGCCTGGCTAAGTATGTTTCTTTCCCACCTTCCAAGCATGCAATTCTCCCCCTCTCTGTCTGCTCTAGCAGCCTGAACAAATGAATAAATGTACATTGAAAGACGGCGCAAATTTATGACTTTGGCACTGCAGCTGACATAATTATGGGACACAAAACCACAGCAGCAGCAGCAACAACAACAGCAGCAACAGCAGCAACAACAACAGCAGCAACAACAACAATAAAAATTATACAAATAAAATCAATAAATAAAACATAAAAGTGACTCGCGACTGTCGGTTACTTGAAAAGCCTCCAACAGCAACAACAGTTGCTGCTGTTGGTGGCAACAGCAACTAGTCAACCCCTTCCCCTCACCCTCCCCCTCCCCTGCAGCAGTTCCCCTCCCCTCTTGCCGTAACTCATCTGCAGAGCTAATTAGCGGTAAGCTCAATTGAACTGTGAACTTGCTGTGAAGAAGAAGGACTGGGGCAAGTTGCAAGATTAATGCCACCGCAACGAATTGTGGCTGCAACTAAATGTTGTTGTACCTTGTATCTTGACTGCCTTTTGGCAAATCTCTATAAATATCTCTATACATATACAATATTTATAGTTATATCCAAGGCTATGACGCTCATAAAACTTATTGCTTATCTATTTATCAAATTGTTGTTGTTGAGTCGATGTTGTTGTTGTTGTTGTTGCAAAAACTTGCATAATCCGAGCTATAGCTCGAGTGTTGTAAGCGCTGCTCGGGGCAAAACTCTCAGATATTCGTAAACTTGCTCCAAGTCATCCCAATTGACCTTGCTGTAGTCGTAGAACTCGCAGCGTTTCACTTTAAATAATTTAACGTACTTCCTCATTTTTTCTCACCTAGTCTCATCTGTCTTTTATCCTTAACTCGATTTTTTTAAAGTCACTCTTATCTCTTCTCCTTCACATTTTAATTTACTTTTGTCATTTTTTATCGCACATTCTTAATTTTGTATTATATATCTCCAGACACATAGATTTCCTAACATTTTATCATTTCCGTTTGTCCTAATCTCAGTTCTTTTAAAGCCTTTTATTCTTTCAATCTTTATTTTTCTACTCTTATCCATCTCATTTCTGCTTCTTATTGACACTAATCCTGTTATTTCTTATCGCATCTTTCTTCAGCTGTTTTAATATCATACCATGTGTCTCTTTCCATATATATATAAATATATTCCTCAGCTTTTTTTCATCCTTTCTTTCTTTATTCCTCCACATTCCTTTCGTCTACTTTTCAGACCTTCTCTTTACCTCTTATATTCTCTAAAATTCAAAATAAGTAATACTCTCTCATCTTCTGTTTCTTTTCCCCGGTTCTCATCTCTCCGCTTTTACTATGCATTACATAATCCCTGTAATCCTCGCCTGCATTTTTAACTTTCTGTAACCATTAAAACTTCTCAATCTACGACGAAACTTTCTTTCCCAAATAATTAAAATATAAAAAAAAACCCAATAATAACATTGAAAAAAGCTTATTTCGATTTTGGCAAAAAAAAAAAATGTCAAAGAAACTAAAAAGAAAAAACAATCACATATGCAGTCTTTATACCCTGCATTCAAATGAACAGGAAATAATTAAAACTTTTTATATTTTAAATATATACTTTAGCATATCATTGCTATCTTTAATCTTTTTAATTTATTTAAGCTGTAAAAACTTGAATGAAAATAAATATTGCATTTTACTATCGTATTCTAAAAATTTCTTAACTAACAAAAAGATTTAATTTAAGAATTAATTAATTTTACACTCTTCATATTTTTCATACAGGGTGCCAACAAGTCAGGCACGCTTGGCGAGTGCGTCTTACTTGCTTTTGTTTTTGCTTGTGCCATTTACGTAACGTTCCCGGCAATCCAATCCGATGACGATGACGACAACGACGTGGTCTTAATTAGGCTCCAGCTTTGCCCAGTTTATTTAACTTGCAGTTCGCAACTAAATGCGAAACAATAAAGGAAAGCTAAATATATATGCCACTGTCAGCACTACGAATACGCGATACTCTTACTTTTACTAAGAAGTTCAACAAATGAAAAGAATACTCTTCACTTAAATTATTTTTATTGCACTTTTTTTCCTTGACGCATGCATTAAAACTATTTAAATTTAACTTTATATATTTTAAATAACATAAAATTACAGGGTAAATACCTTAATCTTTGAGCTTGAACATATTTTGATCTGTAACTCAAATGCTTACATGGATACTCTATAAGTAAATACAATCTCTAGCAACACTCAAACTTATTGACCTACCCTCGCTTAAATAAAGTGTTATATAGCTAACTATTGACTAATTAGTGGTATTGATCAAGCGATTGCTGATCGGATTTGCTGATCAGATCGAATTGCAAAACTCTCCCCTAATAGTTTAATAAGTTATTTTTTTTTTGTTTTGTGCAACTTTTGATTGGAAATTGTAGCAAAACAATACGCCCCGCGGTGTCGAGATCTCAGTTAATGATGAGATCGGTTGCGATCGATAGATGAATCGTACATATATGTAAATCGCAAGACGAAGGTATTAGCAATTTAGTGTTCGATTTCGATTACGATTTCGATTCCTCAGTTTTTTTGGTTTTCGCCTATGTAAAAATGTTGCGCAAATTTTTGCGTAGATCTTCAATCGGCGTCGATCAGTGAATGACTCTATAAATTATGATCGATGGGATCGATCCCACCCATTGCGACGGGGGCATGATGAGTGAGTGAAAACAGTGAAACAAATATGCAAATTTGACTATATTATCATTTATTTGCATGTATTTCTTCTGTTTTCATATCTCTTCTACCCTCTTTCCCCCATTTCCCACCTTTGATTTGAAATTTCGCTTGGATTTTTTAATTTTCGGTTTTAATGATTAGCGGTATTTTTGAAAGTGAATTTAATTAAAAACCAAATTGTGCATAGAATGCACCATCGCCAAATGCTTATAAGGCCAATCGCCAGTTACCCGTCCCCAAAATCTTTTTCTCTCTCTCTAACTGGTAATTGAATTATTGTGTTTTTTTTTCAATTTTTTTTTCTTTTTGTCAAATTTGGCAACTGCAATTTAAATTTGTCTTTTGACTTGCGCAATCCGCAAATTTGTCACGCCAACTTTGAGCTTTATTTGCTTATGGATTATTGGCATATTATTTATTTTATTTTTCTGTTAATTATATATGAAACTGTTCTTAATATAATTTAAAAACTCACAACATTTCAGTCAATTCGAAAATCTAACAACAATAATAAAAGAAAAATTTCACATATTAAGATAAATTTAGTGCATTTAGCATATTATATATTACAATTTGCTTAAAAAAGTTTTCCAGAAATTTCACAAGTTTTTAGATCGGTATTACAGTTTTTTATCACAAATAAAAATTCATTTAAATGGGTTTCACATTGAAAATATCAACGATTTTCGGAGAAAACGATATGTTGTTAAGTAATTTATGAATTTAATATATATTCTGGGTCAAGTACTCAACAAATACAGCTGAAATTAGGAATACAGATTGGTATAACAGTTATATAACTTGAAGTAGTTGAGGAAATGAAATTGTATTTTGGAAAAATGCATTACAGTTTTTTATCACAAATAAAAATTCATTTAAATGGGTTTCAGATTGAAAATATCGACGATTTTCGGACAAAACTAAATGTTGTTAAGTAATTTATGAACTCAATAAACATCCTGTGTCAAGTACTCAACAAATACTTACAGTTGAAATTAGGAATATAGATTGGTATAACAGTTGTATAACTTGCAGTAGTTGAGGAAATGAAATTGTATTTTGGAAAAATGTGTTAATAAGTGATATATAAAATGAAAAAACAATAAAGCTAATGAATTTATTAGGCCTCTATATATGAAAATAGTGTGTGCAATGTTTGCTTTACTTTATTATGTGCACATTTTATCATTGTTGTTATAATATTTTTGTACAATTTTGTTGTTGCTGTTATCGAACGGTTTTTCATTATCAAATGACGACGAAGACTTTACAAAATTGGAGGTATGCATGTACGAGTGCCTGTCTTTCAATGGGGTGCTTCAAAAAAGGTTGTTAAGTGTGAATTGCCAAATGACAGACAAAAGACAACAGAGTGCCAGCAACAGTAACAACAACAGTAACAGTAACAACAACTACAGTAACAACAACTACAACTACAGCTACAACAAAAGCACTTTCAATTCGTTGTTGAGTTGGAAAAATTGTATCTTGTAGCACAAAAAATAGATGTTGACTCTTTCAATTAACAATTGCCGTTTGATAGATGAGACAGGTTGTTGCAATCGTAATATTTACTATTACTATATCAATACATACAGTTATACATATATTTACGGTTTGTTGTTGATGTTATTGTTGTTGTTGTTATTGGATCATACACTTTTGTTGTTGCACAATGGGAAATGTTATTGAATTGATATTGATATTGGTAAGAAGAGACTGGCAAGAAAAATAAGTTAGGAAAGTCTTAATCTCTGAACTTGAAAGCTTCACATCACCCACTACAACTCCTTCTACAGTTTCAACTCCTTCTCCAACTGCAAGTTTAACTTCAGATCCATTTGAATGACACTTGAAGCGACAATCGAAACGATTTTGTTTCAATGCAAAATGACATCAATGGCAACAACAGAGACAGAGACAGAGACATTCCCATACCCATTACCATTTCCAATCCCATTTTCTCTCCCCTCTCTTCCCATTATTGTTGTTGTTGTTGTTGTTGTTGTTGCACATGTGGAGCATTGCCGGCACGAATTTGAAGCGTTTGTTGCACTTCGCATCTGTCAGATTTCAGTGTCGAGGCTTTTTTTTTGTTTTTTTTTTTTTTGTGGCATGCAACAACATACAGACAAAGCTGTTGAAGCTGCAAACGGAGCAGACGACACCCATGGACCATGATTTTGACAGATCCCCTTGCCTTCCTGCTCTCCCCCTTTCTCTTTCACACAATCTCCTCAGTTCGCTAGAGAATCAATGCAAGAAGATGCAAGGCTAACAAGAATTGCAGTACTCCACTGCCAGTTACCCTGTAAACCAGCTGAATTGTAATAATTACAACTATGAATTTTTGAAAACTTAATACAGCCATAACTATCGTTATATTTATCGATCTTAATTCGATTAATTGGAATTTTTGACAGAAATAAAAATCAGTACTTATTATAAAAACAAGTATAATATTTTACAAACTGTGAAAGTTGTGCAGTTTTTTTGTGAGTATATATAGGGTATAACTAGAGTTGTTCATATTATGAGTCAGTCATAATACAGGTTATTGGGTATAAAACTAGAAAATGGCTTTAAAACTAGAAAATGTGTTTCTGGTCATACCATGTATACCCCAATCGTGTTCTAATATTTACAGGGTATTTGCAACAAGCAACGTCAAGTGCAAGAGTTATTTTCACAAGTTATTATCTATCCATTTATCCATTGAACCAACAACAATGCAACAGCTCTGCACCCCATAACGTGCTCCTTACCCCCCTCTCTGTACCCTCCCTATTCCCCTCTCTGTACCCTCTCTATTGTTACCCCTTTCCTTGTGCCTCCTTTTGTGCTACACTTCAGCCGACACTCGCACACTCGCACACACACACACAGAGTGTGGCATGCAAAGCCCTATGATGGATGCGTTCGCTGTGTGTTGCGGCTGTTGCTCTTTTTAAATACCCTGTACTGCATAAAAAGGTAAAAGGGTAGATTCCGCTAGCACTTGACAAAGTTATGTGAATCAATAAGAATGGCAAGAATTTTAAAAATACATCCATAAATTAAACGATATTTCTATTTATCAAGTGTGTTTCCGAAATATATAGAGTTTTAGAAGAGTATTGTTTTTAAAAACAACCGCTCAAAATGTAGTTGTCATTTAACGTCAGATATTTAATACTTTCAAACATATTTTCGAAATCAAAAAAAATCGGCTGTCTCAAATTAACTTTCAGTTTTAATAAAAGTTTAGATACAGTTTTAAGACATTTAGCGTTGTTAGAGTTTTGTAGAACACAGTTGAATATTATCTACAATACTGGATAATAACGGTATTAAATTACTGATTTACATTTTATATGTTCACATTGTTTTAGTGATATTTTTTTTATTTTTAAGATTATAAACATAACAATAATTCAGAAAATTGATTCGTTAATCTGGTCAAGAATTGATTAACTGCTTCTATTTAAAAATAGTCGATATATAATCGATAAATTTGTGATAGGTTAAAATATTGCAATGCATTTCTACAAGTACCGGGTATGCGACAGCTGGGCAGCCTAGGGACTTGTTTCCCCCTTTTAGTCGGCTTAGTTTTTAGTGTGTCTGCATTTCCATATGTGCAACACGGGCATTGTCATCGTCATACTCAACATGAACAACAACATCATCAAGCAACTTCATAATCATAGTCAGCAATATCATCATGATGAGCATTGTTATGAAGTGTTGCCATAAATGTCGTCACTTCATTCTTTACTTATTATGTTTTGTTTTCTTTTTCTTTTTTTATTATTATTTTTTTGCTAGGGTAAATGCACTGCAATGACTAAAAGGAAAATCAATAGACGCCTCGCTTCGCCTACGCGTCTCCACAGACAAAGGATCTCAGAAGCAACAACAACAGCAACAACAACAACAACAACTCCATTACCGGCCACATTAAGTAAGTTGGCCAACAAAATCAGTTGACAATTTCATTTGTTGCGGCGACTTTGTCGTTGCTTTTGACTCATCGTCTCACTGTCGAGCGGGAGTGAAATATATATATATATATATATATATACATAGTGGCGACTGGGAAGTGTGGAAAGGGGAGAAACTAGCTGACTAACAGGACGACGACCTTGGCTAAAAAGTCCAATGGGCACAATGCCAGACAGAGTGAGAGAGAAAAAGAGACAGAGACAGAGAGAGAGGGAGACATAGAGAAAAGTCTGCAGCTGCAAAAAATCTGAGTCACAGTGTGTGTTGCATTTAAGCGTGCAACATTCTGAATGTTGACATCAGTCACAGTAGAAATATAAACACACTCACACACACATTTGTTAAATATATATATATACATATATTTATGTTCTTCAATCCGCCAGAAAAGCGTTTTTAACCTTCGTTTATACAAAAAGAAAAAATAATAATAATAATGAAACAACTCGGTTAGGTTTCGTTTCTTTACTTATTTTTTAATTTTTATTGTTGTAGTGTTGTCGCAACTTAAGAACAACAACAAAAATGTCGCAGAAACTTTGCTTACAATATACTCTGTAGAATGAGCATGTGTGTGTGTGTGAGTGTGTGTGTGTGTGTGTGTCTGTGTTTGACAGCGACAAGTTAAGAATTCGAAACAAGAAACGCAACTTAAGCTGCGTAGGTTTCTTAAGTAACTTCAAATGTTTTGATTAGACTTTAAATGACAACAACAACAAGCGAACAACAACCAAGCAGCAACAACAACAACCAAGCAACAACAACAACAAAAGCTGTGTGAATGCCAAATGGCATTCGAAGTCACAGTCGAACTCGAAGTCGAAGTCGAAGTCGAAGTCCAACTCAAAGTCGAACTCGAAGTCAACTCATTTGCGCAGTCGCAGTGTGGGTTGTCTCAAAAATAAACAAAAAAAACAAAAAAAAAAAAGACCTGAGAATTGAGAATTGAACACTGGGAACAGAGACCTGGAGACCTGCACAGACCCAAGACCTCAAGCTGCCGCCGTTTGTGGCATAAACACACACACAGACACACACACACACACACACACACACACACACACACACACATACATACACACACACATAGCTAATGAATGACTATGTTTAAGTGAAACCGAAGTTTGACTGCACTTAACTTAAGATTGTCTCTCTTCACCAGGGACTGTTACAAATATAATTTTTACATTGAAAATATTAAAATAAAAATGTTTGATTGTTTGTTATCAAAAAAAAACTTTTATTTATGAATTTAAATCCAAAAAAATTATATCAAAGCAAGTAATTATAAAATTTACATATTTATTTAAGAACCATAGTATATCTCTTTTAACTTTTATTATAAAAATTTTAAAACTATTTAAGATATTTCTTATTTATGTAAAAAATAAGAGTCCATATTAGTTATTTTTTATCAATAATAAAGATTATTTTTGATTAATTTTTTTTTTTTTTGATCAAAAATAATGATTTAGGTTTAAGTATTGTTATCAAAAAAAACTCTTATTTATGAATTTAAATCCAAAAAAATTATATCATAACAAGTAATAATAAAATTTACATATTTATTTAAGAACCATAGCATATCTCTTTTAACTTTTATTATAAGAATTTAATAGCTATTTAAAATATTTCTTATTTATATAAAAAATAAGAGTCGATATTAGTTTTTTTCTATCAATAATAAAGATTATTTTTGATTTCTTTTTTTTTATCAAAAAAATGATTAGGGTGTAAGTTTTATTAAATTACTTAAAACTAATAATTAATATTGAAAAAAAAACGTAAAAAATACGTTATTTAAAAATCGTGGCAGAAATGTTGAGATTGTAAAATGATTGGTGTGAAAAATTTTTTTTAGGACAATTATAAGTTGTCTTTTTTTTTATTTATTGATGTCGCTGTTGATGCCGCTGCTTGGGTGGCGCATTTTGACAAAAACAAGAAAAAAAAATAGATAAATAAATACAACCAAGAAGTTGTTGTTATCTTTATCGTTGTTGTTTTTTGTTGCAGTGTTGTTCTAAGTACACTTAGTCGCCCGCTTAAGTCACTTTCATTAAGCATAAGCAAAAGTTGGTAAGTGGCAACTTGGCCAACAAAAAATAAAAGATAAACGAGTGAAAGATCTGCCTCAAGACGCCGCTTTAAGGCGGCAAATTCAAGAGATACTTTTTACCATATATGTATGTGTACATTGTTGTTGTTGTTATTGTTATTGTTGTTGTTGTTCTGAGCTCTGTCTGGGGTGCTCAAGTCACGCCGTCGTTGTTGTTGTCTTTGTTGTTGTTGTTGTTGTTGGCCTGGTCGCTTCGCTCGGACGCAGCTGCGCATCTCAAACAACATTGTATCTGTATCTGTGAGACAGACCTGCACTTGACCTTGAACTTGTACAGGTTTACTTTTGTTTTCTTTGGCTTGTTTTTTGGCTTTCAGCTTTTTGTCCGCTCTTCAACTTTTCTCAAGTCTTATTTGCCTTTCCTTTCTTCTTCGCATTCGTCTTCATCGGTTTTGGCCTTTTTTTTGTATTTTATTTCAACCTAATCAGGCTTAATGCCGTTGCGTTGCCTTTGCAGTTTGTGCTATATTTATCAGACCAGGATTATGAACGAAATGTTTCCAGGAATCATTTTACAGCCTCCATCGACTTATGCAGAATTCAAATCCGATATGTTCTTCATTTTATATATGGTATATACTCGTATATGCAAAAGATTTATGCGATTTATGAAATTCCAAACAAAACTTGAAGCATTAATATCTTTTGCTTGATCTTCCGATTCTTCGGAAAGCCAGTCTAAATAAAGAAAAGAATTCTTCTTTGTTTCCTTTGTTGCAAGTTAAAAAAAAACACAACAAGAAGGGTTAAGTTATAATATCTAGCATGTGTTTCTTTCTATTTAAAGATTTATTAGCTAGAAGAATGAATAGTTTTTGCTTTCTTCAAGGATTTTAAGAAATTCTTCCATAGAGATGTGTTAATATTGCCAAGACTTACTAGATTGAAAAATCTTTTCAACATTTAACAAAAAAAAATTTACAGAGAATAGTTATTGATTTCCTCAAGGATTTTAAGAAATTCTTCCTTAGAGATGTGTTAATATTGCCAAGACTTACTAGATTAAAAAATCTTTTTAACATTTAACAAAAAAGAATGGTAATTGAACAGAGAGATAGTATTATCTGTTATATATGCGCCTTATACACTTTCTATATATACAATATATAACTTTAATTCATCTGAACTAATTTCCATCTCATAGTCAGTTCTTTCTTTCCTTGAGTTCTGCTGAAAAGCAAACATGATATATGGGCTAGTGTTACAGCACGGCAATTTGGCATAAATGGAAAGATATGTCCATATGTGATACAGACACACACACACACACACACATATTCACACACTCTATGTGTGTGTTGTGTGTGATTGTGGTTCGAAGCGTGACATTTTCCTCATGAGCGAATTCGCCTTATGTAGAGACCGTGTTGCTGACAATCTTAAGCTGCAACTCAATCTCAATTACAGACACCGTCAGATCTAGGTGAGCTAGTCATAGCTAATGGATGGATCTGACTAAGACTGAAGAGATGGAGAAGAAGAGGAGATGGAAAAAAACCTTGGAGCGGGAGTGAAGGTTGAGTCTAAGAATACAGAAATTGAGATTGAAATTTGGACTGTGACTGTGACTCGACCTAAGGCTAAAGTGATTAAGTGGAGCAGCAACAAAATAAAAAGCAAAAGAAGAAGAATGAGATAGAAGAATAAGAAGCAGCTTTGTAGTTTCAAGTGCACATAGAGGCAGAACATCTATGACAAATGACATTGGACAAGTGGAAACAGCAGCTTTAATGTAATAGGAACCAGATCCAGAGGTGTGACACAATTGCTCGATATTAAATGACAACAACAACAACAACAACAAAAACAGCAGTAACAGCTGAGACAAGAACCAAAACAATTGCAGCAGCAACAACAAAAAACAACAACAAACAACAACACATGAAAGACAATGCAAGCGACAGATTGAGATTGAGATTGAGTTTACGACTGGAGACTGTAGACAGGAGACTAGAAAGACTCGAGAGTCTGGACATGGACATGGACATAATTGGCACGGTTGCATTAGCCCCAACACACAAAGTGTCGATATGCAAGTACACCAGTGGACAGAAAAATAGAATAGTTGTGGAACTTTGTTTATCTTTTCAATTTATTGCTCTGATCTCAATTCAATTTACAACTTTTGTTCCGATACAAATTTATAAATAATAATATTTAATTATTTAAAGCATGAAATTTTATTATTATTATTATTTTGTATTATTGATAAAAATCAATATTGATATGCAATGATTGATTTATTATTAGACTAAATAAAGTCTCTAATAATATTAAAATATTTAAAGCATGAAATTTTATTTATTTTATTTTTATTTTATTTTTTTTTTTATATTTTTATTTATTTATAAATAAAGACTCTAATAATATTTAAATATTTATAGCATAAATCATATTTCGAACATTTAGATTTTGTGTTCCTCTTTTCAAGAAAAATGGTAAGAATGAAATTTTCCAAGCAATAATAGAAGCATATCTATTTTTTTATCCACATATGTACTCATACATACATAAATGTATGTGTGTGGTGCAACATGAGTTTGTGTCAGTTGCTGCATCAGATCAGGTGAGAGTTATGCGCTGTTGTTAATTAACCATTTACGGACTGATTGCTGAATGACAGACGGACAAGCGGACAGAAAGGTAGTTAAAAAAGAATATAAGACAGATAGAGATAAATAAAGAGTAAGATAGAGTTGTGTACATATATACACTGTAAGTTACCAAGTAGTATGTATAACAAGGTCAGCTTGAAGACAAGCAAAGAACTCAGGGAACTTTCACAAAGGGCTCAAAGTTAAGCAGCATTGCCTAGACACTTTAAACCTAACCTCAAATATCGCCATATTACAATCGAGAAACGATAAGCAACAATAATATATATGGGTTTCGGTAGTTAAGAACAAACGAAGTCACCTTGCAGTAATTCTCTGATTCCAAATCTTTATTATATTATGTATGAATTCATCCAATAGTTGATATCGATAATCAATAATTTTCTTTTTTTTTAGAGTAGAAATCGCAATTGAAAACGATATGATTAAATAGACGAAAGTCGATTACTTATCAACGTGTCTTTAATTTTAACTATCGATAGTTGATAACTTCTCGATGAGCATCAAAGTCATTTCAAATAAATTCACAGGATATTTGTCAAGTCTGCCAAGAATTAATCTAGTGAATATAAAAAAAATCATTTAATATATTATTCTAATAACTTACAAACATTGCGACAGTTTCCAGTATCCGTTGCACTTTTGTTGCACATAATGCTGCAAAAGAGAATAAAGGAAAGAAAGAAAGAGAGAATATTGATTAGTTTATTTGCTGTTTTTTATTTACTTTACTTTACTTTAATTAATATGCAGCACACACTTGCAACTTGAATCAATCCAATTGATGCAGCGATATGTCAAGCGACAAGAAATAAATACAAAAAAAAAAAAAAACCGAAACTTATTTCAAATGCGACGTGATGTTTGCGTCGCGTTTTTTTTTAGGGGGCGTTGACAGCTGGGCCGCTACCCCTACCCCTACCCCAACCCCTACTCCTACCCCAACACCTCCCTTCATCGACATTCTCTTCACTCTTGATAGCATAAACAACTTGTAATACTCGTAAATATACATATAACGCGGTATAAAGTACATTCAAAGAGTTGACAACAAATCGGGTCAATCAACTGACGTTTTGGGGCGTCTCACACACGTTTTATACCCCCTGCCCTGCCCCCTTACCCCCTTCCATTACCACTCTCTTCGCGTAGTTGGCCTGGCTAAGCTGCCCACTGTGCTGTGTGCTTGTGTGTGTGTGTGTGTGTGTGTGCGTGTGTGTGTGTGCGTGTTGGCCAAGTTGATAGCACGCACGTGATCTGCAGACTGAATGAAGAATTTATGAATGGAGCTCAATGCGTGAGCGAAGCTACAACAGCAACAACAACCAGTGTGTGTGTGTGTGTGTGTGTGTGTGTGTGTGTGTGTGTAAGTGTGTGTGTGTTTGTTTCGCACGTTGGAGGATCGTATCCCAGAGCAGCGTCAACAGGTATGTGAGTTCATACCATACAATCTGTGAGATACATAGATACAAATGTATCTTTTTGCCGCACGTGCCAAATGATTATCGATAAACGCTAATCACAGCGCATACTTGCAGTCAATTAGTACATCTCCCTGTCTCTCCACTCTCTCTCTCTCTCTCTCTCTCTCTCTCTCTCTCTCTCTCTGTCACTCTCTCTCGTTCTGTAGGGCATTCAAAGATGCCAAGATGCAACAAATTTCCGCAACGCCCACAGATATCTGTGTGGCACTTGAAGTAACTCAAAGGTTTTCTTGGCTACTGTGCAACCGGCGAGTATCTTTTGGATGCATCCGCGACTCTAGCTGTATTTTGTATCTACATATATAACTATGTATCTGTATCTGTATCTGTATCTGTTGCTGTATCTGTATCTGTTGCTGTTTGGCACGCATGTCTCGTTGGCTCGCCGTCTGACGCATTGTCTGTGCGTTGTGCGTGGCTTCAATAACTTGAAATTGTGGCATAAACACGTTCTACAATTTCCGGCATAAGTGTTGTTGGCGTTGTTGTTGCTTGTTGTTTGTTGTTGTTGTTGCTTTCAACTGACGACTGTCGATTGTTGTTGCTGTTGTTGTTTATTAGTTTCATTGATCATCATCATTACTCGCTTTAATGTGATGTGTTTGTAGTTTTTTTTTTTTTTCTTACTTCTTACTTCTCTCTTTTTGTCTTTTGTTTGTCGATCTTGCCCCATGTTGCAAGCAAATAGTTGGCCACTTTAACGCTTCCCTTTGGCCAAACGGCAGCCAAACAAACCGCAAAAACCGCAGCTGACCTCTTGCCCTAATTGAAAGCTTTTTGTTAATCTCTCACTTTAAGACACTTGAAGAAAAACAGGCACAGGTAACACTCATAAAATGGATTTGTATTCAGATTGAGACGATCTACAGATGCAGGGGAAGGGGAAGGGGATCAACCACAAATAGTCAAATGTCTGAATGAGTTAATGCGATGATACTAAACAGTTAATGATTCAATCATCATTAAACAGACTAAAGAGAAATATTAAAAATCTAAAGGGAGAGTAAAATAGAAGATCGTTTTTAAAGATCGTTTAGCCATTAGTTATCGCTACTAACAAAACGTGTGTGGAAGAACTAATAAATCCTTTACAAGCCGTTGATCTATCAATAGCATTCTAAGACCGTTAAATAACGTTATTGAATATAAAATCAAAATAGTTAAAATCAACACTGTTGATAAACATGTAAAGTTCCTTTTAAAAAAGAAGATATTCCCTCTAATAATATTGATAAAATATTGATAAAAAAAAAAAACTTTGAACGACGGTTTTCTGTTTAGTAAGTGATTAAAACTGATCTCTACTAAAACAACCTCTGAGGATCACATGACTTCTGTATTTTCTCTTATATTCTCTCGACCACTCTATAAAATATATAATTTATTAAATCTTTGTGCATTTGTATTTTTTACTATAGAATTGCCAAAGTCTAAATTAGATTAACGAATTTTCGGCCAGAAAACAAATAAAACTAGTTGACTTTATGGATAGAGATATATGACAATGACCTTGCGAGCTGCTAAAGGTCTTGGTTTGGGTCTTGGTCTTTAAAAGGTCTTTCATCTCCGGCTTTGCAAACAAAATGACAAATTTTGTCTCTCTCTCGTTTAAGAACAATTAATTTGTTGGTTTTTGTTAAAGTTGACTTTTCGATTTTTGGAAGCGAAACGCACCAAAATCAACAACAACAAGAAAACAAAATTTAAGCAAGTGGGCAGAGTCAGAGACCGATATGAACGATCACAACCGATCGAGACCGAGACTGACCTTAGGCGACAGAGTTCGGACCAAAGTCGGACACAAAAGTGTTGCGCATGTGCGCACTCCAATGATTGTAAATTAAATAAAAATTAACTTTCGATTTCGATATCGATTTGGTTTGGCATTTGTTCAAGACAATATTTGGGAAGCATTTTTAGTAATTAATTTATGACTCTTTGTGGGCAATTACAGAGACATTTGTTGGGAAGGGCTCGCAAACTGAACAAGTTTCGAGGACAGATAACATACAACAGACAACGACATCATGTTCATCTTCAACTTGAGCTTCAATCATTAGCTCAACATCATGATCATTTGCGTTAATGATCCGTAGGTAATCAAACAAGAAAACTGTGTGAATGCCAAGTCAATGGCATGTCAAATGACCAGGTTAAGTGGCCAAGCAAATGGCCAAGACAGCGCCTATTACGCACTTCATTTTGATTTAAGGTTCAACAAATACATATATATGTCAATGGACGTGAAGCCCTACAAAACATCATAAACATAATAAACATGCCAATGGCATTATAATGAACTTGCATTCGAAAAAGGAAAACCGAAATTCAAATCGACAAACCAAATCGAAATCAATTTCAATTTGAAAAACAAACGCAATGCTCAGAAAAAAAACACAGCAGGCCATCAGGTTGACCAACTCTAATTCCATTTACATTTACAAGTTTGTCTCGCGTCGACATCGAACCAGCAATTAAATCATGTTGAAGGCTTTACAACGATCTTTTACACGCATAGAAAGTTTAATTTGCCTTATTTTTTTTCTTTTTTTGGTGTTTTACTTTTGGTTACTGGGTTATAACAAGCTTTACGATCTATTTTGTAATATTGATGCAACGGCAACGAGCTCAATGCGATCATTTACGATCATTGCCACAATCATTCGAATATCAACAAGAATTAATTAAGTAGATGTTGATTCTTAAATAAATAATGAGATGATTTTTTAATCTTTAACTGAGATCATTTGACATGATCATTTAACAAGCATATTAACAAATAGTAAACTACCTAACATATAGGTAAGCTTGAATTGAGTTGAAGATCACTAGGGGATTACTTATTGACTATTTGATTAGATGCGGAAAAAGTTTCTTTAACCGTTCACTTAAACCAGTTGACATGATCAGTGCCAAACAAGAAATAATAACTACGAATTCTTTTTTTTTTTTAGCGAGTCACAGATAATAAAAAAATTATCCACCATAAAACAAAAGAATATTTTTCGCGATCATTGCTAGTTTGATCAATGACAGCTGATCATCAACCAAGAAATTAATTTGCCACTGACAAACATTGTCAAAGGCAATCTTGAGGGGACTTTTAATTTTTTTTGCAAGATCATTGAAAGTGATCAGCGATAAAACAGAAGATCGCGATTACTGTTAGACTTACCTATTTGTGTGTTAACAAATGTTAATGTCTTTTTGATTTGTTAGCATTTCTACACATTAAAAAGTTTTGATTACAATCAGATCATTGCTGATTAATTTTGAAAGTATAGATATTTTATTTAGATGTTTTATCTGAGTAACTATTTAGTTTTTATTTTTATTGATTGATCAGATCAGCACGATCAGTTGATGACATTACCTGTTTAGTCAAATGCTGCATTATCGATAAGTGTATCGTTATCGCTATCGATGATCGCTTGGCGTTGCCATTTCCGCATCGTCTTTTGTCATTCGCATGCATATCGCGACATTCGGTCGAGAGCTTTAACCATATTTGTCAACCAACGCCCATTTAACCATCGTTCACTGTATTATCAGATATATACGAGTATACATATATTGTATATGTATAAACATATTGTTCCGTCATATATCACTGACAATTGCCGCGATCGAGCCCCTGCTGACAGGAGGAGGTGACAGGCCAACGACAACGGCGCCAATTGCATTAATATGAGAGGAATCGGGAATCGGGGCAGATGGGGGAAGTGGGAAGAGGGTAACGGGGTAAATATTGATGATAATACAAGTTGGAATATAGTCGTGTGCAACGGCGAACCGATTAATTGCCTAGAACTGCGCATGCATAGATAAATATTAATGTTAACGACAACAATCTATTCCACCCCACAGAGCAGACAAGCACACACAGACACACACACACACATACACACACACACACACACACACACATTGTAACGTAGCGAATGACCAAAGCCCAAACGAATTGCGCAGCGATAAATTACAAAGGAATTCGTAACGCCCAAACGTCCCCAAAACGAGGCGTAACGAGGCGGTAGCGAAATTTCGCCAGTGTTGTAAATTGCATTAAAGAACTGCAACTGAGATGAAAGAGAACTATAACAAAAAACTAGTGGGAATGAATGAATGAAAAAAAATAGGACAGGACCAAATTATGAGAGTTGGAAGCTTTTGAGTAAGGGTCAAGGGACAAGTCAAGGGAAAAGTTCGGATAAAATAGACAGTGATAGGGAAAAATCGAATTTTTTAAAAAAATTATATTTTGATGCAGAATCAAAGTAGAGGCCAAAAAATGATCAAAACGACATTCCGGAAGAAAATTGGTCAAGTTTTGACAAAGTTATGAGAGTTGGAAGTTTTTGAGTAAGGGTCAAGGGACAAGTCAAGGGAAAAGTACGGATAAAATAGACAGTGATAGGGAAAAATAATCGAATTTTTAAATAAATAATATTTTGATGCAGAATCAAAGTAGAGGCCAAAAAGTGATCAAAACGATATTCCGCATGAAAATTTGACAAGTTTTGACAAAGTTAAGGGAGTTGGAAGATTTTGAGTAAGGATCAAGGGACAAGTCAAGGGAAAAGTACGGATAAAATAGACAGTGATAGGGAAAAATAATCGAATTTTTAAATAAATAATATTTTGATGCAGAATCAAAGTAGAGGCCAAAAAGTGATCAAAACGATATTCCGCATGAAAATTTGACAAGTTTTGACAAAGTTATGGGAGTTGAAAGTTGTGAAGTAAGGGTCGAGGGAAAAGTACGGAACGTTCCCTCTCTCTCTCTCTCTCTCTCTCTCGCTCTCTCTCTCTCTCTCTTCCTCTCTTCCTCTCTCTCTCTCTCTCTCTCTCTCTCTCTCTTCTCTCTCTCTTTCTCTCTTCCTCTCATTATAAATATACTTAATGCACTTTCCTTACCCGGATGAACCCGTTAAATTAAATATATGTACACAACTGTAAACTCACCCCTCACAAATCCACCTCCGCTTGCTCAGCATATCTGTACAAGTATTCAGATTGTGATAGTGAATATTACTCGTATTCACTTAGTATTCACTTACTCGTTGCGAGTACTCGCTTGTGAAATTATTTATGCAAATTTAATGCGCAAACGCAAAAAAGCAGTAAGAAACAAATATGAAGACAGCGGAGAGAAACAACAAAAACTAGAAGGAAAGACTACAGTCGATCGACAACGACAGTGAGACACCCTGTAATTATTTTATAACAATGTGTAAATCAGTTACAACAAATAGTTTTAATTTAATTATATTTACTATAAATTCTTAGATAGACGGACAGACACATGAACAAATAGATATGACTATCTGTTGTTGCAGATCAAGAACATGTGAATGTCTTCTTCGGACTTTTAAGCATTGAGTAGACCCTTTGTATTTCTTAAGTACAGGGCTTAAGAAATCGCTTGCATTTTCATTAAATACAATATACACATATATTGATAGCAACATAAAGTGTGCGTGTGCGTGTGTGTGTGTGTGTGTGTGTGTGTGTATGTGTGTGTGCTTAATGCACTTTTGCAACTTAAAACGAATCGAGTCGAGTCTTTGCTCTGGGGGCGTCTTTAGCAAGAGGGGGGCGGGAGGCGGGGACACAGAGGGAGGGAGCGGGTAAGGGGGGGAGAAGTGCGGGGGCGTATGTTGTCGGCATTTGTCAAAGGCATTTGGCTACCGATTTGTTTTACTTGCAACTTCGACATTGGCGGCAACTTGTTGTTGTTGTTATTGTTTTTTTTTTTTTTTGTTGCTGTTGTTGCAGTTACTCTCTTTGCTGCTGTTGTTGTTGTTGTTCTTGAGCTGGAAGCCAAGCCTCGACTTGGTTTGTTTTGTACCGTATCTGTATCTAAAGTGTGTATCTTTTTTGTGAGCCACAGACGCATGCAACTAATGAGGCTGCCACGGCGTTGCAACGCAGTCAGCATGCAACATGTGTCTACATAATTAAACAAATCTCCTCCACACATGAGCATGAACATTTTGTGCCATGCACTCTATATAAGAAGTATCTACACATACAAATGTATCTGTAGCTAGTATTAAAGCTAGCATTACCAAGCCACCAGATTGTTGTTTTAAGACCCTGTACTTAAAAAATAAAAAGGGTCTATTTGGCTTGTGTGACGCGAAAAACACAGAGGAAACCCAACTGTCAAAAGAAACGTATGTAAAGAATTAACGGTAATAGAAAAAAATTTTTTTGAAAATTTAGAAAAAAATTTAGAAAATTTTTGAATTTAAATACAGAATCAAAATAGAGATTAAATAAACATAAAATTGACATTCCGCAAAGAATTAAGTTCAGATTTGACAGAGTTACGGCACTTTTAAGTTTTTGAATAAGCCTCGAAGGGAAAGTATGGGAAAAACCTAAATTGGTTACAAAAAAATTAAATCTACCAATGTTAATGCTGACTTAAATAAGAGTTGAGTTGTATATTTATCGATTTTTTCAACTTGATAGATCGTAAAAAAAATTTAATCGCATCAAAGTAGTTAAAAGTTTTCGATACTTTCTGTATTTGTACATTACTAGTTCTTACAGAATTGGCAAACACGGTGTCTAAAAGTCGAGATAACTCGACTGTAGTCATTCCTACTAGTTTTCGTTGTTGTTGTTGTAGTTAATTAATGCAGAAACAACAAATAAGAAACGCACCACGACGTCGTTGGCAGGCGGCAAGTTTTAGTCACTAAATTGAACTTTTCAAATGATTTAAGCCAAATGCCACTTTGCATTCAGGGCCATCGACTTGGCCACACACACACACACACACACATAAACACACATAAACACACATTAAAACACAGCTAGAAAGACAGACATGGAAATGGGCGTCGTGTAGCTGTGTAGCTGTATCTGTATCTATACATTTGTATCTGTATCTTTGTATCTGCGTCTGCAACTGCGTCTAGATCTTGGATGCCTTGACAAGTCAATTTTAGTTTCGTCTAACGGTAACAAGCTGTTGACAGAACGCAAAGAGACTGAGACTGAGACAGAGACAGAAGCAGTTGCAGTTGCAGTTGCAGATGTCAAATCAAATGCTACTTCAACTAATGAACTATTTGAATCCATAAGTCAATCAGCTCTAGCTCCATTAATGGACTCTCTGAGTTGCAGCTAAATATATATACTTACTCATGACTGCAAATCTGAATGCTCTGAAAAACTATTAAGTCAGCTAACGTATCTTAGATGCAGATTTCTGCAGTTATTTGGTTTTTTTCACTCGACTTTTAAGACAAATTTTTGAGTTTTATTATTATTATTTATTATTATTATTATTTTTTTTTTTTCTTAAGGCAAGAGTCGGCTATTATTGTACGGTTTTTAGAGATTTATATGTTTCGTTTTATCTCTTTCATGATTTTGGAATACGCATACTATTTTAATATTTTAATATCTTTAATTTTCGCTTAATGTATTCTTAAATTGTTGAAACAAGCAAAGGTCTTTAATATGAGTTTGAAACGGTTTGGAATTATTTGGTGTAATTTTTTTACAAAGTTTTTTTTATAAATTAGTCAAAAATATTTTAACAAGTCGATCAATTCTAATAAAATTAATCATAATTGTTGAGTTTAAATAAAGGTATATTTTAAAAGAGATATTTAAATTATATAATTAGGTAAGTGAATTTTTCATAGGTTTCTGCAATGACAGCTATAGGGTTTAGCGGATCGTTTTTTATCAACATAAATATTTGTGAACACTATGAGGACCATTGTACCAAGTCTCCATATCTTTGTTACACTGTGAGCTGAGTTCACATAGTTAGTTGATATTTTTCCCATTGAAACCGAAGACAATTTAAAAATGTTAATATGCTGCACGTGCCAAGATAATTATAGTTAATTACATTTGTGAGTTCAACTGATCAATCAATGTCAAAGCGAATGAATGCCAATTTTAATGATGATATACCAGATAATGATAGTGATAATGATAATACAACAGATCCCTGACAGACAATATCATGCAAAGTCTTGTCCATTTTTCTGGCCAAGAAAGAAGAAACTTTGAGCCATGGAGCATCGCTATTAGATCGGGCCTTAAATGATGATATCCGGTGCTGAGAAAATAAATGAATAATTGAGTAAATGAATTCATATTAAAGTGAGCAACCCCAATGCCAAAAAGCCCAACTCATGCCACAGTTAAAGGGAGGCTCAAGGGGAAGATGGGGTGCGGGGGGAAAGAAGAAGAGAGGGGAGGTTGCCACCGTGTGGCAAGTGGCAAGTTGCTTAAATGAAATAAGTGCAATCGCAATTGAAATTGAAATTGAAATTGCAGTGGGACCCAAAGCGAGGTAACTTGGATAGGTGGGACAGACGACGCTATATATGTTTCCACTTGGCTGGTAACTGGTAACATCCCCCCGCAAGGGGAAAGGGTGCTCAGAGAGAGAGAGAGAGAGAGAATAAGAGAGAAACGGAGAGAGAGGGGATGCAAAGGACACGTGCAGCGCAGCTAAAAACCAATAAAATGCAATGAGACAAAATAAATTTTCCAGCAAAGTGATTTTCACATTTGTATGTATGTGTGTGTGTGGAAAAGTTGGAAAAATTGATCGGGGTTGGCCCACAACACAACATATTCATTTTGTCAACTCAAGAATTCAAAGTATGGCAAAAACGCAGCCGACTTATGAGATTCATTAGAACGCAAAGGCTGAAAGTGAAAATAAATATAAAAATAAAAATAAAAACCAAAAACAACAAATTTTCTGCTATTTTTTTCCTGTTGAAAGGTAATAAATAAGCGCTAGATGCGGACACGTGTGCTGTTAATCCCAAAAGCAGAGAGAAACACGCACAGACACTCCCCAAGTCTGAGTAACCCCTACCCCTTTCCCTTTTGCTTCCCTGAAAAAAATCCCTACCTTCTGTTTCTCCCCTCTCTGTTTTAGCACACCATATCATATCCCCCAGTTCTTATTTTCCCCACAAAATTCAAGCGATCCACGCATGGTGCATCGTTCTAATTAACGTCACAAGCAAAAACAGAACCAGAACCATAACCATACCATATAGCATGCCATATACCATACCATATACCATATCATATACCATATACCATACCATACCAAAACTGAATCGTACCGTACCGTACCGAACTGAAAGTGAAAGAAGTCGTTGTCGTCACACAGTGGAGAATTTTGTCATTAATCGCTGTAGAAATTATCAACTTTATTATGTCAGCTTTTAAGAAATTTACATAAATTAGTTATACTCGTAGTATTGTTTGGTATATTCTTAAACTTATTGAGTTCAATTCTACCAAAGCCTAAAAACTTATTTTATTGAATTAACTACAATTTAAAATTGAAATTAAAATTAAAAAATAAAGCTAGGATTTTTGGAGAGTCAGCAATTATATTAAAAATACCTAATTTTTTCTTGTATTTTGTCAAATTTACTACTTAATAAATATATTCAATTTCAAAATGCATTCGTGCTAACTTTGAGAAAATTCTAATTCTAATTTAAATCTTTTCTTTACAGTTTAAATTTATATTTAATTTTATCTTTATTTTTTAATCTTTAATTAATTTCTTATATATGATTTTTTTTGTTTCTTGCCGACTGCTTTTAGATATAAATAAATAAATAACCTTTGAGAAAATCTATTTTGTCAAATTAATATTTTCTGCCGCATTTTTTAGCTTAAGGCTCCCATAGTGCGTAGTAGCATTCAAAAGATGAAAGTGAGAACAGTGGAAAAGAACTGAGGGGCAGAAGAGTATCGAGGGGTGGAGGGGGGAGGGAGTGTGGCAAATGGGGGAGCTACAGCTGCAGCAACTTCAATGCTGTGCATAAGATATGCATATACGTATTTATATGTATACGTACCCCTTGAAGGGGTAGCTGCAGCTTCCCAAGAATAATACAGAGACGGTATGAGAAGAAGAGTGAACGAATAGAAGAGTGGAAGAGAGAGCGAGCATAAGAAAGATAGGGAGAGAGCGAGGTGAAAGAGTGGAGTTGATTTCCTTAGCAGTGTGTGGTTCGCATATTTCTGCAATTAGGGGTTCGTTACGAGTCAAAACAAATGCCGATTGACATTGTGAAAGCAATAAACATTTTACAGTGTCAACCAATCGTATGTTGCCCCGTCTCCATGCCTCGCCGGGGTCAAATCGCACAAATCCGGCTTGATACGAGATTTCTAGCTAGTGATTAAGGACTGTGATTAAGTGTTTGCCAAACTGATTTCACAGAAAAGATCATACTATAATCAATTTCTAATTATACTATAATCTATTCTATACTACTATAATCAATTTCTAAACCATTGGTAAAAACTATATCTAACTATGAAATGTGATCTTATTGAATTCGTTGAACTTTAAAGCCATCAATTTATCACTCTGTGATCATTTTGGGGTCTTTATATTTCCATAAATGATAATGTAATCAAACTAACAATTTATTTTACGTTAAATTCCAAGAATATCCATAGCAATGTAATCAGTCAACTGATTTTGTTCTATTTGCCAATTAATAAGTGATTATGTCTTCAGTATTTATTATGTTACCCATAGATCACTTTCATTAAGTGATCGTACAATCAATTAACAAAAATAAAACTATAACTTGTTTCAAATGTCATCTGTCAACTGAACAAGTTGAACTATTGATGATCAACTGTTTTTTTATTGTAGCGCCTTAATTGAGGAACGATCAACAAGTGATCGTCAAGTGATACGAATGTTCTTTATTTAGTATATAATTAATCAATCAATATCTTTACTGGCTAATCAATAAGTGATTGTTACTTATTAGTTACGATCTTATGGATCACATTTTTTTTTTTTTATTAATTAAGTGATCGGCTTATAAATTCTTCCTAATGTCCATGGATCTTATTAAGTTTTTAGTAAACAAAATAACTTGCGGATCTTTAATTATTCGTGTAATTCATATTCGTGTATTCATTACTCAATTTCATATACAACTGTTGATTATTTTGTGTATAAGTCCATTATGTTCTTGTGGAGCAGTTTGATTATTTATTTAGTGATCGTATAATCATTTGAAATGCCTATAAATGCAAATGAGTTTTATCAGTCGACTGATCATATTTAATTCAATTAGTTAAGTCATTAAGTATTAATGTAGTTGTTATTGATCGTTGTCCTAGTTGAAGACTGATCATATTAAATGGCACTCTTTTCTACTCTCTGTAAATTTCCCCTTTACTCTTTTCCTCTTTTTTAATTTCTCTGCAATATCAAGTTAGCCTACTTCTGATCGCACTGATCTTGCCACTTAATTACTGGATATGCATTGGCCTAGCCCATAAGTGAAGTGCCTCGATTGACGAGCTGCAAAATGAGAAAAGATGGAGATACATCGACAGATGCCTCAAGTGGAGTCTTTGCTCTCAGTCTGTTTACACCCACCAATAGATATTGAGATGCAGATACAGTTGCCTGATGCTAGGTTAAGTTGCGTTGGGTTGGGTTAAGTTTTTTTGGGTTAGGCTAATAACCTTGACCCAAATTATGTGGTCGATGTGTCTGTGGTATGTGCTGAAAGCGTGCTAATTGCTAAAACACTGTTTTCAACGCTCTCCAACAAAGCATAAACACAATAAAAATAAAGCAAACTAAATATCGAAATACCAAATACCAAATAGCCAAAGAATCATTCAAAGAAGCATAAAAGAAAGAAAGAAAGAAAAAAATAGAGATGTACTCGTATCTCAATTCTCCAAACAGTTTAGACAACTTTATGGACACGCATGGCCCACAAGTGGTTTAAGTAGTAAAAAAAAAAACAAAAGATTGGGTAAGCCACAATTCGATACAGATACAAATACTGTGTATATATAGTATATAGAAAGCAAAGGGAGGTCGGAAAAATTTTAGAGAGAGAATTCAACTTAATAAACAGCCCTAAAAGACAAATGCTTTAAACGTTTCTATTGTTGGTGGTTCGATGTGATCCAGCACACGTCGTCATCGTATTGTTTCTCTTGTTTTTACCATATGGGAAAGTACACACACGCAATCACACACACACACACACAACACACATATGGAATGGCTTACCAAATACAATAGATAAGATAAGAAAAGCCACGAGCATTGGCGCTCAGTGTTTACAATTGGTTCAAATTCCAATGCTGTTTGCCTTGTGGCTTGATTGATACGACCAACGATTAGGTATTGGATATAAACCTACTTGTACCTACTATAACCAACTATATCTCAACAAATATTATTGTAAGTGTCTACAACTTTTTAGATGGAATCATTTTAATATATATCATTATAATATATTAGAAAGTTACGACAATTATTAAGAGTTCCAGCTGCAACTATCATGGATTGTTTATTTGATCATAAGGTAACCCATAATTTCGATCAATATCTTTGAAGTTCTTAATACTAATCGCGATTCAACAAGTCTATGAATTAATTAGAAATTTGTATACAACTACACGTACTAACACGAAACTTCATAGATTTTGTATTAGGATTCTTCTGGAGATTTCTAAAAAAATAATCACATAAAATTATAAGATTTCTAAAAAAAAATAATCACATAAAATTATAGCTCCAAGTGTATTTTACAGTTCCAAATATTTCCTAAATTTAATAAAAGTATCTCACGAACAGTTTGTTTATATTAATTTAATCTACTGAGTATCTCAAACTTAAAAGCTGGAAAGTTCTGTAAAACTGTTTAAATTTAATTAACTTTAAGGCAAACTGCCAACTGATGAGTTAGTAGCCTAAATCGAAATTTTTCAACTCATTCATGATCGTATTTCATACAAATCAAACTTTAAAACCCAATAAAAAAAGCGTTTGATAACTATTTTTTTTGTTTGTTTGTTTGTCTACTACTATAAGCCATCTTTGGCTTAACGTTCGTTATTGAAAATGGAAAGTTGGCCAAATTGCGGGAATCAAGAGATAGCCTTAACATATATGCAAATCCATTTCGAACTTCCCTCAGTCCAATAAAATAGCCATAAATGCTTAAACGAAATACTCAAATGCTCGACATATCGTGCATTTGTTGGACACACTAAGCTTTTTGGCTCAATTAAAAAAGCCGCTGCTGTTGCTTAAGCTTCCAGTCTTCTTAACCATAAAAAAAATAACGCTGACCATTAAACTGGGCTAAGTGGGCGTGCCACACTTTGACGTTGATTTTGATGTTCATTTGTTGATGTTGATGTTGGCTTTGGCCTGGGGAAGTCTCTTTTTTATGGCTAAGACGACGAGCATGCGATTAAGGTCTTGTCTCTAAAGTAAACGAGCCAGATACCAGACAATAGGTCAACATTAAGCCAGGTAGACCCTTAGAATAGAGCTCAAAAGGAAAACAAGCCAAAAGCATTAAAGGATTTCCCTAAACTCAAAGCGTTCAAAACGGTTTTAGATTTTAGACGATCTGTCAAGTCAATATGAAAAACTCTTAGTTATTATACTAAAACAGTAAACAAGTTTTCTTCATATTAATATTGTTCTTACAATCCGAACAGTTCAAATTTTAAAACATACAAGCATTTAATTTGACAAACTAACTATTCTGAAAATTTTATTCCGCTACCATAATAAAAGCAAAAGTTATTCAAGCAACAATTGAAATTTTGTTTTAAATAAATGTAAATTTAAGAATTGTTATTTAAAAGTTTACAGGATAACTGCTAGTCGGGCGCACTCTTTAAGAATTGTTATTTAAAAGTTTACAGGGTATTTGCTAGTCGGGCACACTCGAGGGTAGTCTGCTCACTTGTTCTTTAAGCTGTTTATAAAGAGTTGCCTATTAATAGACTTAAAATTGTTTAACAAAAGGTAATCCCAAAGGTGTTGCTGTTTTGGGCAGGAATTAACTGGAAGGGTCTTTATCCCCTCTCATATTCCCCCCTCTCGATCTCTCTAGAGCATCTGTAAGTTAAAACCCACTTCAAGTGTTGTTCTTGAGCTCGTTTCATTTTGTGAGATGTATGTTGGGTCAATTTATTGTTGTGTTTGCTCATTGTTGCACTTGACATTCACAAGAGACATGCCGGAAAATTAGCAAAAAAAAAAAAAAAGAAGATGAAGATGAAGATGAAAAAAACAACAACATTAATGCTATGAAAAATGATCAGTGATAGACGTAACCTAAGATTGCAAAATCTACAAGAATAGAATGGAAGCTGGCTTTGAACTGAAGAAAAAAGCACGCTCAACACACACACAATTCACACACACACACACACACACACACAACAATTATGAAGTGTGAAGTGCATTAAACAAAAAAAAGATCTATGAGGTAATTCAAACAACACACAACAAATTAGATAAATACAACAGACAAGAAGAAGCTGTAGCTAAAGATGGAGCTACAGATGAAGTAGAAGAGGCAGACAGAGAGAGAGAGAGAGAGAGAGAGTGAGAGAGAGAGAGAGGGAGATAGACAAGCCCAAAAGACCCGCATCACAAACAACAACAACAACAACAACACAAATGACATTGACATAATGATTCTTAGTTAGCGTTTACAATTTCAAAGTTGTTTCTATTGTTATTGTTGTTGCTGTTGTTGTTGTTGCTCTTGTTGCTGTTGTTGCTGTTGTTGTTGTTGTTGTTGTTGCTGTTGCTGTCTTTGAATGTGACGGCATCTGTGTTCCGACGTGTGTCGCTTTTGACAAGTATTCTTTTGTTTTGTTTTGTTTCTTCATTTTTTCCCCCCTATTTGCATACCCTGTAGAAGCTGAGCAGTAGGTATACCATACCTATTTAGATGGCTAGTTTTCTATTTCTAGAACGCATTTTGCTCTTTAATTGAGATTCGTATCATTAAAATTTAATGATAATAGTTTCAGTCACACCAGTTGCAAATTGTTAGAAAATTTTTGATTAAGAATTATTGCCCCAATTGGAAATTAAGATTGAATATTTTTAGAACGCTTACGTACGATCTTCTTAAAACTTGGTATTCAAGCAACAAAAAATTAATGAAATGCATAAATAAACTTGTAAAAAATAGTTTCGAAATTAATGAGATAATATTTGTAAATTAATTTCTTTAATTTGTAATATTTAGATGAAAGGGTAATTCAAGTTCGACTTGTTTCGTGTTCATTTTTGGCATAAATAAATAGCATCTGAGCGAAGCTTAAACAGCTTAATGAGCAAGACACTTGAGGCTAAGTATTTAGTTGCTGTCGGTGTCTCTGCTTCTTCCTCTTCCTCTTTATCATGTTATATTTCTTATCCCTGCCTTCTTCACCGGCCCCTTCTTATATAGCAACCCCAAACCGATCGCCCACCCAACGAAACTTTAGCCAAAAATATTCTTAATTGCACGCCTTTGGGGCAATTTGGTTATTCGTAGTTGCTGTTCAAAATTGTTGTTGTCGTCGTTGTTTTCGCATAACTCTTAAAAAACTCAGTTGGCAAGATCATGATGTAAGCTGCCTAATTTGTCTTCAACTTTTATTCATCAGGTTCGTCCGGTTCGGTTCCATCATAATTCATAAAAGCTTTTGCACAATTTTCGCAGCCATTTGGCACTCAGTTATACATATTTTACTTTTATTTTTTGTTTTTTTATACTAATTTCATACTCACATTTATACTCATATGTTTGTAACATTCATTCATTCATTCATCACTCATTCGCATGGCATTTTGATGGTGTTTCATTATATTCAATGGGCTTAACACTCGATTACAGAGTGCAACCACCCAACAAAAAACTGCTAAGTGAGATCGCTGCAAGCGAGTGTGCTAGACTGAAAAATACCCTGCACACAGCTCCACACTAAATAAAAGTGTTATGTCAAAACTTTGGCGTTTATTATGCGTTTGCAATGAAATTTTTCAAATGACACAAATCTATATCTTTAAAATTATTACCTTTTGAGACTTGTGGTTACTATATTTATAGAGCATTATTTAAAGTTAGTATAAAAAATTGTGCCGTTCAAAATAGTTTGCCGGTTACAAATATTTTTCTAGAGTTAATAACCTTTTTCACACATTTTCACTGGTTTTAGGGTATTAAAAACCAAAAAAAAAAAAAAAAAAAAATCCGTTGATGACTAAACGTTATTAAATGTAATGAAATTTAAGTACGCGCCGCTGTCGTTTGCTACCCCTGACCCAGTAACGAGTTTGTAATAGGAACACACACACACAACATAAACACACATACACACACACACACACACACACACACACACACACTTTACGCACACACAGATACAACTGTGTTCATATCTCATAAATATGCTTTTGATTAGAGCCGCCAGCCGCCCGCATCGTAGTTGATTTTGTTAATAGGCAACAATCGTGGCGAGGCATTTAATCGACCCAAACCCGCCCTCTTGCCCCGCCCACCGTTGAGCGGTTTAAATGATTAGGCCCCATAGAGTGTTAATTTGACAATTGCCTCGACAATGCCAAAGCTAAAGCTGAAGCCAGAAGCCGCAGGTAACTGAAATTGGCTACTTACAAAACAATCATTTGATCAGATCTTGAGATGAAGATCAACTTAAATATCATTCAAGATCAATTTCTGTATTTCATGGAAAGTTACAAATCGCTAAAAAGCCGCTATAAGAGTTGAAAATGTACAGAAACCAGTACAGTTGGGTATAGATCAATGCTAGATCAGTTTGAAAATTGGCTTTAACTGCTACCAGATCTTCAGATCTTAATAAGTAATATTTATTATAATATTGATATTATTAATATTATAATTAAGATCATTGACTGCCGTAATTCCTCGACTTCAGATCGCTTAGATCAATTAAATATTAGCTTTAAAGTTGCCATGAAATTAATCGGATATTATAGATTAATACTTAGATCACTTAGAAAATTAAGATCTTTGAGATCAATATAAGATCAGCTGAATTAGATTTCATAAAAAATGTTTTTAAACTGCCTAATAGATCACATTGTTAGACATTGTAGTTTGTAATAAAATAAAATACTTTATAGATTATGATCGAATTTCAGATTAAATCTAAATTAACCATATCGTAACATGATCTTCATAAAAGTCCGTATAAATTACGAAAATTTCCTTTTGACAATTAATTCTTAATTCATTGCTGCACAATCAGTTTGGTAATTAATTCAAATTGCCAAAAACTGGTTAATCTCTTTTTATATACATAAGATTGGTTTATTGGCTACATCCTTTATAGGTTTTGAACTGACAGTCGCATTACTCGCGATCACTTTGGTTAAAGCATCAAAGTTGGTTTCACTTCAAATAAAATATGGGGTTACATTGTCGTCTAGCTATTGTTAAAGCACATTTCAAATGATTTTATTTCACCCACAGCCCACATACACGTATATTATGAGGCATCCATCAAAAGTTGGAATGGGCAACATGCGATCTGTGATATGTGATGTGCGATCTACGGATCTGCGGATCTCTGCAGATCTTTGGATCTGTGGAACTGTGGAACTCGCAGCAATTAATAAACAAATAAAAATGGCAACAACAATGCGGGTCCATGACCACAACACGCCCCCAGGGGCAACAACTAAATTTTACAATACGACAGTTTGATGGGAATCCACCAAATGATCATGATGAACATGATCATGATCATGATTATCATGATGCCATCAGATGGGACATGGGAAGCCAAACGAAGATGCGTCTGCGCAATTAATTGAAATGAAGTGAAAAAATAAAAAAGAAAACGACTACAACAAAGACTCAGATATACAAACATATGTATGCGACAGACTAACGTGGCAACACAATGTGGCAGCTGCCACATTCATATACACGCAAATAAAGGCAATATTTCAGCTCCATTAATGACTAAGACAAAAATCCAAGAATCTGATAGACAGTTTATTCTGTGACTGATCGAGTGTCAGAACTCTATGTATGATAATTTAATCAACTGAGTTGCAAATGGAAATCAACGATCAACGTATTTAAAACTTAAAATGTTTAATCTTAAGTGATCTTTAATAGAGTGCTGAAATTATTTCCCTGCTTTCTTTAAAGAACTTTAAAAGATTTTTAATAGATCATAAACTGATCAGTTTTAAGTTCTTTTGCAAAGAAGCTCACATATAGACACATAAGAAATAAATCAATATCAAAATAAAGACTACTTTTTCGCCTTTTACATTCAAGATCACTTACGATATCATAAAATATTTGCACGTTTCTGTTTATAATGAAATAAGTACATCAACAAGTAAAGTAGAACTGGAAATCTTTGTTAAAGTCAAAGACACTTTTGATTAATAATCAACTTTGATTAATTACTTGCTCCCTCTTATTCTATCTCTATCCCTTTCATTTCTCTATCTTTCTAACTGATCTACCTCAATTGATATGTTCAATGTTGAACCAAGAACTCAACTTGCATAACACTCATTGCAATCGTATCTTAATATTATCTAACTTGGGAGATCTTTAAAAATCGATGCATCATTATCGTCGCCTCGTCTTCAACCTTTGGGTAACCACTTGACACACACACACACACATACAAACATATACACACACTCACACACACACACATACATACACACTTTGCACACATACGTCAATTGAGTTTGTCCATTTGACTGGAGCTGTCCAATCGTGCCATAGATATTAATAAATATTGAAATACGGCTAGAAAAAAAAAATATATATATATATATAAAAATAAAAACCGTCGATTAATGACAAACGACGACAAATGGTTTCCCGGCCGATTGAGCAATCGTTCGAATCGATGGAATCGTTGGAATCAGTCAAATCAAATCGTTGGAGAATCGATGGATTGTTTGGATCGTTGGGATTGTCGTTTATTGTTTTGCTGTTCACCTTTAACGTCTGTTTCTGTCTATGAATTCATTTGTGCCACGTCGTTGTTCCCAATTTGTCTTCAGCCTTTTTTTTTTTTTTTTTGTACAATTTATTTCATTTCTTTTTTTTTCTGTTGTTGTCTCGTTTGAATATCAATTGAGGCAAGTTATGATAAGCGACAGGAAAAGCGACAAGAAATCGAAATGAAATCGAAACCAAAACACAACCAATTCAAAATCATGACGATGATGATGATGATAATGAAAGATGCGTCACATTTTTGGCAAAGAGACCCAAATTCTTGACCTACGACACATTAAGCGATATATATACGATCTATATACGATATATAGTAGACGACAGCATCTGCCGGCGAAATGACGAAACGTTTGGTATTTTTATTTTCAATTTCTTGGCCCAATGCCTATGATTCACACCGATTTTCACAGAACCAAATGATTATTTTTGAGGCGTTTATATATCACACACTCAATGAGTGTATCTGAAATGATTACTGGGTCTGGGTCTCTTTGGGGACCCTGATAAGCCCACTTTGAGTCAGTGTAAACAGAAGATACTGAAAGAGAAAAGAGTCATTTATGGGAAAGAACTATTACTAACTGTAGTATCGTTCCATTTTTATGAATGAAGCCTAAAAACATCATCAGGTTTTTTCAAGACAAAACTAAAACTGATAATAATGCATATCTATAAAGATATAAATAGCCAGAGTATATTACTCATAGTTGACTTTAGATGCGAAAATGCTTAGTCAGAAACAGTCAAAAGATTACCATGCAATATTTAGAAAAATCTTGTTAACAAACCTCAAAAAGGTAGCTACTAATAGTCCAAAAGGTTAGACCTATAGTTATGAAAAGGTATAATGCTATGAGTCAAAATTCTCTATGATATAGATGGATCAGTTAAAATGTGAAAACGTTAATACTTTTACTTTTACTGTCTAATCGAGTACCGAACTAAACTTAGAAACAAAAAATTTTTATGAGTAAAATCTAGTCAAGGACTTAATTGAAAATATCTCTAACTGAATAAATTTTCATATTTATCAAGAATTTGTCGTAAAACTCAGCTTCAGAAGCACTTACCGTTCAGTTTATAGAGCTTATATGTTCTGGAATCGCCCTGTAAAGGAGAAGACGTGAAAAACGTGAGAATAATAAATTTTTAGCTTTAAAAATAGTATTTAAATTTTTTACAATTATGCGAATGTATTGTGTGACATCATCAGAAATAAGTATGTAAGTGGAAAACGGTAAATGGAGTTTTATTTGCTTTTTGTCATTGAGCGTTACACACGCACACACACACACACACACACACACACACTGTGACACACGCACACACACACGCACACAGACGAACCGAGTGAGGTGCTCTAAACAAATAAGTCAATAAATAAAGGCGTTAACTTGGTTCGAATGGCCTACGTAAATATGCGATGAAATGCGCGAAAACTACGAGTACGAGTCATGATGAATACGCCGTGGGACAGACAGACGGACGGACGGACAGCTAGATAGACTGACAGAGAAACAGATCGACTGACATTATATATATATATATATATATATTTATATATATTTATATATATAGATGAATAGATGGACAAGCGGACAGATACGAGTAAGACCGATACAACTCGTCAGCTTCGTGTAGGCTTGTTTTGCAATAGCACACACACACACACACACACACACACACACACACACACACACACACACACACATTATTACACTCGCAAAGTTGGCAATAAGCTAAAAGCCGACAAATGTTTGACAAGCGGAAATGGCAAAAAGCACTGCAAACACACGCAGAAAACAACAATAATTCAAAGAGACCGAGACCCATTGAGTTGACTTGAAACGATCCCAAAAATATAAAAAAAACCGATGAAAAGAACAGAAAGTTCTTGGAGAAGTCCTGCATTCCAGGAAACAAAAAAAAAATGACTTTTAAGTCAACATAAAAGTTCTAGAGCTTAATCTTCATAAAGCTTACAATGTGCTCAATTTTAGTCTTTTATTAAAGTCCTCAAATTGTGCTTAAGGAACTTGCTTGAAATGCCTGAAATAGTTAGAAAATTATTAAAAATTTACCAATTGCTCCAATTGTTTTAATTTCTCCAAAGAAACTTGTAGTTTTTAAGAATGATACATTTAGTAGTGGTAAAGACTTATGTATGAAAATTATTAAAAGCTTTAAGGCAGAAGTGAAAAGCTTCTTTAAGTTATAACTTTCAGTGCTCAAACGATGTTTTCAAGTATTGAGAAATACTTTTAATCATGGAAAGATACTAAACTACTAAAAAAATGTCGAAAATCAATTAAAAATTTGATCCATTTTATCGAATGACACATCCATTTGTCATTAATTACTTCCAATCTCGGAAAGATACTATGGAACTATTAATGACTACGGAATAGAGTTGGAAATCTATGCAACTTGAAGATTTTTATTAAAAGTAACAACCAGAAGTCGAGAAAATACTACTGAAGACGGCTAAGACAACTGTATTGTTACTGAATCCATTGAGAACACTACACATCCCAGCACGTCTTGACACCTTTCCATTGTGCCGATAGCTATATCCGTGTGACTCTCTAAAGTTCCTGCAGTTCCGATGAAATGTGTAGGTAGTGTTTAAAATTATTTGATGATTTAAGCGGCTGTCGCTGTTGTTGTTCCTTGAGGTTAACACCAGGTAGAGTCGTGCCTCTGGCAAGGTCATTGCTATAACATTTTCATATTTTTTGAGCCGTTAATGAAGGCCCCTGTTGTGCATTAATTGTTGACCTTTGACTTGGTCCTTGGTGCGTCAACAATTCTGGCAATTTTAAGTGTAAGTGTGTGGAGTGTGTGTCGGTGTGTGTAAGTGTGTGTGTGTGTGTCTGAATTATGCCTGACAAATGCCTGCGCATGCGGTCATCAAGGTCGCCGCCCGAACAGCTGACATGACTCAATCACTCCCCCTCCCAATACTCCTTGTGCAAACAACAACAAACTTTATATATTACACATTGCATATGACTCATGACAATTTTTCCTAGCCTTCCCCCTTCTTTTAGCTAACCAAAAGAGTTTCGCCATTTATTTAGAATTCTAATGTCATTTCTATTAAGGAATGCCACTCATTTTATTTTAGGGGGAACTTAGGAGCCTTGAAAAACTTCAGATGAAACAAATTAAGCAACAACAAACCACAACAACTCACTGTTTTATTTACATTTATTTAAAAGTAAACTTTGAGTAATAATTATACCCTATTAATTTGAGTAAATGCTGAATAGTTTAATTAAGTAATTTATTAAATAAAAATAACAAAATGATCAAATAGATGGTAAGAACTAAAAGAACTGAGAAGCTGTAAAGGTTAGCTTGTTTTTTTTCTTTTGTTTCTTATTTTATTATAGTTGATTTTGATTCGCTTTCTCTCTGATGAGATGATGATTATAAAAAGTATTAAAATATAAGTATAAACTATTTTCAAGATGAAAAAGAAAACGTTTTTATAAAATTTTTTATTTTTAAAACCATTACATGACTAACTGCATTAGATAAATTTAAACAGAACCACTTTAAAGAGCAAAAGTAATGCAGCTGAAATAGGGTATCAACTAGTAAAGCATTCTTGAGTTTTGAAAAACAATTGTTGTTGTTCAAATCTTATCAGCACAATTCTAATATGAAACAATGAAATGTAGAAAGGAAATATACAAAGATTGTAGACATTAATGTTGCATATAAATGATGCCAATGCTATAAAGTTTATAGCATAAACTACTGTAAGTAGTGAATAATGCATGCATAAAGAAGTGCATTTTGCATGCACATTCCGCTGCAGTCTGCAAACATACAGACAGAGGACAGAGACAGAGACAGAGAGAGAGTGTCATGCTGTCGCTTGTCTGACAATCTGACAAACTGACAGTCTGACAGTTATTGGGTGGCCTGGCAAATGGATAATGGGCAATAATAACAATAATTTTTAGCACCCAAAATAGACAATCGAATTGTTTTATACACAATCGCGTTTTCCAATTTGATTTGTTTGACTGCGCGACACGCAAATCGATGGTTGCCACCCTATAAAAAATAAAGACAACAACAACTACTACTGCCACAACAACAGCAAGAAATACGGCAAAACTTACGTTTAATTCTGCACTTAGTTTGCTGCACGCGACGCAAACGCCGAAAAAAATCGCGATTAACACAAAAACAAAAAACAACCAGAAACACAGATAAAAAAAAATACCGACAAGGAAGCACGTTATTATGTATAACGGTAAATGTGCTAAGATGTTGTTGCTATTTCTTTAGCCAAAAAAAAAACAGTCCCACAAAAAACACAACAAAAATGTGAAAACACAAACAAACAGCACAAGAAACGGCTACGACGCTGACGTTGACGCTGACGCTGACGGTGACGTTGACGCTGACGACGACGCTGGACGCCCGTGCAAAGCCGCAGACAATTCGCGAAAACTGCGGCGATTGCCAGCGACGTCAGCGACGACAAAGAGCGACACAGGACGAAATGAAACTGCGACTGCGATTCCCAATTTCAAACTCCAATTACGTTTTGCGTTTTGCGACTCCTGCCATATGACAATTGCCAGGGCACGGCAGCAAGGGTTGCCTCGGGTTTTTGGCCAGCTTCGTTTTTGGGTTCGCTCGCGGAAAGAGAGCGAGAGAGAGAGAGAATTAAACAGCTTCCGCGCAAGTCCTGCCGCAGCAGACAAAATAGTGCGGTTAAAGACAGTGGTGCAAATGCTAACAAACAACAATTGAATGCTTGCTGCTGATTATATTTTTTTGTAAATTAAAATTATATAATCAGCTGGGCTCCAGAAAGGGAAAACAACCGAAAGCCAACCAAAATCGAATGGGATTTGGTTGGTTTTCGGTTGCTTTGTAGTTCTGGAACACTGCTGAAGAAAAATTATTTTTTTGTTTTATTTGATGAACTCAAAATAAAACGTACTTTCTGATCTTAATAAATAAAAAAGTAAAGTAATGTACACATTTCATATTTTAAATAAAAGTCTTTTTATGAACAGCTCTTATTTGCAATGCAAAGATGCAAATTGCTGTTTATAATTGCAATAATTTTATAATTATTTTTAATTTGTACATTAACAGTTAGAAGGTGGTCAGATTTTGAAATCAATTTGACATGATTTTTACCAAAAAATTAAAAGAAAGATCTTACAAGGAAGTTTTAAAGTGTGTTTTACGCTAATTACGATATAATGAGTGAGTTAAAAGAGAAAGATTAAGATTTTAATATTTCAATTTTCAAAATTCCTTAGCATCGACATCAATATCTAGATCTGATTCTAGATTCTAATACTTGAATCTGTATACAATTTTGTTAAGTTTTCAGTATATGTATAATATGTTAAAATTTTCGAAGAAAATTCAAACATAAATTTAATCTATGTTAAGTTTTTGGTTTTGTGCAATTTATAACCAGTGTACAATGCACTTCAACTTGCTTGAATATTAAAATGTAATCCATAAAACGCTATCTGTGTTGTTGTTTTAGGAAATAGTAGCAAATGGCAGTGGGGAATGAAACAGGCTGAACATGAAGAGGGGTGGGACAGTGAAACAGGCGCATGCGTTCCGAAAGGGGACAAAACATATGTATGCCAGAGAGAACAGACTCAATCTTCGACTCAACACAGTGCATGTGTGTGTGAGTGTGAGTGTATTTATCAGCCTTTGTTGTATGTGCATGTGTGTGTGTGTTGTGAGTGTATGGCCCGCGGTTCTGTAGCTTATCAGTAGTTGCATTCGTTCCGTTTGAAAAGAAATTACCACAGCAGCCAGCTTTAAGTATGGCAAACTTATCAAGCAATAAAGCCGCTCTCACGTTCTTACTCTCCCACTTTTGTTCGCTCTCGCTCTCGCTCTCGCTCTTAACACAGTCCTTGACTCTCGCGATTGTGGATCCGATTGTGATTGCAAAGCGGCGTCCAACAGGCGTAAACAGCTGTCAATTGTTTGTCATGTTTGTTGACACACACCCGCACATACACATACACACACACACACATACATATAAAGGGGCATGCAAATTAAACAGTTTTTTATGGTACTCGTTTTGTTCTGATGTCTGTCTTATCAAAATTGTATCCTGTTTCATTTTGTTTTGATTGCTTTTTTTTCTGTGTCATTTGTCATTTGCTGATTGCTGTTTTTAATTAGCAGCCTGGTAACATCAGAACAGCTGTATGAGTTATGATTTGTGTAGTTGTGTGTGTGTGGGTGCTAATGTACTTCCTGACCGCTCAGTGACCCATTTTTAACTCTAAAAATGTTGACTTAACAGTTGTGAAATTTAAATATTTTTATGCATATTTCAGCAGTGTGTCAACTTTATTTAAATTCTAGGAAAATTGCACAAGGCTAAGTCAAAGTTATTAAAAACAAAAAATAAAAGCTAGCTTTGAAGCTTCATCTGAGTTTTATAACATAGTTAAAGCTAATAACATAATGAAATTAATTTTCTTTTTAAACTTTGAAAATTGTTATTATTGAATTGCTTGTATGAATAATAATAATAATAATAATAATAATAATATATTATTATATAATGTTTATTTTTCTCATCTATAAGTAAAATTAAACCTTAGCTTAAAAAATCCTCCACTTTTGAATTCATATTTTTAATGAAATGTCCATAATAATAAATAGCATAGAAAATGTTTAAATGAAATGAAATATATAGGGTTAAGCTTGTTGTTTATTATTATTTTTTTTCTAATTTTATAGAGAGGTTCTTAGAACTAGTTGAAACTGAAAATATTCCGTGCCATTAAGCTTAAATATTTTTAAATTTAAAATTCAAATGTGCTATCATTATTTTATCTTTGTCAAAACACTAACTTGACCATAATAAATACACAGTTATTTTCCATACATGTAGTATTTTATTCATAAAACAGAATTTTCTAATCAACAAGTGCGTGTAATTACGAATTTTGAGTTGCACTGTTGCAGCTTCTTGAGGCGCGAAAGAGATAGAGATACAGAACGCAACTAACCGATAAACGGAGCTTGAGCTCTTCTTGATATGCTTCAGAAAGTGACCTACAGATAGTCAGACAAAGGCAGCTTATATATGTACATACATACATATGTACATATATACATAAGTAGTATCTTATGGTAATGAGGGGGACTGAGAAGAGATGTCGACTCTTGATTCTTGTTGTTGTTTCTCTTCTGCAAACGTGTGCGTTGAACAAAAACTATTTTTTTGCCAGCATTTTTTCTACACATTTTGTTGCTCTTTGAGCTGCAGATGTTGATGCTGATGCTGTTGTTATTACTGTTGTTGTTGTTGTTACTGTTGCTTATCGAGTGGCAGCAAACAAACAATTCAGTTTCAATCTGAGATTCATTTTCGTTTGCAATCAAATCAAACATGGAACATGTGTAACGGCACATTGACGATCTCTTTTTTTGTTGTATCCTATACAAGAGGTATATTGACGTTTTGCAAATGTCAGAATGTAATATACAGTTAAAATTATTAAAATAATATACTTTTAAAAATGCAAAATATTGCTAAATACGGACAGAATGCTATTGCTAAATACTGTTACGGAGATATCGATAAAGTACAATATATATACATAGTTAAATAATGTTTTGAAAAAAAAAAAAAACTATACACACTTTTTTTCTTATAAGATTTATAAACCTATAAGAAAATGGAAAATTAATATCAGATCTTATATTTTTTCAAAATTCAATATGTAAGTAGCATTAACTGAAAAACTGTATATTTTTGATCAATATTAATAGCCAAGTTGATTTTGTCAAAAATAAAGATTTAGGGACCTTTAAAACTCTTTACATAAAATTTTTTTGTACCTTTTAGTTTTTAATATAATTTGTTATAATTGTCAACTTCAAATCTTTTATTTACTGTGAGGGTCTTTAAGGGTACGCAGAGTCTTCTATCTTGTTTGTTTGATTTCATAGCATTTTGGCAATCGATTAAATTGCCGATTTGTTAAAAGGAGAGGGTGCAGATAAACAAAGAAATACGGCGATACCGTTATATTGCCATTTTTTTTGAAAGTATTGTCTTTGACACTTTCGATATATTTATGAATTATTTTTATAGATATAGATTTTTACAGTTACCACGCACCTTTCTGTATCGTTTTCTGCAACTGATCGAAGCGATTAATGTCAATTCAATTTATTCAAAATATATGCAAATTCACGAGCACACAAAACACACGAAATTAGCTCAGATCGAATTAAAAATTCATAAGTATTAATGAATGCCAATACCGTGTATTGTTTAATTCAATTCTAATTCGCAGCTTGTAAATTTGTTAATTTCAAGTTAAGATTTTATGCAAATTTGTTTCGAAAACAAAAAGCAACAATAACTTAAATTTAAGTTGACACCAAAAAGTTCGTTCAATTTAATTCGACTTCGACTGTTATTGTTAATATTGATAGTATTTCAATTATTTATTTCATTCACAAACACAATAAAAAATAATCAAAAAAAACGTAACAGAAAAGGCCGTTGAAAAAATGTTGCGCTTAACGGAAACGCACATGCAACGGTGCACGCGATTGATAAACAACTGAAGTTTTGGCGCGCGAGCTGCGCAGTTGTGCGACCAGCTGAGCAAAAACCAGTGTTGCCAACTCTTCAGGGCCGGAAAAAGCCATATCAACATTTTAAAACAGCTGGAAAAAGCTAGAAAATTTAAAATAATCCATATAGCTATTTTTTTGTATTATGCCAGTAATGAAAGGCATTTTTCTCAGCTATGTGGGATAGCTTTGTCCCAAGTGATTTTAAATACTTTATGTTTAAATCACTCGGTTTTGCAATTCCATGCAATAATATTTTCTCTCATCCCCTGGATCAAGAGGTAGCCAATTCATAAATGAGGCATCCCGCATCCAGGTCTCTCGCGGCTTTTATATTGTCTTTAAGGCATTTTAAATTAGTGACTCGCAAATCAAAAATTGTCAACCGCTAGATCTAAATTATTCCCGCTTTTGGGATTCGAAAACGGCGATCTGACGGGAGAAAAACTGTCTTTGCAACACTGACAATAACCAAAAAAAATACCTACACATTATGATGGCTGGCCACACTCAATCCATTAATGTTAATTTAAAGACGTTACTCCTCATGCCATTTAACATGTGCAACGCGCGCAGTTTAAATTTTCTTAGTTTTTTAACAATAATATGCCGTGACGTTGGTGCTAAGAAAGCTGATATTTCTCGGATGTTTTTCATCCAGAAACAGCTATTAATTACTCCAAAAAGCTGGTAACCAGCTAAGCATAATGTTATGATAATTAGTTATGATAGCCCGCACCAATGTTAAATTACAGGCTCTGTTAATGTTAATGTAAAACGATCAGGTCCACACCTAACAGTTTGAAATAAATGCATTTAATTATTAAAATTAATTTAATTTAAATACAAACAAAAGTGTAAAAAGGAATAATACGTTTTTGATTATTAAAAAAACAATTATAAAAAAAAAATGCAAAAAGAAGTACATTTACTTTACCCCAGATGGGACTCGAACCCACAATCCCCGGCTTAGGAGGCCGATGCCTTATCCATTAGGCCACTGGGGCTTGTGGACGAGTGTGACAAAATGTAGTTATGAGCTACGTCAAGTGCGTAAACACAACATAAACAAGGACGGCAACAATTAATTTCAACAACTGTTTCAACAATGATTGTTGTAAGTAAAGAAAAGAAAACCTTTTATACAAAAATATGTGTATGAGAGAAACGCCTATTTCATTTTATAATACCATACATTTTATTAACAATGGAACTTAATTATTTATTATTTAATAAATATGAAGCATTCCGAACAGGATTTTTAAACAGGATAAAAAAAATTTAAAAAAAAAACAGAGATTTATCAGATTTGTGGAATGGCGATGCAGACATCTGACATATTTGACTATATAGTAAAATTAATAAATAGATAAAATGGAACTTATTTATGAAACATTTTGAAAAGGATTTTGAAAATCTGTGCTGGATGATTGGAGTAATTTAAAAATAAAGAGATTCATCAGAATGGAGTGGAATGGAGATGCAGTTATCTTACATATTCGACTATACAGTTAGATAAATAAATAGATAAATTCGAGCTTAAGCTAAACATGTTTTAAAAATGAAATCAGTTTGTCATCTCGCCATCGACATCCTGCCAGAAGGGTTCGGAGAACGCGTCCGATTCAGCATCCTCCTGCGGCACAGCGGGCGATGACAGCTCCAATACATCGTTGGACATCTCCTCGCAGTCCAGCAACCATTCATGATTCGGGGTGCCACATGGTGTTGCCATAGCGGTAACTGTGCTCCCGCTGCCTGCCACATTTGTGCTGGAACTGCTGCTGCCACAGCCGCTGCCGCTGCTGGCGTCACTGGGCTTACTTGCCACATTGCTGCTGCGTGCCGCCTTCGTCAAGGCGTTGACACCCTCCAAAGCACGCCGGAAAGTGGGCTCGAGCCTGCAAAGAAGCCGAGGATCATAATTTTAGTATTAAAATAATTTTTTTTAATTAAAAAATAAATAAAATATAGGCTTCGAATAAAAATATATTAAGAATTGATATTCATTTATTAGCAGAATATCAAACCGAACCGATAATCGAAAATCTTTGCATATCGGTTTCGTAATGATTACCGGTTTTTTAAATATAAACAAATGTATAAACAAAAAAATGTTTTGATTTCAAAATATTTTATCTCGTTAGATTGATATTCAAATTTTACACCGAAAACGATGATTTCTCCTTAAAAACATAATTGAATTTAATGTACAATTGAACCAAAACTAAGCGTTATTCGTGAATGGGTTTTGAATCGGTTATTTCTTTTCGAATAATTTCAGTTTTTTAGCTTCGCAACAATATACAGTTTTGTTTCGGTTATGGTTTCAGTTACGATTACCAATTTCAATCGGTTAATACCGGTTAAAGGTTACGGTTTCGGTTACGGTTATAATCCCTGTATATACAACTTTAAAAATTTTTGCATATAATTGAAAAACCCTACAAAAAAATGGAAATCTCAGTCATTTTAATTTTTATAGTTCACTGTTTTCGGATTTTAATATTTTTAACCCCTAACTCATCCCTGCAGGCAACTTGCAACATACTTGCAACGTAGTAGACACAACGCACCTTAAAGCCAATGTAAAGAAGTGCAATGCACCATCGAGATCCTTTTCCACGCTGAGCAATTCGGCCAGCATGGCAAACAGTTTGGGATGCGGATAATTGGAGACCTGCTTGCGCAGCAATCCAATGGCGTCCTGTGAGGCGCCCTCATGCTGAAAGATGCCCGCCAACAAGGCGATGCCCGGTGCATAATGCTCATCAATTTGCAGGGCCTTCTCCACTAATCTCTTGGCGCTCTTTTTGGCATCCGGATCGGATGAATGGAACAATGTGCCGCCAAACATTGTATAGCTGCGTGGCGATGTGCGAAAATAGCGCACAGCCAGGACACATATCACCTGGGCCTCCTTGGAACGCTTGAGTCGTATATAGCAAGCCAATAATCCTTTGTAGACCTCAAAGCGATATGGTGCCAAGCACTGTGCAGTGCGAAACACATCGATGGCCTCCTTGTGTCGTCCCAATCCACCAAAGAGCTTGCCACGCAGCAGCAGTGCCTCAATGTTGCGCGGATCAATGGAGAGAGCACGCTCCGCAAATATCAATGCCCGCTCATACTTGGAGCTCATGTACGAGAGCTGTGAGTAGAGGAACCAATGTGATGAACTGAATTCCCCATTGCCTCGTATTCTCGTTGGTGTGATGAGCTTCTCCTGTTCCGGTTTCTTCTTGCTGTTGAACCCATACACCACAGACAGTGGACATAGTGCATTCATATTGTGTGGATTAATCATGGCTGCCATGGCCAGATACTGCTCGGCCTGTGTGAAATTCCCATAATAATACAAACACTTGCCAATGTTCGTGAGCAGATGTTCGTTCTGACGCAGCATTGTGGTATCGTTGAGCTGTTGGAATGTCTTGGCCGCCTCAAGATGCTTGCATCCATACATTTGGGCATGCGCCTTGATCCAGCTGCTCAGCCATTCAATGTTCTTGGGCAACGGGGAGGCTAAAAGGAATAACAAAGTATGAAAACCCATTTCAACGATATACAAATACATATGTTTAAAAATCAGCTCACCATTTACCACCATGGAATGCACTTCGCTGCCATCGATGCCCAGCTCAATGAGCGCCTCAATCGCTGTCAGCGACATGGGACATTCCCGCAGCACATCCTTGAATGCCACAGCTGTCTCGCTCTTGCTCACACCCCGTCCATGATGGTGAAGGAGGCGGGCAAGCAGCATATTGAGACGTGGCGTTCGTGATTTGACCGCCTGCAAGGTGCTGATTGCCATGCTATATTCGCCCAGTTGCTTATAGCAGACGGCAATGCGGTAACGCAACTCGACATCCTGGAACTGCTTGTAGGAGACTTCAATGGCCGACAGGTGGCTGCTCTTGTATCTTAACATTGTCTTGCGCTGCAGGACAACAGCCTCCAGTTGATTGCAGGCCATGCGATAATTGCGCTCCTTGTAGTTGGCGCTGCTCAGATACAGCATCGTTTGGTATTCCATCTCCAGAGTCGCCACATTTCGATCGTTTTGCAGCACTGTCGACAATAGGCTTGCCTGCAATTTTCACATACATATATGTATATGCATTTATATATGCATGCGTGCGTGTGTGTGTATGTGAAGTTAATTTTCATTAATTCAAATAGGCTCTCTAAAACGTTGGCTGTTGTGCTCTGGCCTCGCCACTTACCGCTGGTATCACGCATTCGTATAAACCATTATCATATAACTTTTGCACATTAGAAAATAACGCATTTTCCATAATGTTTATTTGATGTGTTGCCGCCACAGACAACAAACTAGGGATGGGCTTCGCAAGTAGTGCTGTCGAACTATCATTGATATATCGATAATTGCGATGATATATTTTTGGCAATATTTTTACGATAATATCAAAATGTTCAAAAATAACAGCTGCGAGCGAATAGCGCTAGGGTGATATCGATACTATATCGATACCGACTATTTCAGCAGCACACGATATGAAAACAACTTGCGTGCAATTCGATAAGCAATTAAAATATATATCGAATTGAGAGTTATGGCATTTAAGTAGTTTTTTTCTCTTTCTTTTAAATAAAAGTATAAATAGTAAATAAATTGAAATGATATTAGCACGCGTTGCTGTGGAAGCGGCGCTCGTTCGAAGTCTGCGTGCCATACCCAAGACACAGACATATAAGCTGCCAAGCAACTGGAGTCCGAGACAAGTACAGTGGCTGCAAATAAACAAACGCCTTGCGTCGACCATAATAAAGGAGACAACAGAAGGATCTGGCGCTGAATCGGCAGCCAAGAACCTAAAGAGTCGTGTGGCAGGCGGGGTGAAGACTCTGCCACAGGTAGATGAGCCGCTAGAGACGGCGATGTCGCCAAGTCGCACGCGTGCGTTGCGCAAGAAGCGTCTGGCAATCGATGAATTATCCGCATTGGGATTCCTCAATACTCGCGGTTATACGACAGCCGATGAATACAATCTGGAGGAGTTGCATGCGGCTCTCAAGCAACAGAATCTGTATGAAACGAAGCGTTTCTTCTCCACCGACAATCTTGGAGTGGAACAGAATGTTCTCTTTGTGACGGCCAAATATCCGACAGGAGAGCAGCCCCGAGAGATATTCTTCTTTCGGGAGGGATCCGTTGTGTTCTGGAACTGCAATGACATCGAGACGAACAATGTCCTCAACTTTTTGCGCAATTTTGAGCGGGAATCGTATGTGAGTGCCTTGGTGCACGGCGAGAGTGAGATGATGCCCTACACGTACATTTCATCCACGGCTGTGGATGTCGAGGGGGATCTTGTGGCGGACAGCAGTGATCTGAATGTGGCATCGCGTGCCTTCTTCCAGAACGGCAAGTTCTATGTGACGCCGGATAGCGATAATTTCCTGTATAAATACACATTCTCCAATGCCATCGCACAGTCCATCAAGTTGGGCATATGGGAAGCGACCTTGGATCGTTATATTGATTCCATGGAGTATCTTACAGAGGATTTGAAGCGTGGACGACGTCTACGCATCTCGCGTGCTGCGATGCTTAGGAAAACGGGTGAATTGTTTGCCTTGCGGCATTCAATAAACTTGTCATCTGATCTACTGGATGCCCCGGACTTTTACTGGGACCGTGAGGAGCTCGAGGGTCTCTATCTGCAGGTGTGCTCCTATTTCAGCATCTCCCGTCGCACCAAAGTGATGAACGAGAAGATTAATCATTGCGTGGAGCTCGCCGAACTTGTCTCTCACAATCTAAACGATGCCCATCACATTCGCCTCGAATGGATGATCATTATACTGATCATGGTTGAGGTGGGATTCGAGATTTTGCATTTCGCCGAGGGTGCATTGCATCATGGCGATCAGGTCATTCATTCAGCCAGTCCTTATCCTATTTCCGAAAATAGTGCCTAAGCTGTACATACACACATGTTTTATATTTACAGTATGCCAATTGTTTTCACAATATAATTAACATTTTTATTATTGTTACCTGCGTTGTTTCATTTTTTCAATTTGGCGCTAAAAGCGGTATTAAAAAGTTGAATCGAGCGAGAAAGCTATCGGAGTTGTGTGAACGATAACAGCAATCAGCTGTTTTACATGCGACTGGCACTGCACAGGCAAACGATAGTCTTTGTTATCGATGGTTAAGTTATTTAATCAATATAAAAAGAATCAAGCCAGATCGGAAATGTTTACTGGAGTGGCAACCTTTCTGTGGGGTGGCAACATTTGGGCCAGGTAGAGAGTCAGCTGTAGAAGTGACTTGTGCAACAACATTTAACGTGCCCGGAAAGAAAAATAAACTCAGTCATTTGTTAATTAACAATAGCACAATATGCAGTTGACTTTAATAAATTTCTTCAAGAAAACCGTGCCTGGTCACATATTCCGCGGCAAGCGGCGTCTTGTCAAGCCGGTGAGCAAAAAGGCCATTGATACACTCACCCGGGAATACGAGCGTCAGGAGCAAATAATGTTTCTACTGCGGCATCCTTACCTCACACTGGTATGTATATATTTGATATTTACTGTATGTACTGTAATGCTATAAGTAATCGTTGTGTGTGCCTGTGTGTCTAGGAACAATCGTCGGGTCATGCCAAGGATCTGCAGAAACGGGACAAACTGGTGGCTAAGTGGACAAATGAGCAAACCATGAGAAAGATGAAACCTCATGTGACCATTGAGGAGCGTCTCAATCAGCTGAAAATCAAGGAGGCATGGGATTAAATACACTCCCACACACCAATGGCTTTACAAATTATAGAATAAATACTATAACTAATTATAACTATTTGTGTAACTGAATGAAGTGCAGTTTGAAGTGTAACAATTTATTTTACTGAATTAGATTGTATTGATTAGCTACATCAAAATGTTATATATCAAAATGAATTGTTGTCTATGCAATTTCCATGAGATATTGAAGTTTTAAAGATGTTTTCATTACATACATTTCTTTGCGTAATCTTAAACATCCAATTTGGCCTTATTTGCAAATTTAAATTATTCCCTGCTTGATGATGTATGTCCATATATATTCTTTTTAATTTCTCTTCTATTACTTTTACCCACATCTGTTAATTTTTTAACTTATCATTCTTACAAACAAAAAAATGTATACTTAAAGTATTTCCTGTACATGTATTCCTTTATCTATCTTTCTTGGATTCTCCTTTAAAAAAGGATTCTCCAATGTCCAGAAACAGTAAAAGATTTCTTTAAGCAAGCCTATTTTCATATCGAATACATATCCATATCCATATTATAGATCATACGATATGATATCTGATTTCTTCTCTTCCAACAAAAGATAACAGTTTTTAGTACGTCTCGCTCTGTTTTATGTGGAAGCGACAATAGGGTGACACCTGTTTTTTTTTTATTATGCTAAAATCTAGGACTATCCAGATATGATCTAAAACTCGATATCATTTTCATTCGTTTTTATTAATTTGATAAATTTAATATATATGGTATATATATTTATATGTATATTTGTATATTAATATGAATTATGTTATGTACATATGCAAGCATATATATATTTGTATATATATTATGCATGTAACATGTTTTCTAGGCGCGCTCAGAACAACTCCTGGCAGCTTCGTTTATTTTATATTCTCTAAACTTTATTCAATTTTATTTAGGCCTACGCAGCGATTCATTTTTATAAATTGTTGTTACTTTTAGAAAGCATTTGTTTTACTTCTTTTGTTTTTGAACATTTTCGAAAGTACTGCTACAAATTGAAAAATTCCATTTTCCAAAAAGGGGGAATGAGTTTTTATTTTGTTTTTTTGCTGACTGATGATATTTCTAGGCGTTTAAATAGGACTGAGAGAGTGAGGATCACAACAGAAATTCAATAGAGTTAATATTTATAGTATAGTGTTCATTTTGCAAAATGTTAGTACAATTTTCGAATAGAGCTAAGCGTGTTTCGTATGTGTGTGTAAGTGTGAGATAGATTTAGTGAGGGTATTAAAGCGCTGGTGTCTACAGTGTTTTTTTTTTATGCTTTTTTTTGTGAGGGGTGTTCTAGAAAATAGAAACGTGTTGTTGTGTGCGCGCATAACCTCAATAAAAACATTTTCGTAACAATTTTTTAAATTAACGTTTTTTTAAAAAAATAGATGTATATGTATATAATATATGCATAATGTTGTTGTTGTTGTTGTTAAATAGTTGGATGTGCTTCTTCAGCTCCCGCTAGCCATTGAGTTGCTGCTGTAGTTGTTGTTTTTGTTGTTCTGGAAATCATAATCGCAACCGTTTCGTGGCTGTCACTCAATCCGCACTCAGCGGCGCAGCTGTGTTGACCTTTTTGGCAGCTGAGGGAGCGGGAGCAGGAGCAGGAGCTGGTGGCGATGGCAACGCCACGTCCGTTAGCTCATCATCTAGATCAATTGGAGCACGGCGTTCGGCATGCTCCTCATCCAAATTCAAATCCAATTGCATATTGTTATCGCCATCGCCAGCAGCATGTGTTGGCGATTGTAACAAGCTTGATTCATCCGCTGCTGTGCCGACAGCGCTGCTGGGCAACGGTGGCGGCGTGCTGGACAACATGGCCACCGGCGAGGCGCTGGTTGTTGCCGCCGCAGCGCCATCGCCCATGCCACGTTCACGATCGCCAGCAACAGTTCCCACTCCCACTGTCGCTGTCGCTACTCCTAATCCTCCTGCTCCGATGATATTGCTTTCGTTGCCAGGCGTCATTGGTGAATTGGGCAGTGGTGAGTCCAATTGCTGTTGGCTAAACTCCTGATTCGGGCTCTCGCGTGTAAATAAACCCATTTTGGATTCGGCACCAACTGTCGTTCCCGTTCCCGCTCCAGTTGCTCCTCCTGCGGCAGTTAGGTTGCCAGTTGCTGTGGCGGCGCCTTCGCTGTCGGTGCTGCTGCTGATGAGGGAATGGGCAACTGTTGGCGCTGCCGGACCGCTAACCAAGTGGGGTGGTGCATGGAGCGGCACATGCTGATGCTGGTGATGGGATTGCTGTTGATGCTGCTGCTGCTGGGTGGCATGGTAACGTGGTATGTCCGCTTTGCGCCACAACACAATCTCCTGCTGCTTAAAGTACCGACGATCCTCCGTATCCATCAACACCAGATTCAAAAAATACTTGACCGAAAACTTCTTATTAATATCCCGCATCGTTGGTGTTAAATTGTAGCCGGCAAGGAATACCCTTATTGGTATACTCTCACCCTTAACCGGCGCTCCATCCATTATCTCATATTTCGCAATCGTTTCGTTCTCATTGAAGACATTCGGTCCGGTTCCGGTTGATTCGCGTTTAATGATCGCTATCTCCATATGCTTGATCTTGATGCGAACGAGCAGAAAATAGATTTTACCAATTATTGTATCCTTTAAATGATATTTGCTCTTGTTGTACTCGAACTCAATGTGCAGGCAATCCTCGATGCCCACCTCCATCTTGATGGGATTATTCATTTCCGGATAACTGCACAGCGTATGCACCGCAATGTCCACCTCCCTCGTTATATCGCTCAGTCGTCGCACAATTGTCGCCCTCAGAAAGTATCGCAATCGGACATTGGAGCCGGCATAGACCTCGAACTGTTTCTCAACATTGGGAAAGTCAAAGGGATAGCTATTGTTCTGGATGAGATCACCAGGACGTGCCAGAGCCTTGGATAGGCACTTGAACTCATGATGATTGCCCCGATCATAAAATAATTCGATTTGTCCAATAAACTCAATCTTAATGCCCTGATGCTCCAGTTTGCTGCCCGGCTTTTTCAGCGTAACGTTTACCTAAAAAAAAAAACAAAATTATAACAAATTAATACAATTTAATAATATAATATACACACGTCTGTCTTTATGTTCTATGCTGATCGGTGTTGCCATTTTAAAGCTTCAACAATTATTTGCTATACATCTGGCCAATTTATAACATTACTAATTTAGCTTTCCAGATTTTAAGATAACTTCAGTATACCCAAGACCCTTTTTTATATCTAGTTAAGGGGTTTGATAACTATAGAATTATTTGGAAGTAAAATTTATAGAAATCAATGTGAAATTTGAAAATATATCTTTGACAAAATTTAAGCAGACATTACAAAATCGGTCATTATAATCTCGAAATATCTCTTGATACTATAAACAATTATAATTGAGATATTTGAATGCTCGTTATAAGTATTTAGCAAATAAGACGGTGCTACCTAGACTAATTTAAAAATATAGTACGTTTTGTTTTCTAAAAGTATTAAGACGGCAATTCGTTGATTTTGTTTTACTTATTTTTTTCTTTCTTATTAAAACATTATTATTAAAATGTGAGCTTAATACAAAACGACGTAAAAATAACTTCGAATATTTTTAAAGATTCTCAGATCACTTTGTAGCTATTTGACAGCTATATTCCGATCAATTTAGCTATTGAAATTCTGGCAGCACTGTTACTGATAACTGTCACTGAAGAGGGAGGCAACTAAAAACGGAAGCCGCTTTTAATTTCCTATCGCCTCCATTTCAGCTCCCTACGTCTTTGTCACCGCCTCCGCCCTCCCCCTTTCGTTCCTACCTTGCCGGATACTGTTTCGCCATCGTAAAAGAGCAGCATCTTTTCCACTTTGCCATCTTCGCCCTTCACCTCGGCGGTTTTCCTGCTCTCAGCGCCATCAAAAACAATTTCAATTTCGGCTGATTGGCCAAAGCCCAAGAAATTCATAATTGATAAATATGAATTGTTGTTTTTCTTTTTTTTTGCGTGTTGTTGTTGTGGTGGTTGTAGTTGTTGTTACACTTTGGTTACACTGACAGGCTGGCGCAGAGTAGGCTGCAACTCTGCTTATTGGAATGTTATATTTGTTACTGTTGCTCGTTGCTGTTTGCTTGTCACCCTGATGAATTTGTTATAAAACTATTCTGTTTTGCCTGTGTGCTGCCTTTTTGCCTTGCCTGCAACTGTAATTTATTGGGCGTTTTTGTGTGTGTGTGCTGGCTGCTGCTGGTGTGTAAAAAATTTTTTCATAAAACGTATCGACGACGATTCATCGCCTGGCACACAAAACAACGAAAAAAATGAAGAGAAACAAATCGATATATCGCGAATGCGAAACCGATATATCGTTAAAATGCCGGCTCAGGTACTTGTGACGTCATGTCAGTTTATTAATTAAACTAAAAACGGTCCCATTGAAACTTGACCACATAAAAAACAATTTTAAATATTTGAATGCATTCAATAGTTTCTTAATTTATTGAAGTTATTTTGTTAACACCGCTTTTCGCTCTATAAATTTACCACCGCCTTGGCAGTTGTGCAGCCCTGGCAGCTGTCATCCTGGGAAGTTAGAGCGCCAACTAAAATTTAACAACAAATGTAGTTTATTAAAATACCAAAGTATTCTGGAACTTCTTGTATGGTTACTCCAATTTGGGACAATGGGAGAGACTCGACATACACTCCCACAAAAAGTCTATATACTGCAGAAAAATGTGACGATATTTTAAATTTGTATTTCGTTCGGTTTCAGCTGCCAACTGTCTTAAAAAAATACTCTCTTGCAATTGAATTTCCTCAATATTTCTGTCGAGAAAACATTTAAGATATGTTGATATAGGTAGTACAAATTGTTTACGTTTGAAGATACGTGCTGGCAGATGCAACGGCCTTTGTTTTATTTTGAGCGTTGATTAATTCCTGCGCCTTCTCGATCACCTGATAAACGAACATTAGATTTCGTGATCTGTATAGTTCCTTTGTGTCCTTTATCTGGTCCAGTAGAGTTTTGTCGTTTCGATTAATATAAGTTCAAATAAACAGTTCATTAAGATAGTCATTCATGTTCAGTTGGCCAGTTAAAAATTTAATTTGCCTTAAAATAAATTTATCGTTTTTACACAATTACTAAAAATCCTAAACGGACCAACTGAACAGAACAAGATCACAACTCAAAATTGAGCCTAAAATCCCAATTTTAGTCCTTAAACATCGTTTTAAGAAGGACAGCGACTTACCACTGCATGTAGTATAATGTTGCGTATTCTTAAATTCCTGTTGATATCTTTACTTTCTTCTAGACTTTTTGCAATGCGTTGAGTTTCCGTTGTCTCCTTGAGCAGCTTTTCCTTGAAACGTTTCAATTGCGATTTGTGTTTTTCCAACGTATTGTGGGCTAAGCAGAGTTCATCTTTCAGGCTGATCACTTTTTCAATCCTCTCTCTACATTCTTTATGCCACAGTAACTTTTTCACTCCGTCATTCGTAATACCTTTGTTATTTAAAAATTGCTGATCCCTCAAGATATTCTCATACCATTTGATTTGCTTTTTTGCCAGCTCGATCTCACCATGAATATATTATTAATATATTATGAGCAGGAATCTAAAATAATATCTACCAATTGTTGAAATCTCATACTTGTCGCCTGGAGCCGAAGAGAATCCTGAGTCAGAGAACGCCAAGTGGCTAGCCAATTGTACATGGCACGTTCTAGAGAATTTACTTGAAGCTGATCCTCTGCTGACATTAACTGCTCAAAATCCATATCTACATCGATATTTATTTAAAATGAAAAATACTTCAAATTTCGAATTTTGACAATTTCTACGTTTTCGGTTTCCGAAGACGTGTTGAGTTTCAAATACAAATATTAAATTTATTTCTTAAAGAGTCTTTTAAAATTAGTATAAATGTACTCTACAAAGTTGTGGCGGGTCGCGGTCATTTTACTTGACGGACAACTTAACCAATTTTTTAACCTATCCAATAAATGATGATTTATTAATTTAAAAAATTAATTACTTAAACTTAAGCACCAATTGTTTGTGCTATTAACTTTCTATACATTACGAAATGAAAATCATACAATTAATTTAAATAATAAATATGTACATACAAGTTTGTCTCTTTGTATGCACATAAATAAAGTAAATAAAATAAAAATCGGCTCTTAAAAACTAGAAAATATAATAAAATAAATATATAAAAGACTTTTGACTCTTGCAATACAGAAGTTAAACCTAAAATTAATTTTTTTTATAATTTTAGGGCTACAAAAACACCAATAGTATTTTTTTGTTTTGTAACATCGATAGTATCGATGCTTGCATCGATGTTTCTCTATCCCAACGTTAAAGTTATCGTTTTTATTAATGAATGTTATCGCTTTTCTTAACAATTTTGTCTGATTTTGTCAAATGAAATGGAAATTCACCGTAAGTCTTAAGAATTTGTATGTGAGAAATTAATAAGTAAATTATTACTTTGCAGTGGATGGCAAGAAATGGACCACAGAAAATACGGAACTGTTGTTGGCCCTTTATGGCGAACGAATATCTAAATTTCGCGATCCAAAAATAAAAAACAAGAAAATTTGGCGCGAGATTCTCAAAGGCATGGAAGACAAGGGAGTAAGAGGACTAGATGTACTACAGTTGGATAGAAAGATACGAAATTTACGGGTTACTTTCGATAATATCAAGAAGAAAATCAATATCACCGGCGAAAGCGGAACAAAATGGAGGCATTTCGAGGATATGGAGGCCATCTTTGGCAGAAACAACAATAGCAATAACAGCAGCAACAACAACAGCAACAACAACAGCAGCAGACCTGCAACAGTCCCAGTTCGCCGCACATTGGCCACACTGCTGACGGAAGATGACAATGTTACCACACAGATATTTCCCGATTTCGAGGCGGCCACCTTCGATGAGTCCGCTGCGCCTTTCACTAGTTCTATGCTCATATCCGAAGATCTGTCGAGCAGCTCCAAGGCTATCTCGGATGACGAGCAAAGCATCGGATTCGTGAGGCTAAAACGGAAGTCGGATGAACAGTCTAACGCATATTACCAGAAGCGAAAAAAGACCAAAGAAGCTCATTGTGCTTGCACCGAAGAATTCCGGAAAATGCGAGTTGCTCTAGAAGAGAGCAATGCCATTCAGCTGGCGCGCAACACAATGTTTGAAAAACTTATAGATAAACTGAAAACTAAACTATAGAAGTAATTAAAAACTTAGAAATTAAACAAAGACTAAATAGCAGGGGAGACAAGACGTTCTTGCAATGCCAAAATATATATAAATATAGTAGGGTGCATCGATTTGTATAGGCATAAAAAATTGTTAACCCAAATTCGTAATCTACGGTCAATTTCAAGATGTTTTCACCAAGAAACTCTCCCCGCTTTTTGAGTTCAAAAATTTATTATTTTGTAATTTTTAGCATTTTATTAGCATATCTTTAGTATTTTTAGTTCGATCCTGACAAGATTGGTACCAAAACCATAACTTTGTCAATGTCTTAGAATCAAAGGGCCGATTTTCCCTAAACGTAATATTCGTTTTTTTCGTCCATAAACACAAGTTTTTGCCTCAAAAAGCGGGAACCAGAAATTGATTTTAAAAATATGATTTCTTGGTGAAAGCATTCTAGAATTGAACGTAAATTACGAATTTGGGCTAACATTTTTTGTGAAAAATCGATATACACGTACCCTATTTTGTAGCTAATATTTTATTTATATATTTGTTATGACATTAGCTTTAAGTCTATCTTGTATTTAGCAGGCCGACTAAATCGTCGGTCTCGTGCCTTACATGGAGGCAAGAAAGGCACTAAGATTCTTGAATTTTTGACCAAGCTAAATTCGGTCACACTGCACATTGAGTTCCGCTTGCATTCCTATTTAAAATAAATATTTTCGAGTCTTAAAATTTTCAAAAGCAACGATATATATTATTGACAAAAAAAAAAAATTTTATAATAATAGAAGGCAGTTTATATGTCGCATCCGATCACTATATCATGATCTGTAAGATGATCTATTCATTTTACTATGTTATTTTTCTACATCTTGTAGCTTACGAATATTTTTCTTTAAACTCGGAATAAAAATTTTTTTCTAAAAAGAGTATAATTTTGAGAAAAAAGAAAACCAATTTGCCGATAAGAAAATGTAACGCATTTATTGTACAAATCTCATTTGCTTTGGTACAAGATTAGATACAACACACAGTCATGACATAATTTTAAAACAGAGCAAAAAAGTTTCCAGACTTATACAAATATATGTATATGGACAGATAGATGTGCGCCTTCAACTTGTACACATTAACAAATTTAACAATATATTTATATATATATACACACAAATTTAAAATACACAGATATATATGTATATATATATGCATGTATCTATAAGCAGCAATATCTGAATGCAGCGAGTAATAATCACACATACTGGCATGGGGTCATCGATTTGAATTAAGCTTCGAGTAAAGCCTTAGCGCACTTTGGGCACCGGCTCCTTGAGCATCGCCGTCCAGGCCTGACGATTTGAGGGATTCTCGATCTGATTGCGTCCCAGGCATTTGCCTTGCGAGATAAGCTCAGCAAATTGAGCGACAATTGGATCACGGCCACAGGATGCAACGGCCGTAACGGTGTCGGCATGATTCACAAAGTATGCGATAAATGATAGATCCTCGAGGCTGCCATCGATGATGATGTCCGTGTAACTGCCATATCCCGCATAGCGTATACCCTTGCCAAAAAGCATGGTAAAGAAAAAGGGCACCGCCTCCGCCTTCTTGACACTGCCACACATATTGATTGCCGCAATCCGGGCGTGATATTGCGCCAGCTGATAATGCCCAATGGTGACACGGGATTGGGCCAAGCCGTAGATATGCGCATTGGCAATATCGCCGCCCACATAGACATCGGGTATGTTGGACTCCATGAAATCGGTAACATCAACCGATCCATTCTTATTCAAACGCACTCCCGACTTGGCCATAAACTGAGTATTAAGCGTAGAGCCAGTGCCCATGATGAGCAGATCACAGGGTATACGGGTTTCATCAGCCAGCTGTACCTCAACCACTTTGCCTTCGTCGTTGCCAATGATCTCGGTGATGCCGCTCTCCATGATCATGTTAACCTTATTATCCTGAAACAGTTTCAACACTCGTGCTCCAATCTGTTCACCAAATGCCGCCTTGAGCGGCACATTCTCCCTTCCAACGACCGTCACACTGGCCGTCTTCGAGACAAGGAATGCGGCCGCCTCCAAGGCAATGAAACTGGATCCCAAGCAAACGATCTGTGATTCGGGCGTTATCGATGCCAAGATCTTTGTGGCATCGCTAAATTCACGTACTGTCATCACATTTTCAAGATCAGCGCCGGGAATTGGCGGCTTAAAGGCCGAACAGCCGGTGGCAATGTAGATCTTATCATATTTCACCACATAGCCATTGGAGCAGTGGAGTTCCTTTTGTGCCGTGACCAATTTATCGGCACTGACGCCGAGCCACAGTTCAATATCGTAATCCTTGTAAAATTGCTCGTCTCGGAATTGAAGAGACTCAATGTTAAGGTTCATCGCCTTGGAGACCTTGACACGATCGTAGGGTAAATACTGTTCGCGGCACACCAGAATTAGACGACCGGTGAATCCCTCCTGACGCAATGCTTCCACACAGACGGCACCCGACGGACCGCCGCCGACGACAATGAAACAACGATCATCCTGAGGATTTCTCTTCACCATATTCTTAAGACGCTTCGAGTTGGCCAAGTCACTGTGCTTGGCGCGCACCATTACCTGGCCATCGGTGACATTCACCTTGTAGCAGGGCAACGAGTCCAAGCCAGGGAAATCCTCAATATCACCCGTCTCCAAATTAAAGCAAGCGCCATGCCAGGGACAACGAACACGACCCGATCCCAGGGCTCCAGTGTGCAGCGGTGCACCGTAGTGTGTACACTTGGCACCGACCGCCTGGAAGCGTCCATTTTGCTTAACGAGAAGAATTTTGGTATCCTCATCAAATTCCAATTGCTTCATCTCGTTCTCCGTGAGATCGGTCGCCTTGCAGACGGCCACAGGTGCCGTATACTCCACATCCAGCTCCTCCACAACATTTCCACTGGACGACATCTTTTCCGTGCTGCACTTCGATTGATAAGAACCAACGGCACCTGCAATATTCAATTTAATTCCGATTAAAAAAGGTTTTCTCAATTCAAACTTCTTTCGTCACATGTATCTTCTTTCAATTTTTCCTCTTGCCACTCTACTGACTCTCTTTCTCCCCCTTTATCTTCTGTTTGTTTTTAAAAAATCAAAACACATAAAAATTTTCCCGTTTAATGACAATTTAAATTCGGGCAGACCCAAAAGATAGAAAGTCTTGTCTCGTTTCCGTCTAACGCCTGCTGTGTGTCAGTGTTGACACATTAGCTAGTTTTTTTTTTCAAAACTCGCTAAATTTCGAAGTTTTTTTTATGGTTTTACATTTTCAAATGAAATATAGATACAAATATCTATAAATTTATGCGTTCATCTTTAAATATCATTATCAGGGTTGCCACAGAAGCCACAGAAATAGAAACCAACCGAAAATCTTCCAAATCTACATACATTGTAGGGAGATTTTAGGTTTGTTTCAATTTCTGTGATACAATAATTGTAAGAATTAAGAAAAAACTGAAAAATTTAATGTTTTTTATCCTATTTTTAATTCTAGCTCAGGCAAAATGTAAATTTGGTTTGTTATTGGTATTCTTAGCAAACTTTAGATTGTAGGAATATGAATTTCTAAGTGACAAAGATCACTTAAGGCGAAGAACAAACAAAAAAGGTTTAGCAATGTAAATTTGAAAAGAGAGCATACTTTAAAGTGTCTGACAACCCTACTATTACACTCAAACCCTTAATTTGGACCTGAAGAGAAGGACGATTCTTTTTTTCCACTATTTCTGCGAAAATTTGCGCTGTATGAAATGACTCAACTCAAAAATCTAGTTAAATTTAAACAATCTATTTTGATCGCTGCAGTTAGGTTGACAACACTGGCTGGAAAGAAAGCAGAGCTGAGAGCCCAGTGCCCAGGAGGGCCATCTGCTAAGATGTTAGTTGAAAAGATGTCGTGGTCGCGTCCAGAACTTGTTGCTTTCATGCTGATCGCTGGAATCGGATGCAGCCTTTCCAGCGTCAGTGGCAATGCCAATGAAAGTGTTACCACACCGGAACAGCAGCTGGAACTGAAGCTGAGTGCATTGCGTGTGCATCAGCAACTGTTGCAGGCGGAGATTGCACGTTTGTATATGGATAGGTTCAGTCCGGAGACGCCGCTGTTGCTGGAGGAGTTGCAGCAACGTCAACATGATGTTCAACTGCAGATTGAGACGCTGGAGGGGAAAGCAAAAGCACATGAACAGGATGCACAACATTTGGCAAACAGTTTGGCCGCTGACTTTGAGTATCTGCAGCATAAGCTGGATGAGCTCAAGCAACAGTTGCAGCAGCTTGATGCAATGCAAGGCAACAACAACAACAGTAGCAACAACAACAAGCAACCTGCGGAAACTCAACGTGATGACAAGGCAACTCCAACTCCAACTCCAACCGCATCTTCATCTTCCTCAGCATCTGCAGCCAGCTCGGCTAGTTCGTATTTCTGGACACCTTTGCTGGCAATGCCCGAGTTTCCCAGTGGCAGTGGCATCAACCACCAACAACAACCAACTGCCAGCAGTTCCCCATCGCTAATCAAGCGTCTAATGGCCATACTGCGACCCAATCCCTCATCCACAACATCATCGTCATCGTCATCGACGGGTTTCCTGCGCGGCCATTGGCCATCATTGGATTCATCATCCAGCATCAAGACGCAACACAAGTTGCAACTACTTAGCGCCGAGGAGCTGCTGCCACAGTTGCAGTTGCAACGTCAGTTTCTGGACGATGCCATAACACGACTCGAACACCTTGCTCCCAAGCAAACTGACAAAGTCTAAAAAAGAGAAAACCTAAAGCTCTGCTATTCTATATATTTATTTTAAATATTTATGTTCCCATTTTTTTTTTTTTATTTATAATATTCATGTTCCCATTTTTTCTTTTTATTTATATTATTTATGTTTCCATTGTTTTGTGAAATCAATAAAAACGCACGAAACATAAATTGAATTCTCCAATGTTGGCGCTGAATTAAATGAGAGTTGAGTTTTCGACTTTACATGAAAATCCATTAAATTAACTGGATTGATGGTAAATAAAAATAAAAGAGTTAAAATTGTTGAAAATTGCATCTGCAAAAATCGACCTAGTTTTACATTTCTAGTTGTAATGCTTGTTCAAAGATAACAAATTTAATTTATATATTTAAATAAAATTATATGCAAATTTTAAACGCTTTACCACTTTACTGATAAAGGTTTACACATATTATCATCATCATAATTATGTCATGATATGATATAGACATGTATTTATGTCAACAAATGGATATGGTTGCGCTAGATTCCAGTTATAAACGGTTTTAATTATTAATAAAGATTGCATTGTTATGGCCAAAAACAAATTATAAAAAAATCAATACACACTCGAGGAAACTCGACAAGTTTATTTAACAATTTGTTGCGTCATTTGTGAATGGAAAAGGAGGGTCGGGAAACTGTAAACTTATGGAGACACTTAAGGGTGCCAAATAGTAACAAGATATCTATATCAAAATGTCAATACTTGAACTAGATTGACAGTAGAATACAAATTTATAGCTTAAATACATACAAACAAATGCTAACCAGATTTCAAACAAATATTTAAAAAACCGACCGATTTGCTAAATTATTCAAAGGTTATTTTTATACGTTGATTCTGTCATAGAGAGAAAATTCAATTAATAGATATTCTGAATCATGTCTACTTTGGAATTTCCTAAGCTTTAAATTTTTTATAAATTGCGGGGGATAATTATAAATATATTTAAACGAATTTGTATATTTTATGTATAGGATCAGAAGATGAAATGTTTAAAACGCAAAAAACTTGGAGAAACTACAAGCTAATTAAAGCTTAATCTTGATAATACAAATTACTAAACATGATTCAGATCTTCAATAGGTCCGAAAACACACTTCCAAAATACAATACTTTCGACAAGTCAAAGCACTTGAGTCAAAACCGGTGTACAATCTAATTAGATGAATTTTAAACCATGTAAATGTGTGAACCCGCTACAATGTACTGCTGTTTGAAATATACACAAACACTCACAGACACACACACAGGTACAACAAACCAGTTAGCCTTGTCTCACACACATTTAAACAATTGTAATAAAAGCAAAAAAGGCACACAAGAAATTCAGAAAAAAAAAACCACAAAATAAACAATAAGCAAATATATATATATATATTTTTTTTTTTGGTTTAGCCTGGTTTACCTAATATAATCCGGTTGAAATATTTGAATGGATTTTAAGAGTGATATGACGTTGAAGGTATTTCAGGTAATGTCCGGTCAATTATTGTACTTTTGTCGGATCTATCGAAAGCCACCGTCGCCGTCACAGTTAAGTTCAGAGTGTAAACTGACATGAGACTAGCAAAAATAAGTTAAGCCCAAATGCTAAATGGCGAATGTCTGACACGCAAAGAGCGAATACTCTTTTCTCGTTTTCTCTACACGCTCTTTCTCAACCTTTTCTGGTTAGATTCAACGAAACAAGGTTAAATGTTGGTCATGTTAATTGCAGTTGGGCACACGAAATGTACATAAGAAATTAAAATCGTAATTATTGATTTATAATCAAGCCAATTGACAACCTGGTAAATATTTAGAAAGGAATACCAACTTAATTGCTAGAGAAATTTCCATGACAAAGAGAAATTACAAAATACCTTTACTTATTTTAATAAGTTTTTTTCTAATAGTTAATATGCGCAATATCGGAGATCTTAAAAGTTTTCAACTAATAACTTAAGTCTCCCTACAAAATCACACACTAAAGCCACCTTGAAATATGATCAGATTGATTTTAGATTAAAAGTTGAGAGACTTAATTCAGTGAAATTTTAAAAATATGAAATTATAATTTTTTTTTTAATTACCTGGGACCTGTTCTGGATTGGGCGTTACTTTTCCCGTAGTTTTGTATTCCTTACAGAGCATCGAACCCATTGTGTGTATTTGTTGTTGTTTCAAGTATTTATGAGTATTTCGGCACAACAACAATGACACTCGACGCTGTCTGTACTAAAAATTATATAATTATTTGGTTCTTTTAATCTATATCAACTTTATAATAAAAAGATAGATTTACGTACCTAGCGTGTAAGCCAATTAAATTTTGAAATGTCTTAAACAATGTTAAAACTGAGCAATTTTTTGACTGCAACCTGAAATTATTATAAAATAAAATTAATTATAAACAGAGTTAAGTTCGCAATGTATCATTCCATTTTAAAGCACGCTCACAAAACACGCAAAACGCTTAATAGCGTCATAAACACAGCGTTAATAAAAATAGTTTGTTGTGTATGTATATATTTAAAGTTAGGGCATCCAGAAGTCGCTAATTCTTTAGCACGATTTATTTTTTATTATGCTGTGTGCATTTTTCCAGCATTCTACTTTTGTTGGGTATTACGCCATATTGCCATCTTTCTGTGCTTAATGATATCGCACGCGCGCTCTCACACTCTCCTCTGCGCTTGACGCTCTCAAATTCTGAGTGCTACAATACATATGTATGTATGTATGTGAGTCACAGCATGCACAGTGGGAGAAACCAAAACACAAAACACACACATACACAGGCAGAAAAAGAAAATAACAAAAACAAACCCGGCGCGACAGACAGCATGCAGCAGATGAACGATTGATAAACGATGACACGAGTCTCTTTTGAATTTTCGTGACGATTCTGGCTGCGTTTGGAGGAACACGTCCGACGTTCATGAGTTGCGAATCGAGTATGCCTCAAACTAACTTCGATAGTAGGCAACGTCGCGGCAAAACGCTTTTACATCTGTATTGGCTGCGTCTCCATACACACATATGCACACACACACATGTTCTTATATACAAACATATGTATGTATGTATGAATTTGTATGGCCAAAATTGGAGCCTATGCAAGCGGTCAAGCTGTGTATGACTAACGAATCGTATTGACCTTGTCGCTGCTGTCTATACAACAACAACAACCAGCATAATAATGAGCATACCAACAACTGTATGCCCTCGCAACATGTGGCCAACAACATTAACCACGCCTTGCCGCGTTACCGGTTTGTTGCAAGTGATGCGCAATCTGGCAAAGAGAATCAGCAACTGCCAACACTTCACAACATGCAACTATTTTAATTACTAATTTCATAGTTAATACAAATTTATTGTTTCAAACAAATTTAGATTAGATTTAGATTAGATTTCGCGATCAGCTGTTCACAATTAGCCAAGAAACTGTTTCAGGAATACCTCTATTGCAATTCCTCTCCTTCCGTTTCAAACAAAAAAACAACAGCAATCAGATTGTGTTTAGCATTAGATTGAATCACACAGCATTCAGCAATTGTCACTAAAGCAAGAACAACAACAAGTAGCATACGCAACAGGTTGCAATAGCAGCAATAAGATATAACCTTCAAAATATTGATACAGCGATTCTGGCATAACCTGTTGGCAGTGCTCACTGTAGCAGAAATCTAGAGGAAGTGTGCAGAAATTGCCAACATTAAACGGATGTTACTTACAGTCTGTTAAGTAACTGCTTTGACAAAAAAAATTATATTTTTTATTTATAAATATAATATGCATTTGCAACTTAAATAAACTAAAATAAATTTATTAGTCAGAACAGTTACTTTAGTAACTGTATATATATATGCAATTGGCAATTAACGATAAATATCAAGCCAATGCTATATTAATTATTATTTATAGCAAACGATATCAAAGTACAAGCAACACAATTAGTAAGATTGAAGATACTGTTTATAAAAAAGCGAATTGTCAAGTTTCTTTTTACCAAATAATGTAGGACACGGACAGTTGAACTTTTCGAGTATCGAGTAAATACACACACACAGAGATACACACGTACAAAAATTGTGTGTGTGTTAAGCTGCTGGTCTGCCTATCTGCAACTTATTGTTGCTATTGACTAACTGCTGTTATTTATTTTTTTTGGCTTGTTTTAGCACGTCGCTGATAAGGTGGCTTAATGTTATGGAAATGTTGAATGCTTGTAAGTCAATGAAATTGATACATACATTGCAAAACCACACACACGTACTGCCACATGCATAAAAATATGCATTATTTATGATTAAAAGCTGCAGCTTACTTACATCTTTCTCTATATTTGCCTTACACTCTTTGTAATTTAGCTGCTTATTTGGTATTAACGTTTTGACATATCTATTATTTTTGTGCCGGCATTGTTTACATTTTTGTAGACATTGTTGTCAGCTTAGCTATTTCATAGCTAGTTCAACGATAAATTCAAACTTCGTTTGCAAAAAAAATTTTAAAATTGCTATTAGTCAGAAATCTTGAAATTTTAAAAATATTTTCTAGTATGTTTTTATTAATATTTTTCCAGAAACTGTGCAAAAGTGCACACAAAAACAAGTTAAGATGCTTTTCGGCCAGCAACAGCTTTTTTTCCCCAAAAATATTGACAGCCCTGATGTGGAAGCACTGCTTTGACTGATCTGGCAAGTCGTACCATTCTAGGTAAAATGTCAGAAATGGTAGCTTGGGAAAGAATAAATTTTTGCTCAATTTTTGTTCGAGTCGTCGATTTTTTAGAATTAGGTTTGCTTCTTCTCTTCCCGGGGGTTGACGGAATTCAAACCTATATTAATAGTATGAACAACTTTATTTTATCTATTTTCGAATTTAAAATTTGATTACAAAATTATTGTAAAATGAACTAAGAACAAATTCACATTTGAGCCCCCGCAATAATAGAATTGATCACCTTTATTTAGCACCTTTTAGTGAAAATTGTGTAATAAATTATAGTCGTATTGAAAAATTAATCAATTGTTGAACACATTTAATTTTCTGTTCAAGTAACCCGCCGTTGTCATAACAGCTGTTAGTATCTGTTAAGTTAGCAGCAGTCGGGCATGTTATTGTTAACTAGCAAGGTTGGTACACAAAATTACCGATAGATGTCGCTTCGCTGATGCTGCGGCGCCAATTTTAAAAGACATTTATAAATTTATTACTGCTTTGAGCTGACAACAAAAGAAAAGCAAAAAAGCATTTTAATTGACTTTTTTAAAGAAAAATTTTATTAATTCCATAAAGTGAATTTATTAAATTGCCGCTTAACAATTAAATAATTTTATTATTTGTACACTTAACTTATGGTTACATAACAAAGTTTAATTTTAAGTTTGCCTACAGTTGTTGTTAATAATATATGCACATTTTGCAATATTGTATTGTAGAAATACTAAATTCGTTTTGTGTGTGATTGTTTTGCTTTTTTAATTAGTAATATTGTTAATTGATATTTTTATTGTATTATTATGAATGTATTTGAAATATAGGTGCACTGTATATATTCTAAAGGTCAGCATGTGTTGCATGAGTATTTTCGTATTATTATTATTTGATTCAATTAATGACTGATTAATGTCTGTGATAGAAATGCGGTTAACTATAATCTAATCAATATTATATATATATGTATATGTATTTGTTTACATATTATATGTATATGTAGGTGTTGTTGTTGTTGTTATTGTTGTTTGTTTACAACTGCTTCCACGCGACGGGCAAGTGATTGCCGTGTGCCGATTACAGATGTTGATTTGTGCCTCCAATTCATGAGAACTGCACAATTCGAATCGAATCTAAAGATTAAGTTCAAAGGTCACAGGCACACGCTCAGCACACGGACGACCGACTTCTCATATTGTTGTTAATGATGATGATGATGATAATGATGATGCTATTAATGATGATGATGATGATGATGATGATGTTAGCGACGCCTCCGTTAGAGGAGTGCAACGTCCAATGTTCGTTTTTGGGTGCGTTGCCAAGGTCATTTCTGCCAGACAGTACGACGTCCTCAATACTCGTAGTTCAAGTGTCTAATTCACAGTTGCCAAATCACAATTTAACCTGCCTCCATCCCTCTTCATCCCTCCCACTGTGCCCTCCCTCTCTCTCTCTCTCTCTCTCTCTCTCTCTCTCTCTCTCTCTCTCTCTCTCTCTGCTCGTCTACAAGAAACGAGCCCCAAACGCAAAAGCCCGACACTTTTTTCGTTTATTTATTTATTTTTATTTTGTCGTTTTTTTTTTTTTGTTGTTATTTTGCCAAACATTGACCTTGACGATGGCCTTTCAACGTTGCCGACGCTTTGCACGATGGCATCTTTGCAAAGTTCAAGCGCAAATTCAATTTAATTATAACATTCTAAAATCTATAGATTCAAAAAGTCTTTCAACGCTGTTTAACGAGGAAGTTAACTTTTCGAGAAATAAGTTCGCCTAACAACAAGTAGAGAAACTTTCACAATAGATATCAACGATCTGCTTGAAGACATTTCAATAAGTTCATATCTAATTAAATATACCTTCAAGAGAGATCATAATTTCAAAATATTATTAAAATATCTTGTAAACTGCGATCCATACGATCGATTTCATTTCATTTATGCGATTTTTTTTCTTTTAAAAATAAATTGGAATTTAATTTTGAAAAATTTTTTGCATTAAACACTTTTCAGTAGGTTTCAATATTTTTGTGGTTACATTTTTTTTTATTTTTATTTTGTATATAAACACTTTAAAGCGTGTATTTGACCACTGTGCAATGGCCTGTGGAGTTCAGTGGCCCAAAAGGCATACTACCAATAACTCTGCCTGCTATTGGTAACACAAAATATGTGTCTATGTCCGACCTGGTCTCGGTTAAGCATCGGTTAAGGTCGGTCAAAAGCCGATGGATTCCAATGGATGGAGGAAGTCAACGACGCGACAACTGATGCTGTTGTTATTGTTGTTATTTTGGTTGTTGTTGTTGCTGTTGTCAGAGGTCAACTTGGTCGTTTATTGACATTAGCGATAATTTCAAGATGTTTCACTTTTTTTTTTTTTTTAATTTGTTTGCTATGCGATATTCCTTAATAATCGTATTTGGAAATTGAAAAGAAATAAATTTAAATGGATTGATCATTATCATCAATAGAAAAATTATATCATTAATTCCATGTTATGTTTTTTTTTTTTTTTGGTTATACTCAAGACATAAGCTACATTAGAGTTTCGAACGTTACTTGAATATAGGTTATAGGCTCTTCATCAGATTCCGACTCGCTCAACATATCAAAGAAGAATTCTCCTTCGGTCACAGTAGCAATCACATCGCTCTCAAAAAGATCGATATACATATCGAATGTATTCACAGAATTCACCTCTTCATCTTCCTCTTCACTTGAAGTGGGCGAAACTGGCACAGGTATGGCTATAAATCGAGAAATTGCACTTCTTATATATGATATCTGGAAAAATTTCCATCACTCGCATTCTTACCTGACATTGAAATAAAATATTTGTTATTATAATGCCGATCTATGCGTTAATTAGGCTTCTCTTTCATTTAAAATAAGATAACAATTTCGTTAAAATTCTCAAAAAGAATGAAAGTGCAGTCAAAGCTTACTACATCTTAAGTAAGAAAGTCAACAGAGATATTCCATAAATTGATATCACAATTGGTAGAAGAAGAAATAAATACAAGTACCTCTTTAACAAAAAAATATCTTTAAAGGTGTTTTAAAGGTAAGGAACATATTTTCACAATTTTCTTGCCTTTTTTTTTTAAATATAAGTAAAATTCGAGCTGCTTAGCTATATCTATTATTTTAAAGGTACTACAAATAAACCTATAAAGTTCATTGGCATTTAATCCTTATACTGGCTTCATTACAAATGATATCCTGAAGATATACTGAAAATAAACAAGCTTAAAATCAAAATTTTTTTATTTTTGGATTTGATTTTTGCTGTGTACAAAAAATTCGTCAAGCTTATAGGGAATACGAGTTAAGCTTCAAATCAAAGTTCAATTTGTAAATTGTTTGTTATTTGTTTACATTTTGTTGGTGCTATTATTGTAATTGTAATTGTTATTGTTATTATTGCGAGTGTCTGGAATGGACTCTCGTCTAGGCCTGGTATCACCCGCCTGGTACCCGGCACCCTGCACGCTTCTGGGTCAATAATCTGCGTCTGAGTCGCACTCTTGATGCGCTGGCGCCCACTTGACGCGTAATCAATCAATGAAGATCCAATTTTAGCACAAGTAAACAATATTTGCAAGCTCCCCCCATTACCCCCCGCTACCCACCACCCGCTCTTCCCCCCCTGATAAAGGACCGAACCATGCCGTACCGTCATCATCATCGTAGATTGCCAATGAATCTACATACATATACATATACATATACATATTCATCCCGCCCACAAGCCCCATCATACCATATCAGCATACTCTCTCTTGCTCTTTCTCTTTCTGTTCCTGTCTCTTTCAGAGTCTTCTATCTGCCTGTCTCGTTTCTTAAAGCTGAAAGGAAAGTTTTGTACCAGAAGACTGCGAATTTATCGAATAAATCGATCAATTGCACTAATAACGGCTGTCGATAAAGTATTTAGGTCAGAATTAACAGTAATTGCGTGAGTTTTTGTGTAAAGCACCCAAGCTTTAAACGCAGCTTTGACCTAAATAAGCAAAAAATGCTCGTTTGTAGTTTTGTAAGATCAATTAAAGCTACCAAAAAGCTGTTGCTAATACCCAGTTTACACGGCAGCTTTAATTGGTTTAAATGAAATCGAGTTTAATGAGCTTTCAAGTGATTAAGCGAAACTTGCTTTAAACCTTTATCAATTTTAATTTATTAAAAATTAAATTTTTTTTAGGAATTACAGAAATAAAACTACAAGCAAAGCTAAAAAAGTTCATTTAGGATAAGGAGTATTTAAATGCTTTCAAAAAATATATCTCAAAGATATTGAAATTCAAAATTGACATAATATTGGGTTTTTAAGGTGACGCACAAAAAATTAAATTGTATGAATACACTTTATGTTACGAAAAGTAGACAAAAATGCCAAAGCTGAAATCGAACATTTTTATAAAAAAAATCGTTTAATTTGTTCAATTTTCTGATAACTGTATAAATATTTTGAGCTCTTTATCGTTTATTTCCAAATTACATTAAATTGTTTTTACATTTTTTGATGCTTAGTATTATTTGTAGTAATTTTTAAAGCAAAACGAGTTCGAAAAGAAAATCCGTAACTATTTTTGAATCAATCAGGTTTAGCTGCCTTATAAACTTGGAAAAAGTCTTGCTCATCGCCTGCTTGGACTTTGAAACGTGTTGCGTACACAGTGCACTTCCCCTCCCCCTCCCCACCGCCACCCTCACTCGCCCTCATCATTGTAGACACCCTGCCGAAGCTGAGACCCAACCCTCGCTTATCACTGAAATATAAATCAAAACATTTCTCTCTTTCAATCTCCCACTCTCTCTCTCTCTCTCTCTCTCTCGCTCTTTCTCGTTTGCTCTCTGCAGCACTGGAGAGAAGATTGTGCTAAAAATAGGGGGGTCGCTGTTATTATTTTTATTTTTAATAAAAACTAGATCACGTTGATTTCACGTTGCCGTTGTTTACGTTTTTACGCCCACAGTGCTGCAGTTGTTGTTATTGTTGTTGTTCTTGTCGTTGTTGTCGCGAGTTTCCGTTCTTCGTTCACGGCTGGCTGCAACAAGCAACAACAACAACAACGACAACGGCAACGGCAGCATCGACAACAACAGCTGTAGCTCCAAGCAACCAAAACATCAACAGCCTTATCAGACAGAGAGCAGAGCGTTTACCGTTATCAAAGCAGCATACACACACACATACACACAAATACACGCCTGTGTGTATTGTATGCGTAATAGATGATCCACAACAAGCCAAGGACCCGACTAATATACATACACACTATCCACACATACAATCCACAATTCGTATTAAGACCAAATCATTAAACGATCTTGACTTAATTTTGTAGCCAGTTTTGGCATTTGGACGCATTTAGACACAGAGGGAAACCCCGTTCTTAATATAATAAATAAATAAACAACAACAAGATTGCTGATTATGCATTATCAGCTTGTTTTTAAATAACATGCATATTTACATGTGTGCATGCGTATATCGATAAGCCGATAACAGCGTTTAATAATAGACTTGATTCTACGTCTGCTTTTATCGACTGTTAATTGCTGTGGATTGCATTCAAATTGCCACCACCCAACACAACAACAACAGTGACTTTAAGAGTGCACAGGTTACAAAATGCTTTACTGCAGCGAGAGAGAGAGAGAGCGGAGCGGGAGCGGGAGCGGGATGCTATTGTTGTTCGCTGATGGATTCACTCTAGTTGTTCTTTTTATTTGCTTTGTTGCTTCTTCTCGTGTACTCAAACCGATAACATACAAACACAAAATGCACTGGCTCTGTCTGTCTGTATGTGTATGTGTGTGCTTTGTTCAACAGCAAATATTATTATTAATATTGTCATTGTTATAGTTATTAATACTGAATACCGCACAAGCTCGCAAGCACACGCACGCAAACATCGATGTGCTATGTGTGTGTGTGTGTATGTGTGTGGCAACAGTGACCCCTCTCGCTTGATTTCTATGTGTCATGGACAACACTGGCTGAAAGGAAGATTGAAGACGATAATCCAAATAAATGAGGAAGGTGAGCAATACAAATTTTTATCTTAAATAAAGTTGCTTGGAGATTTTAGTTGGTTTAGCAACGCAAGATTAACATTTGTACAAAATTTTAAACAAATTTATGTACTGTACAAAGTATATCAATAATTTGTAATTATAATTGTATTTTTTGTGACTTCGAAAATATGTCCCAAGAATAAACTGTGACATTTTAAGAAATTTACTCCTTAATAGAAATTGACATCAAAATCCCAAAAATGTATGGAGATTAAGGAGATTTTCGGTTGCTTACACTTTCTGTGGCACCCCTGATTATTAATTTTTATAATAATAGTTTAAACTAAAAATTATTTTTCAATTTTCTTATTCTTATTCAAATAACAGTTTATCCTGTTTCTAGAAAACTTCATTTTAATTTGTGATATTCAACTAATTTGTTTAAAATTTTTTGATTCAGCAGACTGATTAGTATTTAGTATAAAAAGGTATTATTTTAATTAAGCTGGCACAAAAAATTGATCCAATTTTATAACGTAAATATCAAACATCCCTTGTCCAGAAATCTATACTGTTTTATCAATTCCAAAACATTACCAATTCATGCACAATTGGGTACAGGAGAACATGCACAGAATTCTTTAATCCTTCGCTTAGGTAAATAAAATTAATTCTTATCAATTAACTATTTGATCAGCTATTTTAAAATATGTTTTTATTATCCTTTTTAATCCCCCCTGTTTATCCCCTATTTTCAAGTCAGTTTTTCCTGTCTTTCTAATCACGAGTAAAAGAGTAATTACTAATTGAAATTACCTGCTAGAAGCCCCAATGTTTTCTTAAGTTTGGACACAGTGTGCTTGCGCCCACACACATGCACATGTGAATTATGTATGAAAATAAGTATGCAAGAATGTGTGTGTGTGTGTGTGTGTGTGTGTGTGTGTGAGTGTATCATTTGAGAGATCGAGGCAACCGTTACTTGGCTGCTGTGCGAGGCAGTGACAGCGGCAGGGGCAGAGAGGCTGAGGCAGAGGCAAGGCGAGGCTTCGTGCGGCGCTTGCAGCACACAAAGAATTCTTTTTCAATTTGGCTGTGAAACAACGAGCAACGATTGCCCCCAAAAGCTGAGCTGCCGTAAACCATAGGAACATACAAACAAACAAACATACATACATACATACATACAAACATACACACATACGTATATACTGTAACTGTGTAACTTATTAACTGAGTGCAAATTAAATTAAAATTGAAACCAATCAAACATACATCATATCAACTGCATATTGCTTAGCGTGTGAAAAGCGAATGCAGGAAACGCTAGACTTGCCAAACAGTAAACAATAATTATATAAAAAAAAAAACAAACAAACACAAAAAAGAAAAGCAAACAAAACGAAAGCAAATCAAAAAAGCAGAACCCCCAACCCGACAGCAACAACAAAAACTAAAACAAACAAATAAACTCTGCTTGCAAGTGCCTTGAATGCGTGTGCGTGTGCGTATGTAAATGAGATAAGAACAATACGCAGCAAAGCTTACACACAGCTTTAGAATCTACTCAGTTAACGTCGCCGTCGACGTTGACGTCTGCATCTCTGTTTGTGTCTGAGTCTGAGTCGGAATCGGAGTCTAATTATAGCACACAGCTCGCTAAAAATACAATTCACACAAACACTGGCAAACATATCAACAGGCAAACCCAAACGATACCCAACTAATTCAGTGCGTGGGAGCAGGCGGGAGAGCCACACACACACAATACGAAAGGGTGAGAGACAAAAGCCTGAGAGAGCGCCTGGAGAGCGAGAGTGAGAGAGCGTAGGCGTGAGCATAAGTTTTGTATTTCGTAATAAGCGAACGAACACGAAGACAGCGCAGCAGCAGCAGCAGCTGATTGTTTATTTGATATTTGCCGATAACGATACCGAAAAGTCGTGAAGCAATTGCAACGTACTCGATCATCGATTAACTTGCTGATTTAACAAAGCACAACGGGTGCAAGTTCAAAAAAGAAAAAAAAAGACAACTGGCAAAAATTCGCCACGCTTAGTCAGCAAAATAGCCCCCATCCCCAGTCACTGCCAAGCATTCCCTGCAGCGATTGGGCTCCAGAGAGAAAGACTGTAAAAGAGAGGGGAAGAGTGAAAGAGAGCGGCAGAGAGATAGAGAGAGCGAGAGAGAGAGAGAGAGAGAGAAGCTAAGAGCTAGCGCGTTTAACCAGACGATTGATCAACGCTGCGGAGCTTCATCATCAATGCGCGTTCCAAATCCAAGCCAGAAGCATCATTGTTAGGTCGTGCGCTCGACCGCTTTCTCAAGTCCTCGATTAAGATCCACACGCAGTTCCACTTCCAAATAACGGCATATTCACGAAATGCAACACAATCGCCAAACATCGCGTGTGAACATCAATAAGAATAATAATAATAATAATACTCGTCGTACACCAAAGACTCGCCCGCACACTGTCCCTGACTCTCTGGTCTTCACTGTAATCATAATCGACACCAATTAGCTACAGCTCAACGTATATAACTATTATATCATCATCATTATTATTATTATTGATTGTAATACATTTATTTTTTTTTTGTTTGCACGAACTATCGTATCCCCAAACAAGGACAATTTGTTATTGTTTTTTTTTTTATATTATATTATATTTTTGTTGTTGTGACAAATAATTGTGATTTCTGAAACTGTGTGATTGCAAAAGAACGAGACCCAAATAATAACAATTTAAAAGAAAAGAAAGAAAGTTCCTTAAGCAACGTGATAAGTTTAAAACTGAAAGCCGTGCACAGGATCAGGACCAGCTCAAAAATCATATCTGAGTCCAAAGGAAACCATATTTAATCGAAGCGCATCAAGTATAGCATGCAAAAGTAAGTGCTTTATTTAAAAATAACTTTTTTCCTAATCAAATAAAACAGGATTTCAGTATAATCTATTGCATACTTCTGGCGGCTTCTCAATTCAATTGAACGTTCAGTTAGGCTTTTAAAAGTATGCTACAGAAAATGTAATACATTTGAAAGAGCTAACAGATTGAAATAAAATAATCGACTTAGGATCAGAACCGGAAAAAATTATATTCAGATGACTTTGACACGAGCATCACAGTAAGAAGGAAGAAAAAGTTTTAATCATTGTTGGATCATCTTTAGAAAATACTTGAATTGTCTTTCCATCAAAAGCTTGGTAAAACCATGCGGAAATTAAAAATACATATATCGTGATAGAACACTAAAAGAAGTCACAGAAGAAGTAGGATGGACTTTCATCTATAGATTATGTTGAGAAAAGACTCTGATAAGACCTCAATTTAGTTAAAAAAGGCATCAAATGAGTAATAGCCACGTGGAATCAGAGCTTAGAATTAAACAAACCCAAGAAGTTTATCTTGCAAAAGCTTTCCAGAAGACAACAAAAGCCGGGAGAATCCCACAACTATTTTTAACCCCAACTTTATCAGAGTACATGTTGTTATGTTTTGTTTTTATTTCTCTGAATCGGTATTTCCCATGAAAGTAAATGGTTCGTAATACATGTACAGATGTACGAGTATTTGTATGTCTGAGATGATATGCTAGCGAGGGAACACACACAAGACAGTATAAGTACAGCATAATCAGCTCTGAGGGGCATTCTTTCAAAGAAAAACAAAAAGCAACTATAAATAAACACAAACATTTTGTTTTTTTTTTTTCTTGATTTTAATAAATTCATGTTCCAAATGATAAGCGCAGAGCTCGGGTTTATTTTTAAACATTGAAGTTTATATAAATATTTCCTGGCCCGCGACACAAACAAAAACGGAATGTGAAAGGAATGGGAATGAAAAATACAATAATATTTGATATTGATAAGAAGTCAGACAGCAGACGCATTGCGATGCGATAGCAAACATACATATGTAAATATATGTATGTTTGTGTGTTATGACACGTGTAACTTGATCCATCGGTAATATAATTATATACTCAGGCATATACTTTAAATATATTAATTAATATCATTTGTAATTTGCATCAATTTGCAGATGATTTTCCCGCTGCCAAATTCATGTGTTCTGCCTCTGTTTGCCACAATTGTGTGTGTGGCATTCTGTCTGTCTCGGGTTTCCGGAATTCCCGTTAGTCAACCTACCGAATACAAAAGATATTGCAGCATAAATCTATCCGATGCCATAGAACAAGCCTGTAGCGGTCGAACAACATCTCTGGGTGAACTCTATCGTAAGTAACTGTGCTGTTTTTTTGTAATGTTATCGATAGTCCATAAAATTTAATTTTTCTCTCTGTCTTTTTCTTGTTGTGCAGCTGAAAGCGTTGGGCATCGCAGCAAACGTTTCAGTCCCGATGAGACCTACTTTAGGCCAACACATAATGGTCCAGTCCATTTATGCTGCATTCGTCCGTGCAAACCATCCGAATTACTTCGATACTGTGCGGACGATGAAATCAGACGATTCCCCGATAATGGGCATCCATAGATAGTGCTTCTTATAAAAGCCTCACCCTCCCCACACACCTTCTTCTCCTCCCATATAAGCCCACACACACACACAAAAACCGCATACACTAAGTATATTGTACTAATTTAAGCTATGCACTAATAAAAATTTATACAATTATGAGAGCAGTACGAGTACAGTACGAACACCCCATAAAACAGGGTTTATTTATAGCGAATTTAGATTAATGCAATCTATGCCACTTGATAAGTACTTGAGTTATATCCAGTTTCGTTTAGTCTCAGCTCAGTAGGCGTTGATTTACTCACAACATTTTTTCACACAAACTAGAAGAGATCTCTACCATCTCTTCCCATAGATCATGCTCCCATTTCTCATACTCTGATGGGCAATTTTACGTAATGCAACTTAAGACAAATTTTGAAATCAAAAATAGCACCAAATTATAAGTCTGATTGATTACGATATGTATAGAAAAAAAGCTGACTAAATAATGCCATAAAATACCCTGTAGTCTATAAGTCATCCTATAAAATTTCTATGCTGTTGGACTTTTTAAAATTATAAACATACTTTATCAATTTCTATGAAAGCACTAACAATAAAGAAAAACCTGCATAACCTGTTCTACATGTTTAGTTTTCTATTTCAATTAAAAGTTTACTAATATTTGTTCTCTTGATGTCGAAATTTTGTATTCTGTCCTTCTAATTTGTATAAGACAAACCACAACAAATCCTGCGCTTCTCAACTATTCAAAATTAAAAAGTACATGTCATTTCTAAGAATAAATTCCAGAAGGGATTAAGACTAGCAAATACCTGATAGTCAGTATTTAAGTAGGTCTAGCACAATTTGGCACTATCATCAATTCAATCAATTCTGTCAAATTTGATAAATACTAAATAATTTGTAAAAATTTGCATAAATATACCAAAATTGCTTAGTCTAGCCCTCTTGTTTTTAAGTTCACATAGCAAAAATTGTTGAATGGAATGCTGTGAGTATAATTTGGTTTCAATTGCAGCTGATATAGTTTACAAGTAAATATAGAGCTATCCAAACTTATTACAGTAACTGTAGCATACTTTGTTAAAAAATTTATTCAAATTATTGGATAACTTTTTGAAAACGTATGACGTAAAGCTGACTTAGTTTGCAATTTCAACCATTTCGAAGCCTTCAAAGTCGTTGTGTACTAAAATTGTGGTGTCCTCGGCTCTATTTTGCCTCTATTTATTTGTCAGTATCCCTCTGTTCCGCTCGCACTTGCTGCTCATTAGTGTCCTTTAGCTTTTTAACCTACAAAAAGTTGCATAGAGAACGGCATTTAACATCATTGCCATTGGGTGGAATTTCAATCTATTCATAAAATACGCAACGTTGACCTTTTTTACAACAGAGAGGGTGGGTTTACTTCCCGCTCCCCTTCTTGTTTTTTCCCCCCCTATTTTTCTGTCACTTGATGTGTGTGAAACCTTTGAGAAAGGACACTGGACACCGCTGAATGGGGTCACATGACTGCAAATTATGTCACAGGCGGCAATTTCAGATGATTTTAATGATGGTGAAAATCAACTACACATGGGAATTGACCCAACCCCAACCCCAAACATAATCACAAACTTAAACCCAAGCCCAGTTGCAGACTCATCGCTTTTGTGATAACAGATGCCTCTATAGATAATCCGTCGGTTGACAAGAATTTATCACCCCCTTGTCGTACTTGAGGTTTAAACCCACTGAAAGTCTACCGATAACGATAATGTTTGATAAAGTTCGGATAAAAATTTTCTGAGTTTACCTAAGTTTAGATAGTAAATGAAAGGTTGTAAGGAGTTCACTTAAAAAAGGTTTTAAACAATGGTCTTTTTTAAATTGATTATTTCCATGTTTTTTTTATATATTTGAAATAAAATATAAAACATAAAACAATGTTAAAACATACATAACAACAATTAACTATTTTCTATAACAAACATATATATTTAACCAAATGATCGCATTGATTATCGAGTTAACTAATTGACACTTTACTGGATCGCGCTGCTCACTTTTCGTTGCAATGAGATGTCCACTTGATGATGTTGGCGTTGCCATACTGTCACAATTCTTACAAGCCTATAAAAAGGATGAAGTTTAACGCTGACTTGACAATTGTTCACAACTTGTTGACAAAGTGGGTAGACTTCTTCGCTTTCTCACTCTTTTTCTTTTACTCTCTCGCTCTCTTTCTCGCACACTGTCTCTGTGTAAAGGGTATACAGGCTGTAACAAGAGCGCACCCCGAAACATTTCGCAGTACAAAGAAAAGGGGCGACTGACACGGTCTCGCTCCACCATAAAGAACATCTCTCTGTCTGTGTCTCTGTGTATGTGTGTGTGTGTGTGTGTGTGTGTGTGTGTGTGTGTTTGCCTTGTCTTTGTGTTTATACGGAAATTGCAACTGTGCTGGGAAGGGGGAGGGGAAGTAGCATCAGGACTTAGTCGCAAGAAGTAGAAAACAAGACAAAGTTGTTTGCCTGGTGTCGAGAAGTTTGCGCTTATTTTTTATACTCTTCCCAGGAGTATTATAATTTGGTCATAAATATGTAACGCTTTAAAGGATATGCGGCAACTCTTGCCAGAATAAAAAATCCATTTATTTTTTTTTTTAAATTCATTATAAACCATTAGCAACTATAATAATATAAAAAAAAAAATACAAATGAAAAATATCAATTAAAAAAACTGCCTTTAGAATTGAAAAATTAATTGTAACTTAAAATGTGTCTATCCACACGTATTACAGAATTTTTTCTTATACATCTGTATATTTAAATCAAACTTTACTAAAGTCGTTTTTAAAGATACTTGAAACAAATCAAATAAAATAAAGATTCATATTTTTTTTATGACACTTTTTACTATAAATCTTCAGACAACTAAAGTGTATAGAAACTTTGGCGTGCTGAAAATAACTTTTCTTTCTTGTTTCCCTTTTTTTTCCAAGGATTCTGAAGTGGGAGTGAGATGGGACAGAAAGAATGGAGAAATATGCTCATAGGAGTGAGTTGTTTCTTTCCTTTCCGTTCCGTTTTAACGTTTGAAAGTGACATTGATGAAACGAGCCCATGAACATTAGCCAAATATTGCAAAAATTTTGCACTAGACGGCCGTCTAGTGTATGAGGACACACAAACACCCCTCATTCCACTGCTAGAGCACCCCTACGCCACCCACACACAAATAAATATACCACCACAGTCAAGGGTGGTTGGGCGATGGAGCTGAAGCAACAGAAGTCGTACAAGGACAATGCCAGACACACACACACACACACAAGCGCCCCTCTTCCACCTCCCCTTCACCCCTTCCCCCTTTACCTGCTACCCGCCCCTGTCGCTCCTCTTGCCTTCCACTCACCAATCCCTTCAACACCCTTCAACCGATGTGAACCGAATCCGATCCCATTGAAAAAGAAGTGACACTCTACAAACCATTTGACAAACTCGGCGACTCGACTTCAAAGCAATTCCTGGGCGTGGTTCACTCCCTTTCCCATTCCCATTCCCATTCGCATTTTCCCCTTCCATACATACAGTTGATTTGATTTGAATATGATGTGAGAGAGATTACAATTTCCTATGATTAATTCTATGGTAACCAACGGCAAAAATCGGATTCTCTTCATGCCACAATTCTGATATTTATCTTACTTTTTTTAAATAAAGTTTTAACTCGCCTTTCTGAAATATTTCACAGCTGCAATAATAATAGTTTTAGTAATTTTTAATGAGAACTCAGAAGTAAAATAATTCTGTTGACAAAAACAGAAGAAAACAACATTAATAAGATAAAAATATTAAACTTGACAGATTTAACATAAAATATAATATTTTGTGGTAAATGTCTAGTATACGGGCCTTATCTCTAAAAAAAAACCCGCAAATAGGGTGTGATAAATGATGAATTTAGCAGAAAAAATTAGATCGCGCGATTTAAAATAAAAATGTTTGTCTGCGGCCCGCTATTTACATTCCCAAAACCACTATAATGTAGATTATGTAGATGTCAATGATGCTATTTGTGACTGTGTGACCAAGTCAGTGTTGGTAAACGAACAATAGTAGTAAAAATTATACAAAACTATGCAAAATTTAATTTTGTATTGAAATTTCAAAGATTTTTTAAAAGCAAACTAAGTGAGTCCCCAATCTATTATTTTTTTTTGCCAAATTCATCATAAATCACACCCTATTTGTGTTTTTTTTTTTGAGATGAGTACTGTACAATAGACAATTACCTTCGCAGCTATCATTCAACAAAATGGGTATACAAAAGTTGAAGAAAACGATTTTTTTTAATAAAATGTGTGCATTTTGTCAAAACAATTTGTATTTGAAAATCTATGAATTGGAAAATAATAAATATTTTAACAATTAAGGTGACTGTAATAATTTGTGGTGTTTTATTATCTATTTGAAATGAATGGCGACAGTTTTAGATACATTTAGTATATACACAAAATTATATACATATGTATATAATATTATGGCATCTTTTGCTCCTGCAGATAACAAACCACTCCCACTCACTGAATCAAAATAAATTGGTTCCGGTGTCAGTACCGGTTCGAACCGGTACAATAAATCGATGTTTTGTTTAAATATTTAAGTATCGTTTTATATTAAATACAACACAAGAATATATTTCTGTTACGGTTATTGTTCTACAAATTAAACAGTTTGTCTCGGTTAACGGTTTCGGTGTTATTTCCTGCAATTATTAATTAAAATGTTACAGCTATTTTGTTCTATCTTTGTTTAAGTATATCCCGTTAAACCAAGTATCGATGTAGGCTTATCCGACCATTGGTAGTATAATAAAGTACCCCATAACTCTTTTTTATTAATTCAGATGCAAAGCATCTGAAGTATGTATGTACATACTTCTGTTATAGTGAGTCAAGACAGTGATTGACAACAACAAAAATGTGTACCTTTTCTTTTGCAAATATATACATATATTTTAATGGATATTTATTTAAATACTTGTTTTATTATTAGTGGCTCTGGTTTTTGGAACAAGATTTAAAGAGGAAATTAATTTAATCAATGAAAAAATAAAAATGTATGTGAATTTAAATGTTGTCCAAACACTTTCTTAACTAACTGTCTGCAATACCCTTTGCAATAGAGTACCAAAAAGGATACAGGGTGTCTATCTGTAGTCAAACGCCATCTAGTGATGTAAGCAAACTTCGATACATCGATGTATCGACTTATGTAAAATCTAAATTCGATTTATTATATGACATCACTGTGTCATATATACATACATATATGTATATATACAGTTAGTCAAGAAAATCTTTTGCAAAGATCGCTTATGTGTACATAATATGTACATATTATGTATATATTTCTAAATATATTGCATGTTATCGATTAACATCGATGTTTTCACATCACTAATGTCAACAATTGTAATTGTTTTGCTTAGTTCTTCATTTTATTTAATTAGTCTTTTTAAGTAGTTGTTTTAAACAGCAACAGAAAATCACACACACACTAAAATGATTCTCAGTAGCAGCAGAAACAGAAGCAAAAGTATCAGCGAGAGCAACAGCCAAAAACAGCAACAAGAAACGGGTAGACAGAGCAAGTAGTGCAACAACAAATGCTCACCACACACACAAACCGTTTCAAACCGGTTCAACGCGTCGCTGCTGCGGTCATAGATGGGTGAGCGTGCATGTGTGTGCTGGCCTAACGCGCCTGTATTTGTGTTCCACTCTCTCTGAACCGTCTGCTGTGAACCGCTCTCTCGCTCTCGCTCTCTCGATTCGCTTAATGCAGAATTGCGAGATGAACGAATGGCGCGTGGCGTGCGTGCGAGTGAGAGGCAGCTAGAGCTAACTGTGATTGCGATAGCCTGGCACCGGTTCATAAATTGGTTTCTGCTCTGGTTTTTTTTTTTGTGTGTGTTTTCGTTTTGTTTTTCGTGTCGCTCTCTCGCTCGCTCAACTGGTACGGTGCGGTGCGGTGCGGTGCGTTTCTCTTGTTCAGTAAACGAACGATACTCAAATACGACGCACGCTTTGCTGTTCCAACTAGTTGTTGTTGTTGTTGTTATTATTATAATAATTATCATTATAAATATTATTATTATTGTTGTGGTTTTTGGTTTCGGTTCCGTACCACTTTATCCGTTTTGTGGCTAATAATTGTTGACTGAAGATGTCGACTCGCAAATACAAGAATCCAGTTAACAATCATTTCATCTATAATGATGATATACGCAAGAGCACTTGCAAAATCTGTTATTTCGATATGGCTGGAAGGCATTCGGAGAATCTGATGCGGCATCTAATGCGCAAACATCCGGCCACGTATGCCGAGGTGATGATTGAGAAACAACGCCGTCGAACCGCTAACTTAAATCAAACCGGTTCAACGACAGATACTACCTCCAGTCCGTTGTCATCTATGTTTAAATTTGAAACGGAACCACATAAATTTCTGATTAAATCGGTGAGAGATTAAACCTTTTTTTCTAAATACTTTATTATTATGTTTTGTTTAATCTTATCGTTTTGTTCAAATATTTGTTTGAATTTTTTAACTATAGGAAAAATTGGAATTCAGACTCAATGAACCTCTCCAGCATCAGGTAGTCACACAACCATCGCAACACTACGAATACAGACCGGTTAATTAAGCTAAGCTAATCTAATACCATAACTAACTAATTAGACAAGCTATAGTTCAGGTTTCTCATTGCGAACTGTTTTTAAATGTCCCATATTACTTATAATTGCTATTTTTACTTAAAGTATGTTAGATAACTGGTTGTATAATTTTGAAAGCAAATATCTAAAGATAAGATAAATACCCTAAGCCCATTCATTGTGATACCTTGTTTACTTTAATGATATCATCCCTTAAATATAATCATAAAAAAAAACCGCAGCAATTTTCCGAACTTTTTTATTATAAAAGTTTTTCTTAACATTTTAATTCTTTGAGTTCTATTTGTATTTATCTATTTATGTTATCTTAAACAAAGGCTTCCAAATCCATACATAATCTTAACAAAAAAAAATAAATTAACTCATAAAAAGATATAAATAGATTATATTACATATTCTAAAATGTTTTTATTTTAAACTATTAAGTTAATATACTAAAAAATTTCAGGCTACACATTTTTTAAATTTGAAAAAATTGATACGGCTGATTCTTCCCCGTTAAACACATTTATACGATAATAATTAATTTATTGTTTTTACAGGTGACCAATTCCGATACTTTTTCAAATGAATACGAGGACGAGGACGAAGATCAAACGGGAAATGGACAGTTTGAGAGCGTTTACCTTGCAAAAGCGGAGTTACGGGACGGTCAAATGAATGACTCCAATGAATCTCTCTCATATCAGGAAAGTCACCCCGAGGATAGTGAATTTATCATAAGCAACTTGCCACCACAAAACTCTGCTAATGCTGAAACTCATGTTGCAACTGCAACTGTTGCCAATGCTGTTGCCACGCCCAATGCCACCTCATCTGGATCCTCGAATATAGCAACAATTGCTAGCCCTAACCCAGATGATGCCTTCTTTCTGCAATATCTGGGCAATAAGTTCGGGAAATACTCTGCGAATACCAAAAATACCGTACAATTCCATATTAATCGCATTCTCTATAAGGCCGATATGGGTTGTTACGATAATGCTGATGCATCAAAGGTATCAGAAACGGATATTTAAATTGTCTGATTAACTTAAATGTTATTCGAATAAATGTATAAATAATAATAAAAGTCACGTTATGTAGATATAATTAAAACAAATTTATTGTATTATATTCTATTAGAATTGATATATTGATTGATTGACTAATTTATAGCATGCTACACTTGTAAGCCTCATTTTAATACCACGTTTTGAGCATTGATTTTTTTTTTTTTTTGTAAAATATGTTTTACAATTTCCATTAACAATTGTTAATTGATTGAAAAAAAAAATATATTTATTTAATTATATATATTAAATATTTAACAAATAATTAAAATGAAATGACCGATTGCAAAGCTCAAGCACAAGTCAATAAAATTATGTTTTGACTTCAAGTTCAATTGATTAATTTCGATTTGCTGATTAAATAATTAACATTATCGAGGAAGTCTCAAAGTCAGCAGTGATCATGACGGCACCTTTATCTTTTAAGTACAAGAGCAAATGATCCAATTCCATTGTCAAAGACATCACTGAATAACGATTTCTTTTCTGTACGAAGGAATTTTACGAGCACTGTTACAATTGAAATGAAGTGAACCCAGCGGAACAACACTAAATTTTCCAAATTGCATTTTGTTTGTATTTCACATCCATGATTAAATTGCAAACGTATCGCCTAACCTAGCTCTTAAAATGTATTATAATTTAGTAATAATCTTATATATTCCTTTCCAAATTCAATTTAGTATTTTTCCAATTTTTTTTTTATATATCAACATACTGCAAATTAATTATATTTTTTTTTTCTTTCATCATATTAAAAATGCATAAACATCGAAATTAGATCACCATCGATAATTCGCAGCTTTTACAATATCGATAAGCCCACATTGATGCTCATCCCTAAGAGAAGTTTGGGTAAGTCCCTGGCTGTTCTTTAATTTGGCGAGTCGTTCGATTCAGAAGAACTCTGCTCTTGTACCAAGACTGCTCGTTTAAGATTTCAAGTGGAATTTCGAACTGCGCAGTAAATAAAAGTTGCATTTGTTGCATATTTTCTTTAAGACATACATATGTATGTAAATTGAAACCACAAAATTTACATTGAGTGCAGTAAAATTCGGAGTGTTTTTCATCATTTGAACAGTTCTAACAAAATTGACAATTGCAAAAATAATAAATACTTAATACATATTTTAAGAGTTAAAAAAGGTGAGCAAAAAACACAAAACTGTATTACAATCATTACACCTAAAAAGCCTTTCCTCTCACGTCTGCCATATTAATTCCACTGTGTGTGTACAATGTACATTTATTTGTATGTATGTATGTACATACATATGTATGTATGTGCTGCATTCTTAGTGTATGTATGTGCATTAACAGTCAGCGAAACATTTATTTGTACACCCAGATTTTTAAAGTTCAACGGCTATTGTATATATATATATATGTATTTATATTTATTTTCATAGAAAAGTTGAATTAAATATTTTTTCCAGATTATATGATCAGTTACTTTAAAATAAAATTTACAAAATCATTATGTTTACGTACACATGTAATTTAGCATTTTTTAATGTGTTTTTTTAAATATCTTTTACACATAATTCTTAGTAATGTTAAAAAAAAACGAATACATTAAAATTTTCAGTGTGCGAATAAATGTTGTACTGAGTGTATTTATCAAAAGTTCTCCTGTTACTTACTCTAAAATTCTAATGATAGAGAGTGAGAGAGACAGAAGGCAGAAGATTGAAAAAAGAGAAACAAAACCAATCGAAAGCACATTTAAAAACGAAACGGCGAAATAAACAAAAAGAATGGCGGAATCAGCAGTTTAAGAGCAACATTGAGGGACAAAATACATACATACATACATACATAGATAAAAATTAAAGCAGATCAGTCTATGGAAGCCGCAGCAAAGACCAACAAAATTAACCGAGTTTAAAAGTCGAGTTGATCGTGTTATAGTTATTCTCATAATTTTGTAAATATTGCAGATTGAAGATAGAAGATTCTTTAACACTTAAAAATAACGAAGTCAGCTGATTTTGTCGCCCAAAAATTATGGCAAACTGATACACAACAATAAAGCGTTGCCATATATTATAAAAAGTAAATCGCAAAAGATTGCGGCAGCTGTGTTTGCAGAACTTTTGTAATTAATTAAGCCAAAGTTCTCTTGATATATATTTATTTGTCATCTTCATATGAATATAATTAATAATAATAATACATCGTTATTTGCAGAATTAACAATAACACGTCTGCATTGTTAGGGAACGATTCAAAGATGGCAACGAAAGACGAAATAGAGGAGGATCCATTCCGCTCGGAAGCGGTTTTCTCGTATACCTTTAAGAATGTTGGACGAAATATGGGAAGGCAGCGATCGGAGCCTTTCTATGTCCGTATGCTGGCATGGAGAATATTGATCATACCCCGTATTAGTACATTAGGCGTCTTTCTTCTATGCAATGGTGATAGTAAATCAAATTCCTGGTCATGCCATGCCACCGCCGAATTTAGTCTCGTATGTTACAAGTCGAAAGCGAAACCATTTACCTGCCCCAAAATCGATCGTTTATTTAAATTTAATCCAAATGATTATTGGTTTATGGGTTTTATAACCTGGAAAGACCTGATGGATCCGGAAAACTGTTATGTTAACAATGGCAGCATTACAATCGAAGTGCATGTTATTGCCGATATTCCGCACGGAATTCAATGGGATTCCAAGAGACACACCGGCTACATTGGTTTAACGAAACAAGAAGGCACGAGAGACATAAATTCGGTACTGCAGATGTTGTATTTTACAAACGCACTCCGTTCGGCTGTTTATCAAATGCAGTCGGATATAGATATAGATGATGAAAGCAAATTTGTGGTTTTCCATCTGCAGCGTATTTTCCATGAACTGCAGTTTGGTGATTGTCCCGTGGACGCCAAGAAGCCAATACTTTCAATTTTATTCGAAGATTTCGAATCATTTTTGCCGTGTAATGCTCAAGACTTTTTGTGTAAACTGCTTTACAAGTTGGAGACGGGTATGAAGGACACCAGCCTGGAGGACACAATTCCCGGGCTTTTCAAGGGAAAACTGACAAGGTTCTTAAAATCAACGCACTATTTCAACTCAACTCGAACATACGACGAAACTTTCTACGATATTAAGCTTAATATCAAAGACAAGAAGAACATCTATGACTCGTTCAAGGACTATATAGCCACAAAAACAGTGGATTATGACAACTGCAAATGCCCCGAAATGCACTGCCACCAGGTAAGTGAGAAATATACTAAAATTGTCATATTTAATAACAACATTTAAAACAAAAATAAATATTTATAGTTGACTTTTGGAATAAAAATAAACTCTATATTTTTTTCATCTATACAATAACTAGACATTTTTAATTTCATATACTTCTGACGTAGTAACTTTAATGTAAGGCTATCAATATGCTTATACCAAATTTTGAAAACAACTTAAAAATGAACCAAAAAAACGAATCAGTCAAGCGCACTCGACAGTAGAATACCCAGTGCTTGCATTCTCCATATATTGTTTTAATTCAATGCAATCAATTTGTTTATTTTATATATACATATTTATAGGCAAGCAAGAGAGTCATATTCACATCATTCCCTCCGGTGTTGCCCATACACTTGAAGCGTTTCCAATTCAATTCAGTAACAAATGAAATAATCAAAGACAACAATCGTTTTAAGTTTTATGACGAAATCCATCTCGATGGTTTTTTGGCCGAGCGTGAAAAAACACCAGCCGATTATATACTCCATTCCGTACTTGTACACACGGGCGATGATTATTGCGGTCATTATGTAATCTTCATAAATCCAAAGGCTGATGGACGTTGGTTTAAATTTGATAACGATGTGGTCTCCATTTGCAGTAAGGAAGAGGCAATCGAACAAAATTATGGCGACATGGAAGATGAAGAAAACTGTAGTGCCTACATGCTCGTCTATATACGGAAATCGGAGAGAGATCGTGTATTGTGCGATATACCTGAACAAGATATATTCAACGATCTAATACAGCGTCTTGATTTAAAACATCGCAGGGAGTCTAATCTCGATGTACCTATCTCGGTCATGCTCAGGGATTACTTCAAGTCGCAAGAAGAGCGTCGTCTCATCGAATTGGAAAAGACATTTAAGCGTCCGTTAAAGCTAAAGCCAATCCAAACCGTTAAGGATATGGTCGAGATATTAGTTACAGGATTTAATTTGCCACGCGATCGCATGCGCATGTGGGACATGTGGGACAAGTCCATCAAGGAGACACCCAAATCTCAGAAGATTCTCAACAATAATAAGCCCATCAAGAAGGTGCGTATAATTAAATTTTAGCGATGTAAGACCGACCTGAACACAGATAAATTATTAAATATTTCAAACACTTTATATATTTATATTATATACATATTTTACTCATTCTGTGCAGTTTTTTTTTTTTAATTTCTTAAAGAACTTTTATTCAATATAATAATTATTTGTGTATCCTTGCAAAGGATATTGTACTAAAAGAGTGATGGTAGACCCCATAATGTATATGTGTATATTCTTGATCAGAAGGAATCGATATAGCTATGTCCTTCTATTTCGACCCAAGTTTAACAGCATGATGTGTTTTTTATTTATTATTTTAAATATTTCTGTTCATAAGTATATTTTATAAGTGACTCTAATGAATTCCTTTTTTTTATCAGGAAAGTCACCCCGAGGATAATGAGTTTATCACAAGCAACGTGTCACAACTAAATTCTGTTGCTGCTCTTGATGAAATTCCTGTTGCAACTGCAACTGTTGCCAATGCTGTTGCCACGCCCAATGCCACCTTGTCTGGATCCTCGTCTATAGTGACAATTGCTAGCCCTAACCCAGATGATGCCTTCTATTTGCAATATCTGAGCAATAAGTTCGGGAAATACTCTGCGAATACCAAAAATACCGTACAATTCCATATTAATCGCATTTTCTATAAGGCCGATATGGGTTGTTACGATAATGCCGATGCATCCAAAGAATCAGATACAAATTAAAATTCCTTCGATATATGTTTTGTATTAGGTTAAGAGATGTTACCACTTTAATGTAAATGGATTGGATTGATGCATCTAAGGAACCATAAAAGAATTAAAATGCATTCGATATATGTTTTGTATTAGGTTAAAAAATGTTACCACTTTAATGTAAATGGATTTGATTGATTGACTGACCTACCAGTCAATCAACTGCTAGTAATAACTACAAGCTAAGAAAGCTGACTTTAATAGAAATTGCGTTTATACTTTCAATTTATATTTTAAATGCCCATCATGAGAGGACAATGAATGTTGTATGCCTCATTTAATAAGTTTTAAAAACGTATAAAAAAAACCAGAAGTAAATTTATATAAAACACTGAAGTTACTTTATTTATCATTTAAAAATTTGTTTAATTCAAAAGATAAGTTTTTGTCATTTATATTGTAATAAGAAATAAGCAAATAAAGACTCGTATTCCTATGCGTATTTGCTTTCATTTATTTACACATTTTTATTTAAAAGCATAAGTTTTCGAAATATTTGTACGGATAAACAAAATTGTAAAATGGTAGTGTATTTTACTTTAATTATGACACGTTCTGTCATACACATAATACCCTTTTTGTCCCATTTTTATTGCCACAGAAGTCGAATCATTTTTATTCATTCTGCATTTAAATTTTAATAAAATTAAAAAAAAAAATATATATATTTTCCTCTAGATTCTACTAGATACTCATTTCGATGCTAACTGACCCGATTTTCAAGCGGAATGTCATTTTGATCATGATTTGGCATCTTAATACATTCTGCATTCAAATATTTTTAAATTCATTAAAAAAAATTTTTTTTTGCCCTAGGTCTAGGACATGTTAAAATTTTAAAATATCTTAAAATTGATTTGCTGTACCGTTACGTACCGGTACTGATACCGAAATCGAAAGAAAAAAAAATTGAAATAGAACCATTTAGCGAAAAAGCTTTTCGGGACGTACCGGAACCGAAACCGTAACCTATATTTGTATTGGTTTAATTCCCAGATTCAAATGGTTCGATAGCTTACAATATGGTTAGACATGAGTGGATGGAAAGGCGTGGCAAAATCGAGGGTCGTGTATCGAAGCTCTGCTGTGGCTAAAATCGAAAAGAAATAGCTGTGTGTGCGTGTGTTTGACTTGTATACCAACACAAACACACACAAACCAGCACCGTCTGGCTTCGTGAACGTTTAGGGCTTCGGTTTCTTGCTGGATTTCCTGCGAAATTTCCTGAACTGTCGCTTGCCTCAGACTATCTCTATATATATGTATATGTATAAATATATATGTATGTGTATGAGTGTCGTTGTCATAGGGGCTGTCGCTGTACACTAACCCCCAAGTTGGCCGTGCTCATACCCTGTTTCTTTACCTCCTCTTTCTCCTCTTTGTCTCTGCGTCTCCTCAGCACTCGCTGTTTCTGTCTCCCTCTCGCTCTTTCTCTTGCTCCGCTACACTCTCATTCTCTTGACGGTTATTAAAGGTTCATTATCAAATATGTCGGATGCGAGCTGGTTGTCGAGTAGCTGCTTGCCGCATGTTGCATGCTACATGCCGCATGCTGCATGGGGCATAAACGGCAGAACGAGAACAACTTACTTACATACATACACACACATACATTCAGTTGAAATGCAAACAAAAACAAAAAACATACCAAAGCAGTTTACTTAGCTGCATTTCGGCTTACACACCTGCCGTCTTTTGTTGTTGTGCCACACACAAACACACACACACACACACACACACACACACACACACACACACATGCATACGCACAACCCTAGAGAGGAGGCCAATGCACTGAGCTGAACCTTTTCTCAGGCTCGTTTGGATGCTCCACTTGCAACTGGAACTCAATGGAGCACTTATCACTAGGCTAAATATAATGCCTGGTTACTAGCTCAATTTGATAGGAACAAAAATCTTTTCTATAGATAAAAGAGATTAAGAAAGTATAAAATATATATAAATATTTGATAAATATAGATACAAATTTCAATACATATAAAATGTATGAATTAAAATTTATTATATTTTAGCAAGAACACGATAAAAAGCCTTTAAGAAACCTACATATTACTTATTAAGAGTACAGTAACATAGATAATATATATTAAAAACAAAAGAAAATTATTTTCAATATGCACACAATTGTAAATAAAAAACAAAACAAAAATACTTTTAATGTAAAGAAAGCTTAACTTTTTAGTAATTTTAATTTGTTAAAATACGCAGCGAAAATTAAAAAATTTTTATTAAAAAAAACTTAATTTTGAAACGAACGTTTCTATAACTGCTATTTGTTGCTAAATTTCGATCTTAAACAAATTTAGCTAGGATTAACAAAATAAAAAAAAAAAAAAATTTACCACTTGTAAGTTTTCTTCATATACCTCAGAACCTACAAAGTTGTTCATACTAAGCCTAGATGTTGGAGCGAATATATATATGTGATATAAGTTCTTACTTGCCTGAACCTTGGTTTTTATATTATCTTATTTTATTTTACATAATTGGTTCTTGAAACAGCCAATTACAGCAGACACTGGCTTTAGCTACTATTTCTACTTAATATTTTTTTCAATACAATTAATTGATTAATTTGGCATCTCCTAATCTTAATATTCTAGAGCTTAAGTTAATATTGTTTTAATAACAGCAGTTAAATGATATTGCTAGAGAAATGTCACACATTGGATAGGAATATAAAATATTTAAAGATTTGATAATGATCTTGAAAAGAAAAATATAAAATTGTTATTTGTGTTATTTTTATAGACTCTTATCTGTGGATTAACAAATTCAGTTGAGTTGAGGTTTATCTTAAGTATGGTAAGGGTTGTTTTTCTGCTCTTAAGTTTTTGTTGGGTTCATTGAGAACATATGTTAACGGGATAAAGCCCACTAATCTGAGAGGAGTGAGGGCGAGATAAGAGTCGACGATTGTGCTGATTGATTTGAGTAAACGCTTAGCGGGGGGAATGGAATGGATCACAGTGAATTGGAATGGCATGGAATGGAAGCGGAACAGTTTCAGACTGAATTACAATTGCAGTTATTCAATACATGCAAACTAGGCATGTGTATCCTGTAGCTGTGTGTGTGTGTGTGTGTTCGCATCCGTATCTAAAAATGTAAGCACGTTTCGGTCAGAGTCAGAAAGAGGGATGTAAACACACACACACACACACACACAGAAACAGACATAGGTCGAGAAGGTATACGAAATGTCGCCTGACATTTGTTCCCTCTGCTTTCCATGTAATTCGCTTTAGTTTCTTTTCTTTTTTTTTTCTTCGTCTTTTTTTGTGTAAATAAAATAGATGAAAATCAATTTGACGTGTCTTGAATTCTGTTTAAGGTTTAAAGAACTCGTTTTACAAAAAAAAAGATAAAAAAAAGAACAACAACAAGCACAACAGGCTAAAGAACGAACGAAAGCAGAAGCCGAAGCAGCAGCAGCATGAGAAGGGAACTCAATGCAGTAGGAGAGGAGAAGTAGAAGAAGATGGAGAAGGAGGCGCAGGCAAAGGCGACAGCAAGCAGGGCAATAAGAATGAGCGAGAAAAAAATAGAAATAAACTCAAAAACTCAAAGTAAGCGAGAGTGGGAGAGCAGAGTGCGGGAAGATGGACAGTCAACAAGGAGAGGAAGAGTGGAGAGTGAAGAGCGAGAGTGGTGGATTGGAGCACGCAGCGTGTGGAGAGCAAAGGGAGCACACAAACACACACATACACATGCATAGCTTACATAGTAAGTACGTTTGTGTGTGTGTGCGTGTGCTGAATGCTGGCGACAACAATTTTGATGAATAAAAGTCGAAATCTGAGATTTACCTTGCCTTAAGGGATGCCAACCAAGTATGCTGGCTAATAGAATGGGGTGGGGTAGGATTGCGGCATTTAATAATTACATCAATCTACTTTTTTGTGTACATTTAATTGGAATAACAAATGTGTGAGCGCTCGACATTAAAAAAAAAGTAAAAAATGTCTAAATTTCGAGTAAAATCGAGAAGTTTGGGAAATTTTTTTTTTTAATGTGTCAAACGAACTTATTTGATTATAATTTTCTTCTTATAAACAGTGTGTCAATGTAAAAAAGAAATATGTGATATCATTTTCTTTATATCTGTATGCATATACAAACAAATATGAACTAGATCATTTGTTCCATCTCATTTCATCATGATTTAAACTTGGACCCGTCCATCTTTTTAAAATAATGATTCGATGTGTAATAGAACACAATATAATTAATTTCTTACTTTTTGGATTTTACAATCTATTAATTTATTCTAGATTCGTTTTTTAGCAGAAAGAAATAATATGAAAATCATAATCTTTAGTTTATAGGTTTTAAAAACAGGATATTATAAAAATACTTGAGAATATTCGAATTTTTTTTTGTATAAAACTAAATTAAGTTTTGAGCCTGAGCCTAGGGTTCGGGAAGTCCTGAAACGAGTAATATTTTTATGGTTTGCAGCCTTGATTATATTTAAAAGTTATATAAAAAGATACACATTGTTTCCAGCTGTTTTTGTCAAATTTTGGAGGCTTGGATAAAGTCTTACGCATACTATACAGATACATACATACGGGAATCGGTATCCATTGGGGGAACAGCAGCCGCTGCTTGTCAATCATTCAGTCAGTTAGTCAGTCAGTCAGTCAGTCATTCGTTCAATCAAAGCACAACAATGTACAAATCGTCATGAACTAACAACAACAAAAGACAACCGAAATCATCGCCAACATCCTCATCATCATCATCCCCGTCATCATCATCAGCGAAGGAAGGGGGATGCTAGGGGCTGGCTTAGATAAAGGGAGGGATGAAGGGAGGAAGAGTCGTGGGGGGAGGGGTGGGTTGCAACACAACTAGAAAACAATAAAACGAGTCGAAAATGCTCTTGCAGCAAAGGGAGACGCGGAGACATCTCAAGCACAAAAGGCAGCCAACAACAAGAACAACCTATACAACAACAACAACAACAACAGCAGCAACAACATCTACAACAACTGTGGCAACAAAGAAGTCCCGTAGCCCAGTGAACTCCACAGCAGGCAAACGAACTGAGCCCAGCGAAACTATTTTTTTTCTCTGTATACCCTGCTAAATTTGACTTAGCCCAAAAATAAGGTATAACAAACTTGCAAAGCGAAATCGATAAAAAAAAAAAATATATATGTATGTATATTAAAATGTTCCCAGATTTTCGCGCATCTCACATTACCTAAACAAGCAAAACACTGCATGACTTGAAGATGCCCAGTACATAACAAAATTTAATTTAAAAAAAATATTAAGGTTTTTAAAAACCATTTATAGAAAAAAACGTTTTTTTTACTCTGTAACTCTAGTATATAAAATTTTCGGTTTTTTTATGTTTACAGGGTATAAAAACACTTACAGTGTTATCTTTTTTTTTAAACATATGCAACAGAGTAAATAATGTTTCATATTTTATAATAAAGCAACAATTGCTAATTACATGGTATCTGGCAGTCGAGTATGCCCAAATTGTAGCATTTCAATTTGTTTGCAGCATCTGCCCAAGTGAAATGCAGCCAAGAAGTTGCCTGATTTTGATTTTCATGCTGATTTTCAGTTAAAAAGGCGTTAAAATGAATTTCTACTTACGAGCATACATAAGTTTATATATAGGGCATTTTCCTATGCGAGTTCTGAAACTGAAATTAACCTATTAACATACATACTCGATTTGTAATTACACCAAAAAGTGTAGAAACTTTAAATAGTCTATCAGATGTAGAATTATATATCTGAACGTAAGTATGTTTCATTTAGCTGAAATATCAAAATTAATATCATATGCAAAATCAATGCTGCTATTGGAAGAATCCCTTGAAAAGTGCACTTTAACTGAAAACTTAATCAAATTTAACAAATCTCAAGAAAAAAAACATCCTGTTTTTTTTTATATCGGAAAAGTATACAGGTTATGAAAACAATCGAAATACTTAAATTCGGAATTTTAATAAAATTAAATATAATTAAATTTTACGACTTTATTAAAATTGAATTAAGTAGGTAAGCTCAAGACTTATACTGAAGTTGAACATATATTTAAAGAAAGAAAAGAAGAATGCAATTAAACTGAATAAAAGTAACTGCCTTTAAGTTAAAATTTTAGTGAGAAATGTCTGCTTGAATGTAGTAGCATCTTTTAGTAATCGTTTTAAATGGTTTTTTTTTTAGAAATTCCATTACTTATCTATAATTACCTAAATCATAGGTTGTCCCAATTCCTCACTCACTCTTTCTATCTAGTTCTCTTTCTTTTTGAAGACCCTTGACTGGAATCGCAAATGCAATTCTTGTCGAACAGATTTTTGCGTTTCACAGTAGTCTATTTGAGTTTTTACCTGTATTTACCTGCTGGCACTTACACACCTGCCCCTACCCCTACCCCTACCCCTATTTCGGGTTTCTTTTAGGTTTATAATGCGACTTCTCCGATTATGACAAGAGCAGAGACAAGAAGAGTTCAGAGTTGAGTTGAGGAAATGGAAATGGAAAGACAACAATTGGTTGATGGTTTGAGTAATTACAACGAATTTAAATAAGTATGTGTTGATGCTATACACAACATCCCAGCCGAGGTCCAAGACTAACCGATTGTCCAGGGGAAGAAAAAAAACACCAACCCTCTCTTATCGCAGCGGGAAAATCCATCCCCCCCTTCCCCCCCCCAACCTTGACGTTCTCAACGGGTGGCGAATACGAAGAATGAGGAGGCAGGGAGGGGGTAAAGGGATTTTGGGAGGGGGTGGGGGTAAAAGGGGGCATTGTTGTCGATGATACCATGTTGATGTTGATTTTGATGGGTTCTTTCAATGCCAACAACCCGCAAAATCATTTACGGGGCTTTTAGCTTTCATTACGCCCGAAAACAGGAAAAACAACAACAAGAAAAATAACCCATCTCCCGTTACATCTACTCGTTTCTCGATCCGTTCTTCCTGGTTACCGTTACCATCCCAGGCTTAATTAGTTTAAGTGGCACCGATATCCTCAATACATGCATTAATGTACATATATATGCATGCAACAACCCCATAAATATATGTGTGTGTGTATGTATGCATGTACTATGTTCATAAGTGGGCGATTGTTTGAAATTCATTGTCATAAAATATGAAAACCCGTACAAATACACTTTCCTATGCTCATTAGTTATATTTATCGATATGACAAAAATTTTGAAAAAAAAAGTTCACATACAATATCCAAACAAACCGAAATTGATTAGTTAGATTTATCGATATGACAAAAAATTCGAAAAAAAAAGTTCACATACAATATCCAAACAAATCGAAAACCCAAGAAAATTTTCGGATTTCGGTTGGTTTGCGATTGTCTTGCATTTCTGAAAATCTTCTGATTGGTAAAACTCTCGATATATTACAGTACATTGTAGAGTCTTTTAAAACTCTTTCAGTCACTAATTTTAGAAATTAGTCTCGTTTAATTTTGTTGTGTTTTTTAAGTTATTTTTCAACACTCAACTGCATAAACTTATTATTAGTATAAAACATGTGTTTAAAATTGTATTCTCTTCTTATAAATGTCTTTAATTTTTATAGGCTTTTTACTTTTTACTTCATATTTAATTAATTTTCAGTTTTATCGAACGCTATTTAGTGTTTATTTAATTTTTTTGTTTTTGGTTTTATTTGAATATTCAGAGAAATGCCCTTTTAAAAATCCATAGTAGATAACATCCAGAAAACCCAAGCATACACACACACACACACACAGAGAGAGAGAAAGAGAGAGAAAGAGAGAGAGAGGTACATACAGTTAAACATGTTGATATAAATTGGGAAAATGTCTTGGAAAATGATTTTCTAATTATAGTTGCCCCAATGAATAGAAACAAACAATTTGTTTTGAGTCAAGGAATTTCAGGTTTCACCCCCGCCCCCTTCCACCAAACCCCGCACAAACGCTGACTGGCATTTCCCCCGCCCTCTCTCCAGTGACCCGCACTAAACAATTGATATACAGTGGGTCACAGCTTATTTAAATTAAATTTAAATATGATATATATATGTATACTATGTGTATAAAAAAAAGAATATAAAAATATTAGTCTTAAACTTAAACATTAATGATAAAAATAATAAAAGAAAATATTTATTCATTTAAAATTTGTAATATGTAAGATGAGTAGTGGGTGAAATAAGCTGTGAGCCACTGTACATAGAGCTGCTAACGCCTTCCAATAACTGTAAACGAGTGCGACGCACTTATCGTATGTATGTCCCAAAGGGAAGGGTGGATAAACATACATACATACAAACACATGTGTGTGGGAGTGAGTTGGGGGTATGTTTTTGTTAATCGGCTGTGACAAAACCCGTTAGCTATCTATGCCAATCTTTAAAGGTCATAGCTCTACAATAAGAGGCAGTTTTGGATTCAATTTGTATACCTTCAAAAATGATTTCCAATTAAAAAAAAATACTGCCCCTGAAAAAAGAAACCATGAAATGATTTCGATTCCCAAACGGCGATAAGAAGTGACGATTGCGCTGACGTCGACGTCAACGTCAACGTCATCATCGCAGCACAAAATAAAAATGCGTTTGTTCATTAATTGGTTTCAATGCACAGCGCACAGCGAAGAGTAAGCAACTCTTGAGCCTCCCCCCCACGCCACCATCCGACCGCATCCCTTAGAGACCGCAACGTAACGACACTTTGTGCTAAGAGCGTATTCACACAGCACACACACGCACACACATATTAACAGTGTGTGTGCGTCGGCTTTCCCGCATGCAAGTGAAGCTGCTGCAGACGTTGACGTTTACGTTGACGTTAACGTTGACTGTGACCGCAGCAGCAGCAGATGTACATTGTACATATAAATTTTTAACAGCTGATAGCATTTGGAATTTATGACGACGTTGCTGACTCTCAAGCGCATACAAGTCTCAGCAGCCTCCCCAATGCAGTGCTCTTTACACTTACTCTCTCTCTCACTCTGCCTGCTGCTCTCTTAGACGACGCTCTTAAAATAAGTAATTTTGACAGCGCTGCTGCTGCTGCTCTGCTGCTGCTGATGTCGTCGATGCTGCCTCTGCTCTCGCTGTTAAGTTGTTGTTGTCTGTCTGTGTTTGCGTGTGTCTTTTTGAATTCGTCTGCCTTTTTGTTTTGTCGTTGTGGGAAAAGGGGAGGGGATGGGGAAGGAAGCTATCAACTTCCGACTTGGAGGATCACGCTGTCTGTCTAACTTTGATCGAAGCTGCAAACAGAGTTGTTGTTGTTGTTGTTGTACATATTATGTGTCATGTTGCTGATAAGCTACAAAACAGCTGAAAACATTCAGAGTGGGTGGGGGAGGGGGATAGAATGAGAATGCGATTGTAAATATTTTTGTGTGTGCATGTGTGTGTGTGTATGTGTGAATACCTGTGAACAGCTGTCCAGTGAGTTGTTTATGTTACTTAGCAATTTTACACGGCATTTAAAACTGATTTAAGCAAAATCATTTAAACTTACACTTTTTTAGTTTAATTTTATTTATTGTATTATCTATAGCAGTTGTATCTAAAAAATCACAAAGCGATTTCAAAGAAATTAAAGATATAATTCACTTCCCTTCACTTGAATCGACATAATTTAAACATAATTAAGCTGTCGTATAAACTTGATAATTATCATTGAGCATATAATGTTCTTAAGTATGTATGTATATGCGAATATCTGGCAACGCTGCGACAAATAAATCTCTGCTCAACATAATCTCTACTTAATTGTTGGCCACCCTCCTTTGCATTCTTATCCACATTCTCCCCCTCTCCCTCTGGCACTGGTTGACGCCATTCAACAACTGTGCACTCACACAGACGCACATTTCTGTAAATGGTTGAGTGTGTGTGTGTGAGTGCGATAGATACACAAACGTTGTTTATTAATTATGAAGCAACAAAATGGGCAACGATTATTACTTAAAGCGTCTACGGCGAAACCTTAGAAAGTTTTTTGGACCTCACCTGCCTCACGACAGCAATTACAACACAAGCAACAGCAACAACAACTACAACTGTCTTCATATCGGGATTAGGCCAGAAAAGTAACTCAATACTCAATATTGAGTACCAATGGCAACGAAGCGTCTCAGAAATTTTCCAAAACGAACAAGCAAACCAACGAACGAACGAACGAAGGAAAGAGCGTGCAAAATCCATGTAAACTGGAGTGTGTGGTAACGGGAGAAGAAAACACAAAGCAGGGGGGAGGGTCAGAGGGAGAGGGAGAGGGCGCATAGGTGATGACATAGCCGTGGACAGAGGAAGCAGCAGAATAAGCAGAAGCACTGACTCTGACTCCCTGGCAATGTTAAAAGCAATATCGTTGCATTTGCAAACACACAAACACACACACACACACAGAGGCATGCAGAGACAGGCAAAGAGCATGCAAAGACACTAAGGCAGAGCAACATTTGATTGTCGGCTCCGTTGGCCATGCACAACAAACCAGTATAATTGCACAAGCATACTCACACTCACATACACATACACTCACACATACATACAGTCACAGCACACTTGAAGAGACTGGCTAAAATTGACTGGCGAGTGAAGGGCGCTCTCTTTGGCCTAAGGACGAGACGTAAAACAAAACATGCGACAGCCAGAGCGCAGCGCAGGCAGCATAAAAATTCACAATAAATATAAAAAAAAAAAAAAAACAAGAAGACAAAAAAAAAAGCAGAAATAATAATAATCAAATGGAAGCTAAACATCAAGCAAACGCAAGCGGGCGTCCCAATTCAAACGACAGAGCCGTCGAGCTGTCCCCCTGCTCCACTTCAGACTCCCCCCTTCCTTCCCCTCCTCCGTTTGTCCACTGTTGTTGGGGGCCAGCCACCATGCGGCTGAAAAATGTTCGCTCATTTGTATTATGTACATTTTATTTTGTGCGCGCTTGTGTGTGTTTGTGTGTTTGACCTCGACGTCGCTGCTAGCGTCAACGGAGCGCAGCTCTTTGTGCGTTCGTTCTCTTTTGGCTAGGCTTTTGGTTTTCTCTTGCTTCCGCCCTTGTTGCTAGTTGTTAGCGCAGCGCAATGACTTGTGGGACTTGTTGGCAGCGACGTTAGCGTCAACGTCAGCGTCGACGTCGTCATTGTTCCGCGCGGCCGTTTAACTTTGCGTTTGTATTTGTGAATGTGTGTACGTGTGTGCTATGGTCTCATTTCAAGATAATCGTCACACGAATGAGTTGTTTATGTTTGTTGTTGTTGTTGTTGTTGTAATTTAGCGGTTTTGCTTTGTTTTTTTATGTTGGCTTATAGTTAAGTATGTACACATGTTTGTAAGTATGTATGTACATATGTATGTATGTAGTGTATGCGTACACATACATACATATGTACAAATTTTTCATAGAGTATTGAAACTTCTTCATTTTACTTTATTTTTCCACTTCGTTGTTTCGCTATGGGTTTTTTTCTCTCTTCCCCTTTCCCACTCTCACGCTTTAGTGTCGCTGCGTGTCTCTCACTTTTAATGTTGCTGTCTTTGCTTATGTTATTAGTTATCTTTGTTGTACTTTTTTGTTCTACAGTTTTTTTTACTTGATTCTTTTCAGAAATTGTATTTAGCATTTTAACCCATTTAGGTGTTAAATGTTTTATGTCAACAGGTTCTGACCCAAATGCAAAGACAGAGAAACAAATAGACAAATACATTGTATCTGAAAAGTATTGTCATATCTCTTATATTTAACTTGACAATTATTTTGTGGCTATAAAGTATAACATTTTAAAATATGTTCATACATATGTATAAATTAAATAAAATATTTAAGAATAAAGTTAAAATTACACAAATGCCAAACTTAACACTCTTGAATTCCACTCTTAAAAAAGAGCATTTGTTGTTAAGAGTTTTTGTGATAGTTCAGGTGTGCCGACACTTTATTGAGACACTGTGCATATTGTATTTAAGCATAAGCGTGTAAAATGTACGCATGTGTGTGTGTGTGTGTTTGTATGTATGCAAAAAACGTGAATAAAGAGACAAATTCAACTGGAAGTATTTGCATCCGTGATACGGAATCAATTACGTAAATACGTAACAGCTTACACGTGTTGCGTATGTGTGTGTGTGTGTTTGTGTGAAGAGAGAGAGAGAGAGAGAGAGAGAGAGAGAGAGAGAGAGAGAGAGAGAGAGAGAGAGAGAAAGAGGGAGAGAGAGATTAGCTGACAATCATTGACGACCTCTTGCTAACTGAGTTGAACTTGGATTCAATTGAAGATCAGTTTGCTTGACTTTTTGATCTTGGACATATCCAGTAAGTAAGGAAAGAGAGAGAGAGAGAGAGAACGGGAAGAGAATAGAGATGGAGGAGTTCATCTTGTTCATCTTGAAATCCGCGTCAATGTGATAAAAATTCATTTATCAATTGCTTGCATGTGCACACACACACACACACATGCATACGTACATACATAAACAATAAACAAAAATAACGACGTCAACGCTGGCAGCGCAGCCAGCGCAAGCGCGTGTTGTTTTTGTTTGTCTGTTGCTTAATACAAAATATGCATAAATTTCAAGCAACAACAACACTAAAAACAACAAGATTTATTCAATTTGAATTCGAAATGCGCCGCAACAATTATTGCTCATTGTTGCTGTTTTCGCCACAACAACAAAAATAACAATAAGAACAACCAAAAACGAAAATCGAAAACGAAAACAACAAAAACAATGTCAACGCTTTCATTGGCAGCACGACGACGACGTCGACGTTGACGACGACATCGAAGGTGACGGCAACGGCGTCATCGTCAGCATCACAACGCCTGCTGCTGTCAACGTCAACGTCAACGTCAACTGCGGACAGCGACAGCGACGTTGCGTTGGCAGCTCACAGCCACTTAGCGTAGCAGCGACGTTGACGTAGATATTGACTGCGACGTTAACTTCCGGCATTTTGTTGCTCATCTTCACGTTGCGGTTGTTGTTGTTGTTGTTGTTGTTGTCATACAAGTCGGAACACGTATTGCAATAATAATATTAACAATAACAACAACAATTACACGCGCAACAGAGTCTGAAACTGCATAAAATAAAGAGAAACATCAGAAAATGTAATGCAATCAAATAAAATATGTATGTACATATGTATATATGCCTGTACATATGTATGTATGCTCATGTAACTTATATACAGTAAGTCCAGAAAGTGTTTTCACAAAATAGAAATTCACATATGGGCAAAAACTTAAAATTTATCGAAAACTGACAACTTGTTAAATTTCAATCCGGACAAAATGTTAAGTTACTTATTTAAACAATTAACACATTCATACTTGAATAAATTGAGTTTTTCCATATTTTTGCCTGGTTTAAGAAAATTTTCTTCGCCACAAGATAAGATAAAGTCGTGCTCTTGATGCATTGTTGTTTTCTATAAATAATTTGAAAACGAAAAGTTTTTAAAGCTTGCCTTTTATTATACAAAATAGTGTTGACAAAATGCATTAAACACGTAAGACAACATTTTTGAAAATGTAAGCTTTTGACATTTTTTATTTTCATTTAAATACGTAGAAATGTCGCATTCTCGATCCTGGAAAATCCCATATTTGTTGTTCTATAAAAAAAAGAAAATCCGATGAAAATTATTTTGAATAAACAGAAACAAGTATATTAAAAAAAAAATCATAAAATATATGAATAAATAATAATCATAATAATAATATATAACAAATAAAAAGATATATGACCGGGCTTTTAGTGTCACCTAAATTTCGATCAAATAGATATTTTCAAATTATTATTAATTAATTTATTAAAACATTTAAATTCTATACATTTTACGTCAAAATAACTATGATATAGTTATGAAACCCCATTGATAGACATTGAAAAACCGGCCCATAATATTATACATAATCATAAAAATATATACATATGTAATATAAAATATAATATTATATGTACATATGTATGTAATACTATGCATGTACATATATTTTTTGTTTTGCAATAGAAATTGAGTAAATACTTGAACACTTTTATGACTTGCTGTATGTATGTATCTATGTATGTATGTACAGCGTACCTGCCTTTTCTCTGCTAGCATTTCAAACTAGATATCAATCGAAAATATGCTAAGAATGTTTCATATGTATGTACACACACTCACACGCATAGCTAAGGGAGAGTGTATGTATGCGTGTGTGTGTGTGTGTGTGTGTGTAAGGGACACGAGGCAAATAAAAAAAAATCAGTCGAAAAACGCATTTAAAGCCACTCAAAAGCTAAACAGAAGACCATAAAATGTTTTTTCACGCCGCTGGCTACGGACACTTGGTCAAAGGAGTGGGGGAGATGAAGATGGAGGGGGAGAATAGACGGACACAGGCCACTTGCGTACTACACACACAACACACACATACATTTCGTGTTACAGTTTCAATTTAAAAGGAAAATGTTCCCACACACACACACACACACGCAAACACAAAGAGGCATCATCATCAATTTCTAAATGCAAAACCGCAATAAAAAAAACAAGAACAACAAGCAGTAAATACCATTATAGACTGCTATAACACCGAAACATGAACACTCTCTTAATGCGTGCAGCATGCAGCTGAAAGTTTTGCTTATAAATTAAATATATAAAGTCAATATTGCAGCTGATATGCCATTTGTGTAGCAAAGTGTATTGAAACACACTGCAAAGCAAGAGAAGTCAAAGCCGAAATCGAAGTACACACAAAGTAGATGTATGCATGTAAGTGAGAGCCGCAACAAGCGCAAAAAGAGCGCGACATTGAGAGAGTGAACGCGTAAGAGACAGAGACAGAGAGCGAGAGCAAGAGCAAAACCGAAACCAAAACGTTGTGTGTGGCTGGTTATCGTTGCGCTCAGTTTCGGTTGAGTCGAGTGTTGATGATTTTATGAGATGGCAATGGTTTGTAGGAGTTGGAAAAGGTTAGGGGGGGAAGTGGTGACGAGGACGACGCACGCACGTGTAACCGTAAAAAGAGTGAAAGAGTAAGTGGGGTGGCATGTGGGTGAATGTGCGCTTGTATCTGTCTGTCTGCCTGTCTGCTGTGTGTGTGTGTGTGTGTGTGTGTGTGTATGTGTATTTACTTTGCAAAATAACAAGGCGGCAGCGAGATGGGTGACAAGATAATTGTTGGTAACCGTGTGTCCAATGGGAAAGTGAATTGATCCGGCAATTTGTCTGTATGTGTGTGTGTGTGCTAATAGATACTTACATGCATACATACATACGTATGCATGAAATTGATAAACGTCGCTTATATAATAGTATACAAATGTATCTGCATTATAATAAATGATTAGTCAAATTCACCGCTCTAGTAGCCCTGAAACCTCAAACTCAAAGCTCGTATCTCAAACCTCGTTAGACAACGCAAAACTTTATATAGGCGAATGACCCAACATTTTGACTCAGCAGTTATATCAATGTCGCATCCATGCCAAAGCACACACAAAAACAAACAAAAAAACACAAAAACACACACCAAAAACAAAATATACAAAACAAAAACAAAAGCATCAACGATATTTCGGCCATTAGCCCCTTGTATAAAATACTCGTTTCAAGGTAATATTTATTTAACAATTGTTTTTTATCTTTTTTTTTTTCCTTTTTTTTTTGGTATTTGGGCCATTGCACGACAATGAATAATTTTCTAAATACTACTAAATTGAACAAAAAGACAATAAATCATTTATTAAATGCTCCTAAACTAGAAGAAAAGACTAATCAAAAACTTTTCTAAATGATTCTAAACTGAATAAAAAGACATTGAATAATTTTTCAAATACTCCTTAATAAAAAAAAAAAACACAATGATACATTTTCATAACACGTCCAAACTGACAAAAAAAAAACTTTGAATTAGTTTGTAAATACTCCCAAACAAAATAAAATGACAAAGAAAAATTTTCCAAATACTTCTAAATTGAGTAAATAAATACGGTGTGTAAAAAAAAACAACTTACATAAATAGTATCAAGTTGATACTATCAACGTAATCGAATTATATGCAAAATAAAATGATCCATACAAAAGGACCCGAAAATGTACAAAGATTTACTAAAGTTAAAGGTTTCAAGTTTAAAACGCTTTAAATATTACCAAGATTTTAAATACTAAAATACCACCTAATCAAAAATTAGATTGAAACCAGTTCTCTATTGTGAATCGTTTAGAGATTGCAAATTTGGCACGCGACAAGTTTTAAATACAGTTCATATCAGCTGTCAACTGTGACGTACATGAATCGGTTTGTAGAATTGCTTCGTAGATTAGATAGTTTGACGTTATCTGGATTTCCGTTGCCTAATTGCAAAATTCATTTCATTTCTTTAACAAATAATGTTATAAACTAACAGAAAATCAAATTAAATCGTTCAATTTCAAATTATGTATAATTTTAATGCAAAGCGAATTACATATATTTTTATTGAATTCTAGCGATAATTGTAAATATTTTTGTATTACTATTTTGCAAGTACTTTTTATGCCTTGAGATCAAGGTTAATTCACTTTTTAAGTTCGGCATGTCCCAACCTTATAAATATATATCAACAGTCTTTAAATTTCATACCTATTCGAAAGGTAACTGAGGCCAAATAAAACATGCATATGAAAAAAAAAAAATTTTAAAAATCGGTTTTACTTTTTTTTATTTTTTATTTTTTATTTTTTTTTGTTTTAGTCTAAGCATGCATTTTAGTGTTTTTAGCCCGATCCTGACAAGATTGTAATTACAATTCTTGTTAGAATCAGGACTTTCAAAATCAAAGACCAATTGTCTTTAAAACATAATTTTTGTCCATGCAAGGTTTAAAAGCCAAAATTTTTGACTATGATTTGATTTTGGAACTATGGGTTTTTTGGTAAAAACATCTTTGCATTGACCGTAGATTATATAAAAAATTCGAATTTTTTCGGTTCTTGAAAAGGAATTCATAACGGGTGTGGTTTCAGTACTACAAATAAAACGGTTAGTTTCGGTTAACGAATCCGGTTAAAAGTTCCGCAAAAGTGGATCGCATGTTGCGCTCTTCTCTTTTCCCTCTCCATCTATTTCTCTCTCTCTCTCTCTCTCTCTCTCTCTCTCTCAATCACTCTTATGACTTATCTCTCAATCGTACGCACGCATTGCAAGGTGAAGTTGTGTTTACTTCACACAGATACAAGTGAAGCGCCAGTTGCGTATGTATGTATGTATGTATGTATGTATGTATGTATGTGTGTATGTATGTGCTTGTATGGGTGTTGAAGAGCACTCGCGACTTCATCAGCGACTTAATTATTAAATTAAATGCGCTAAATGGCAGCGCACGCAAGTGGCAATAAAAAAAGACATACATACAATGAAAGCCAACAACAACTTAAGCCAGAATACTCGAAACAAACACACATACATACACTTTAACACGCGTAGCAGCGCAGCATACGCACGACGCCGACGTCGACGCCACATGCTTACAACCTTGTCCGTTATGGCTCCCCGCACTAAATTCACTCACCCACAACCCTTCGGCTTCCACAAGAACTACTACAACTACAACTACAGCCACAGCAATAACAACAACAACGACAACAACAACATAAGAAGTAGAAGAAGCTGAGAGCTTCAATAACAGGCAAATCGAATAAAATTGTCAACGCCTCTCTCGCACTCACTCTCTCCATGTCTTTGTCTCTCTTAAAATCTAGCTTCTGCTCTCACTCGGTTATTTCGTGCGCAACGCTGTTGCTGTTGTTGTTGTTGCTCATTGGCGCTCTCTTTGGACTTGGAGTTGTTCAATTTCTGTTGCTGGTTTGTTGACTGCTCTTCATGCTTTTTTATGGCTTTTATGGTCATAAAGCCGCTTTGGCCTGTCCGACAGCCGCCAGCTGTTGACGTTGACGTTGGCGCTGTCGCTTCTGCTACCGCTTCACACTCTCGCATGACAACAGCAACAATGGCAAGGTACAAAAAATACAAAAAAAAAAAAATAAAGAAAATAATATAAATACAGAAAAAAAACGTCAGTCTCAGTGGCCAAGCGAAATGGCAACATATGCACATTTAGACACATTGCAGGTACACATATGCCCACACATACATATGTACATACGTGTACACATACATGAACATACATACATACACACATGAATCTGTATGCCAGAGGCCTGCAAACAAACCAAACGTAAAAAGCGCGCGCGAATACAGGTCGACGCTCGGCATAGGCGTCAACGTCGCCGTCGCCGTTGCCGTCGCCAGTGACGTTGGCAGCGGCCATAGGAGCAGTAGCAGAAGACTCTGTCTGCTTGCTAAGCAGCGCACAGGCAGAGCCAGCAGTTACAGTGGCAGCGACTACGACAGCGACGGCGACAGCGGCAGCGGCAGCGTAGCTTCTTGTTGCGGTCGACGATGTTTATGATTTTCGGAAATTCCATTTCGTGTGCATTTTTCATTTGTTATCGCTACACTTTTTATTTGTTTGCTCTTGTTGCTGTTGTTGTTGTTGCTTGTGTAGCTTGTTAACATATTTGAAATGTAATTAAATCAATTTGTCTTTGCTCCAATGAGCAAGTCTATACATATGAGTGTATGTATGTATGTATGCATGTACAATGTACATACAGTATCTCACAGCTTAATTGACCCACTATGTTTAGCTATGCTTTGTGTTTATTTTGTATTCAGTTATTATAAGTATACTAAATAAAATCAAATTATTAAGCTTAAGTTAAAACATTAATTAACAAAGCTGCGTTTAAAGTTGATTTTTATCTGCTCTCAATTGATAGATAAATGAAATTAAAGTTTATAGTATGTAAGAGTGGTGGGTCAAATAAGCTGTGAGACACTGTGTGTGTGTGTCTGTTTGTATATACAGCATAAGCTTAAGCTAAAACCTAACATAATAACATATGCAAACATACATACATACATAAATAAGTATTTAGATACTTATGTTAATGTTAATGTTAATGCCTCTCCCTATTGCGCTGTCCGCTTTAGTGTTTTCTTTTTTATTTTTGCTTTGTGTGGCAACGCTCGCGATTTCCATGTGCGTGTGGAAACTGGTTTGGTTTTGTGATCATATCGTGTGCTTCCCACTCCTCCCTCCCCCTACTCCTACTCACCAAGCATCAGCTGCTATGACGTCACAAGTGCTTATCAATTGCGCTGCCAAATTGGCAATGATATCTCTGTCGACGATGTACATACATATGTATGTATGTACGCAAATCAATGCTAGCACACACACACACATGTACAGCGCTGTCGTCGCGACGCGTCAATTGTTTTGACTGTGTGTGTGTGTGTGTTTCTCTTTTATGCTGTTGCTTCTCTTCTTGCGGCTGCTATTGTAGTTGCTGTTTTTGTTTTAGGCGCCCTCGTATCATTTAAGTTGAATAAATAAAACACTCAAGACACCCTGTAAAATAATTTCCCACAGCAATTCCAAATAAGTATGCTACGGGCAATGTGATAACGTTTTGTTCTTAAAATTTTCAAATTGCTGACAAAATCTTAAATTTACAATTCAGACTGACCATTCCTATGACAGCTATGTGATATAGAAATCCGACAGAATATATACGACCATGCCGAATAACAAAGAACAGATTTTTTTTACAAAGCTAGCTTAAGATTTTCTTTTTACTTCAAAAAATTTGTTTGTTTCAAGATTGAAATGGATTTAAATATGACAAAGTTGACATTAAAAACAAGTACATTTTGAGATATGTTTAAGATATTTTTTTGTACTTAAGCCTGTTTTAATTAGAATTGTTCCCAAAACGTTCTTAAATTATCCCAATATTCCCTGTTAAGGTACAAAAATCTTGATTTTTGATCTTTGATTTTTACGAAGACAACTAAATGTTTGACAAAGAAAAAAATAACAAACCTATTTAATTGTTAAAAAATAAACAAACGATAGTTTGCTATTTATTTTTTTTAAAGCAAGTTAAAAAAATAGAAATATTGAGATCTATTGGGTTCAACTATTTATTTAAAAAAATAAAACCAAATATTAAGTATAAATATATTTTTTTTAATGACAAAACAATTATTGGACGTACTGTGTGTATACCTTACGTATTTGTAACGTAACGTAATATACCCCGTAAAGTTGTGCATACGGTATAAAAACGATAGCGATGATTCCAACATGACAACAACAACAAATACAGCCAACAGGTTTAAACTACGCAAACGGCAAACACAAATTACAATAACAGAAGCGACCGCGAAGTCAACGCGACAGCGACGGTGGCAGAGGCAGAGGCAGCGACAGAGGCCGAGGCAGTAAAAGCAAAAACACAATATATGAAAATGGAAATCATTTCGACATGTGTACGAATACATGCATGCACACTGTATAAGCAACCCATCTATGTACATGTGTGTGTGTGTGTGTGTATATATGACATTGTACATATATGTATGTACTTGTGTGTATTATGTTTAATTCCGGAATGATTCCCAAATTGTCGCCAAACAAACTTGACAATCAATTGAAATAAAAACAACAAAAACTCAATTAAATTTAGCACTGATCAAAATTAAAATGATATGAAATGGAATGGAGCGGAATGAAATGGAACAAAAAGAATGATTAACAAATAAGACTACAGCAAATTTAGATGTTTATATAAACATGTCATTGAAATAATACTGGGAAATAATACAGGGGTATTTATTTCTGCAGAAATCTAAGTGGATTTAAAAGAAATTTTGCTAAGGAAGCGTTAGGATATTTTATGCGAAATACTTAGGGAATATTGATATTAAAATTCTAAATTTTTTTTAAATACTCAATGTTTTAAAAATACAAACTTCTTGCCGTTTTTCTCAAGGTTAAGGAAACATTTCTTGATGATTCCTGAGCTCGAATTATAGGGTATGAAGAAAAATCACAAACAGGCAATCGTAAAATTCGATGACATCTGCTTATTAAGATTACGAAATCGCATTATGCCTTGAACCATACATACATATTTATAAAGTTAGAGTTTGTACACAAACACATACATACATACATACACACGTAAATATGCATGAGGGTTCATTTACGTTACACTAGCGTTCTTACGTTTACGTTTGACGCTAACGCAAACACATCAAAATTAAAACGTGTCAAATCAAAACAATAACAAATAGCTAAGACTGCAATGCTGCTATTGCCACCACTAACAACAATGCAGCACTCACACACACATACACACAGTTAGTCTCAGTCTCAGTCTTGACAATGCGTTGCGATTATGCGATACGTTGAGTGAGAGGTAAGCAGCAGCAGCAGCAGCGCAGTCACTGTCAGCAGCGACACAAATACACCGCCAGACACACGTACACACAAATATTCACATACATACATATGTATGCACATATATACGCAGACCAGACAGCTGAAGCATATGCACCAGCAGGGATTGGTTTATCTTGTACGTAACGAAAGAAGATGAAGTAGAAAGGTAAAAGGTGTTTCAAAGGCAGCGCGCGGGCGGCGTACAAAAAATACAAAAAATGTGAGCCTAAAGGTTTTTGCTAAATATTTAAAGATGCGTTGAGTTTTAAGTTCAGCTTGACTTGAGTGCAAACGAGAGAAGAGAGCAAAAATAGTGCATACATACATATATGTACGGATGAGTGTATATTTCATTTTTATTTTGTTGCTTTCTGCTTTGTGTTTGTTGAAAACAATGAATTTGTACACAATTAATTAGTAGATGATCTTTGCTCTCTCTCGTTCTCTTTCTTTGCATGCGTGCGCTCTTAATAAACCGATGGGAAAGGGAGTTGCAAATGTTTTGCATTGCAACTGTAACTAGCGTGCTTTCTCTATGAGTGCGATAGATGCCCGCATCAAGAGAGGGAGTGAGCGAACGAGCGAGAGAAGAGAGAGAGAGAGGGGAAGAGAGAAAGAATTGGGCAGTCAGGCGGACAAACGGACAAGCGAAGCGCTTTAGTTGCGGCGGCTTTCTCACGTCTAAGCAGCCAACAGTTTTTGGGGGGCGGTCGGCTTGCGAGAGTGAGTTCAAGTGTGTGTGTGAGTGTGACAAGGCCGCAATTAATTACAAACTTAGCCAGCTGTCCGTGTCGTGTCCCTCTGCTGCCGTTGCTCTGCACTGCTCTGTCATGACTCTCTCTCTCTCTCTGTGTGTGTGTGTGTGTGTGTATCTATGGCACGTATCAATGTTGAAAGCATAAACACAAAGAGTGCTAAGCGAAGAGCGAAACTACAGACTAAGCCTGCAAAAGAGATGGAGAGAGAGAGTGAGAGAGGGGGACCGCAATGGTAAGAGCGGCGAGAGTATGGGGGAATATGCTTTCGCCGGTCGCTTGTTCGAACTACCGTTATGCCGTTACCCTTTTTGCCTGTGCCCTTTTGCCTTTTGTAATAGATTCTGTGTGCTGCAAACATGACCAAAATTTATGTATAATATATACACAAATACAACAAACACACATGCATACTATAAAATGTAGGCAAGCGACAATAATAACAACAACAGCAACAACAGCAACCACTTTTTGTGAAGGGCACAACACAGTAAAAAGCACCGACAACAACGATGACAGAGACGACGACAACGTCGACGTCTACGCTAACGGCAGCAGCGCCCGCAGTCACAGACGTTGTAAAATGGCAACAGCAACAGCAACAACAACAATATAAACTGGCCTGTCCGCAGAGTACTTGTGTGTGTGTGTGTGTTTTTACATACAGTAAGTCAAGCAAGTGTTTTGACAAAATCAAAATAGTTTTATTCGATGGCATTTATTTTTCTTTATTAAGAACTATAGACAAGAATAATATAATAAGAAATAAAATTGGAAATTCTTAAAAATATATATGTTTTTTTATTTAGTTATTATTATTATAAGTATTTATTTATTATTATTTTGTTTGTTTTGGATTAGAAATTGTGCCATTTTTTAATTAATTTAAGTTAATTTTGTCAAAACACTGTCTTGATTAACTTTATGCATGTATGTATGTGTGGATTATAGCAATAGTCTCAGCATCTGCATCAACTTTAAATATACTTAGAGTCAATTCAACACAGCTTCAAACACAACTCATTTTTAATGCTACACTTCCAGCATGCAACATCCTAAACCGCTGACGCTGACGCATTTATCACTGCGCTGCTTTGGCTGCCAAACAACAAGAACAAGAACAAGAAGAACAAATGAACGAAGGAAGAAGCCGCCGCCGCCAACAACAACAACAACGAATGTATGAAGATAGCCAATGATTGTTTTTTTTTTTCGAGTGTTTCAACGGTGGAGCAGCAGGGGGAAACACGCTCAACACTCAACAGTCAGCGTCGGCGTCGGCGGCGCGCATTGGGAGTCATTGATTTTCGTTTATGAGCGCGACGGCGACGCGCTCTCACTTTTTATACGTTCATTCACACGGCGCACAGTGGGCCCCATTTGTATGGCATGTTAATGAGCGTCAAACCCTGTTCATAATGTGTTATCTAAATGAATAGCTATAGCTATAGTTATATAGAATATTCATAAATGTTGTAACTTTATGAATTTATGTACATATAATAAAATTATATAAAATATGTGCTTACGACAAATGATTTGTCACAGCCCACGGCACACTGTGTCTGCGTCGCGTCGCTGCGATTGCTGCTTTTGCAAATGCAAAGAGCGCGCAGCAAGCAGCAAAAGAGAGCGTGCGCGCAAAAAAAAAAAAGGAAAATAGACACACACACGCATAGCGTACGCGGGGGAAGGAGACAGCAAGACTCAAACAATACTTAAATATGTTATTGATAATTAAATGGCTGTTGCCGTAGATGCGATACTTATGCGCGTGTGTGTGTGTGTGTGTGAGTGTGATATTAAGATCAACTCCTACTAGTCCAGGAGCGGCTTGTCTACCTTTAGGGTTTCTTGTTCCCAATGTAAAGGGTACTCCTGAAACACATGATTTATTTTTGATTATACATATTTAAGCAAATCTTAGCACTGATTAGATTATGATTTCGTTATTGGAAAATACAATGAGCGAGAACCCCAAAATAACAAATGAAAGTGTTGCAACTATTTTGCTAAGACTTTTTAATAATAATAGTTTGCTTGCAGAATTGTAGAATAAGAGCATACTACTATTTATTTATAATTCTAAAGCTGCAATTCAAACATTATCAGCTCCTCAATTTGATCAACAAAAATCTAAAATGTATATAAACACCAATCGAAATCTTTCTCAGAGATAATCGACGAAGGCAAAATAGAAGATAAATCTGATTTGGGAATATCACTTTTGCTTTTGGCGAATTGTGTGAAATGCAGACGTCGCGTTGGCTGCTGCTTGTTGTTGTTGTTGTCATTGTGGGTGGGGAGGTAAAGGCGGTTTTCGTTTTCATTTTAATTTCGTTCGCTCTTGATTGTTGTTTTTGCTGTGCCTACCTGTTAAAGCCAAAACTCTCGCTAATCGCGCGCCAAAGAACCAATACAACAACCAGAACAACAACCACAAAAACCATAAAAACAACAACAAAAACGAAACACCATCTTGAAATAAAGCGCAGTGATTTCTTTTTGCTCAGTCGCCGCAGGTAGTCGCTGCTGCCGTTGACGGCTCAGCGTGCGTCAGGCCTGTGTCTATGTGGCTGCGTATGCATCCTTGCATGTGTGTGTGTGTGAATACGTCATGCATACACGTACAGTGACTCTCAGCTTATTTGACTCACTAAATTTTTAACTACATATTTGATATTTCGGTTTTAATTCCTTAATTCAAATATAATAAAGACTAACATTATTTTTGTAATTAAATTAATTTTAAAGTTGTTGGAAAATATAAAAATAATAAATACTTGAAAAATAAATTCAACTGTATTTAATAAGCTAAGACATAAGCTTAAACAACATGCCTTTAAATGTTTATAATGTATCTTTAATTTTAGTTGTTATCACTGATTTAAAAACGTACTAGTTTCTGGTGTACTTATATACAAAATATAAATTGAAAAATACTTTGCACACATCTGCGATATAATTGTATTTATTTCTGCTTTTTATCAAAAGATAATTTCTTTAAAATGTAAGAGTGGTGGGTAAAATAAGCTGAGTGCCACTGTAACGTGTTTGTGTGCGTGTGTTAGAGACGGCAGCGTTTCAATTTCGTTTTGTTTTTTGGGTCTTTGCCGCTTATCGTGCAGCAAATTGAAAGCAATAAATACTTAATTGTTAGCCCTGCTTAATTACGTAATTTGAATTTATCTTGAAGAATGCAGGTCGCTGCTGCATATGTACGTGCCTACAAACTACAAAGAGCAAACCACAAAGCGTTGCAGATGGTAATGAAGAGAAGGCACGTGAAGAGAGAGGATGAGCGGGAGAGAGGCAGAGAGAATGGGGCCAGGGGCAATTTCGAAGGCCACAAAAGGTCAATGCAATGCAAAAGGATACTAAAACACACACACACACACACACACAAACACACGTAGAAAGATAGAGAGAGAGAGAGAGTGAGATGTGCGTAAGTGTGTGTGTGTGTGTGACATTGAACTGAGAGCGAATAACATGGCGGCATTTTGTAGCATTCTAGTGATGATTACTTTTGCAAATAAACAGTTTTTATTTATACGTTCATATACAGCAAGTAAAAGTCTGATAATAAGTACACATGCCTACAAGGTCGAGGAAAACAACAGTTCGTTTTAATAAAATACAAAAACAAACCAACCAAATGAGGTTAGTAGAGTTCTTTCTTTTTTTTATACATATTTTTGAATTTTTTATGAGCGCCAAAGGAGAAAAACTTGTAGGTTAAGTCAATAAACAATATATAATTGTTTTTGTTACTGTGTAGTTTATTTTTAGGCTTACGGTCAAACACAAATTCACTGGAAATAAAAACGGGAGTGGGAGTTAGGGGAACTTTGAGTGTGAAGCAAAGCTACCTATCTCTTTCTTGCTCCCACTCAATGTGTAAACATTTGAGTCATGACATTTAACGGGAACAATTCGCTCCGCTTTGCACTTTTTATCGCAAAGTTTATTTCTGTTTTGTTTTGATTTTCTTCTCTATTATTATTTTTTTTTTTGTTGATTTCAAAGAATTAGCAGCCACGATGAGTGGCAATTAAGTGCAGTTAAGTAAGAGAAACAACAACTATCAAAAGTCGCACAAAGAAAATCAGATAAAGAGAGAGGCGTAGTAATTATAATATTGATCACACTCATTTGCATGCATGTGTGTGGGTGTGTGTGTGAGTCTAACCAATGTACATGCAAGATAATTATCTCTCTTAAGAGTGCCAAAAGTGAACTTAAGCTAACACACACACACATACACACACACACACGCACACGCACACACACACACACACACACACACTCACACACACACACACACACACACACACACAAATGTGCAGTTGCAATTGCCAAAAATGTTGATAGAGTCTCACAGAAAGAGAGAATTTTAATGACAACAACAATATTGTCCAAATGATGAGCCCAGCGCACAGCAATGGCTGCCACTTTGCCTGGCAACTTAATAAATGTTGCCACTAACGGTCTATGGCGCTGTCGCTTAAGGCCAGTTACTTTTTACATAATAAAATACAAAAAAAAAAGAGCCCAACCAAGTAAAGATACATGTACATACATACATATGTACATTCAAAAAAGAAAACTATAAAATTTATGCTCATTGGCCGCAGCGAGTGCCAAAGCGCGTGCCAAGCCGCCACTGTAAAGGCAGCGACGGCGGCAGCGGCAACGGCGTTGGCAGCGACAGATAGACAGACAACAGCGAGAGGCTCTTAAATTTTTTTTGCAAGCTGTCGTCCGTTGCCGCCCACCCTTCGCTCTGTTTCGGGCCACAGTGGCGCGTGTGTTTGCGTTTTGCTTCCGTTACAAATGGCACAGCAGACAAACAACAACAACAGCAGCATTATAAGCTAAGAAAATGCCCCACACAACACACACACACACACGTATACAGTGCCAAAATCTTGCATTTCACACAGCAGACACACTCAGAAAATCATATTGAGCTAGCACGCACGTACGCCATGCAATACTCTCTTTACATTGTCTTGCTATGCTCTCTTTACGCTCTTACGCTGGCGCTTCTGCTCTGTCATCGGGCTCAGCTTAGCCGACGACGACGACGACGCGACGTCGCGCCGCTTTGCTGCTACTTCCGTTTGTACGTAGTAGTACAACCAGCGATGCCGGCAGCGGCCGAGCCGAAGTTAGTCGAACATCTGTGCGCGCTGCCAACGTCGCTGCCCCGAGCAAGCAAAGGCAAACAAAACGGCCGATGCCGACGCCGATGTCGATGTCGTTGTCGATGCCAGGCAAAGCCCGTGCGCTTCCATTCATTCAATTTTCAGTTCACTTCGAACGCGAGAACCGTGCGGACGTGCAAGCGGCAGTGGCAAAGTTCGGCCTATTAACAACACAAGTAACGCAACAGCAGCAGCAACAAAAACAACAACAAGCTTACACGTTCCGCTCTCTCTTACTCGAAACGCCGCCATCAACCTCAACAGGCGCTTACAAACATTTTATAATACTAAAGAAGTACAATTTAATAAAACAAAATAAAAAATATTACAAAATATTTTGTATGCAATAATCATCAAATAATTAGCAAAATACTTTTGTGCCTCACTTTGACTTTGTGTGCGTCGCTATTGCGCCCTTTACCCCTCGCCCCGCCCCAAACGTACCGTACCGTCCCGCCCCCTCCGCTGGGATCTTAATAAACTGCATTTGCCACTGCCACCAGCCCCCACCCCCACCGCCAGACGCCGCGCGTTCAAAAATTAAACAATTCATAAAAAAGAAGAAAAAAATATAGTACATATATATAAGAAACAATTAAATCAGCTGGAGAAAGGCAAAAATTATAATAATAATAATAATAAAAAGGCTGCCAAGTTAATTTGCAATTGTCAATTGTGTGCCTAACCAAACAATTTGTTATTAAACAAAAAGTGCGTTTGTTTATTTTATACATATTTTTTTTTTGAAATTTTTGTTGGGTTCCTTTAAATGTTTTTGTCCCACTCTAAATTCAAAAGTCCTGGATTATTTTGAATTTTGATGCGGTCAACGGCAACAACAATACTATAAACAACAACAAGCATAAGAAGATAAAGAAGAAGCAGCAAAAACAAAACAAACGTAACGAAACATAACGGGCCACACGGAGCCAGCAATAAATAAAAATAAAATAAAATAAATAACAAAGTGAAATCTCACGCAACGCAGCGAAAAATAAACTCGGCAGCAGCGCAGTAGCAGAGCAGCAGCAGCAGCAGCAAAACGTAAAGAGCAGAAGCATTTTAATTCCTCTCTTCTCTCCTTACCCATTATCACTAAAAACGCAGCGAGCGCGTGTCAGACCAGACATAAACACACACACACACGTACGCACGTTAGCTCACACACACACATGCACACAAATATGTATGCGAAGACAATGTTGTTGTAATTGCAAATGCAAAAAGTTGCTTCCTGACTGCCGAATCCTAAAAAACAATTTCTTATAAAAGAGAAGAAAAACAGCAACAACATTAAGAAAACCAGAGCATGAAAGGAAGCAGCATTTAAGTACGGAAAGTATATTGAACAAATATAAATGAGCACAGAGTGCATGAGAGAAGAAGCGAGAGGGAGAGAGAGAAACGACATATGAACGATTTGTGGTTTACCTTGTGTGTGCATTGGGAAGCATATAAGAAGAAGCAGCAGCAACAGCAGCAATAGAGTTTGAGCAATTGCAACACAGCCAAAGCCAAAAGAGACGAAGCAGCAGGAGAAGACAAAGACGTTGGAAGCAGACAGAAAAATAATAAAAACAAAAACAACAAGCGAAAGAAGAATCCGCTGTCAGTAAAGAAGACAGACAGACAGAAAGAGAGAGAGAGAAGCAGACTCCAAGAGTCGAAGCTTGAGTGCGAGTCAAACGCACACACACACACACATTTAAACTCACACATATACGTCGCACAATGACCTTGCCAACGAATCCAAACGCAGCAGCGAACGGCGGCAGCGGTTGCGGCAGCGGCAGCGGCAGTGATGATGACTCGGACATGTTTGGACCTCCCCGCTGCTCTCCCCCCATCGGCTATCATCATCATCGGTCGCGCGTGCCGATGATCTCGCCGAAGCTGCGACAGCGCGAAGAGCGTAAACGCATCCTGCAGCTGTGCGCTCACAAGCTGGAGAGGATCAAGGACTCGGAGACGAATCTGCGACGCAGCGTATGCATCAATAACACATATTGCCGACTCACCGACGAATTGCGACGTGAAAAGCAAATGCGTTATCTACAGAATATGCCAAAGTAAGTACACACTTATATGTATATTTAGACACATTTCATGTGTGCGAGTGAGATAGATAAATAAGATGAGATGAGATGAAATGAGAGGAAACCCCACGCATTTTGTGTTTTGCTCGTTCGTTCGTTCATTCGTTCATTCGTTCATTCGATTGCCCTTTAAAATTGTGCGTGGTATGTGCAACCTTCACTGTTATTCCACTTTGTGGGAAAAGGCCAAAGTTCGTGTTTGTGTGTGTGCGTGCGTGCGTGTGCGTGTGTGGGTAGATCTCAAGAGATTGCTTTAAATTACTAGAAAAATACGCAAATACCTAAAGTTGAATAAATTAAAAAAAAATTATTGACATTTTAAATGTTTCTTTGTATTTTATATATATATATATATATTTTTATCTAAGTTCAATTTAATAAAATTAATAATGAGTTGCACTGGCAACCGTATTCTCTCAAATTTAAGGGAGCTACAACACTTGCAAAAATGTAACAACCGAAAACAAACAAAAAATATATATGTAATTTCAGATGGTTTGAATTTCCGGAACATTCCGGTATGATTTCAAGCATAGCATTTAATAATGTTAAAAGTTTGTAAAATTCACATATGTATTTGATGGGATAAAAGAGGCGAAACACTTTAAGTAAAGCCAGTATTAAGGGATTTTTTTTATTTATTTATTTAATTTTTTTGTTTCCTTTGAATAACCAAATTTAAACAGCACGTCAAGTAATTGTTTTGACAATGAAACATATTTATTTCATTGCATATACATATTGGAATTATGTATTTAACTGTCAACTGTTTGGTAGTATGAATAACCCTCAAATAGGCAACAACAACAAATCAAGCATACACTCTTTGTATGTATGCGAGTGTGTTTGTGTGTGTGAGTGTGTAACTTGACGCTTATAAGGATATTTCCGGTGCATTTGATCTGGGGATGTGGTCAGTCCTCTGACAACCGCAGAGCTTAAAACACTCTTCCTAGCACAGTGTTCATTCAATATAATGAACTTGAATGCCAGTCGACACTTGATATATACTAGTGATGTAAAAATATATCAAAATATCGATAACTTGATATTATTGATATTTTCGATTATCGAGTACTTCAATTATTATCGATTATGGAGTATTTCAACTCAATTATGTTTTTGACGATCTATTGAGTTGATTAATTCGATTTGCTAGAAAAATCGACAACTCACTGTGGCTTGTTCATCATAGTTAATTTTCAGAATTAAGTTGTGACGTTCAATTTATGATAAGAATCCGCAAAATATAAGCTACAAAATAGTCAAAGCTTAAATTCGTCATGCAAACAATGCAAGAAAAATGAGATTTCTAATAAAAGTAAAAACTCGATATTTGCATCTCGATCTACTATATTCCAATATCGACAACTCGATATTTATTTTTGGCGATGTACCATATCGATACAAAACTCGATTTAAAGTTGGAATTTACATCACTACATATGTACAATGTACATACATATTCACTCGATATAACTTGTTTTGATGTTAAATTTGAAGAGACATACTTTCTATGTGTAATAACGGTGGCAACTCTCGTATCTATAACTCGACTACAATTAGCTCATTATATCGAATGTGCACAGTAGTATTTGTGTTTGTATTTGTATTTGTATTTGTATTTTGTTGCATTCAGGCCAAGCGCAAAGCAAAGCAAACTAAAGCAAAGCAAAAACTCAAGAGACATTAAACAACAGCAATAAGCAGCAGCAACAATAATAACAACAACAACAAGCAGTCAACAGAAACGACACAAAATACAAAACGAAACTAAAAACGTCAGCAGAGGCGGCGACAGAAGCAGAGGCAGCAGCAACAACTAGAAAAAGCAGAGACAGCAAGCCAGTCGGCAGCGCAGCAGCAGCGCAGCAGCAGCGTCTGCCTTTTGGTCTCTTCTGTAAAGAAGGGCGTGCTTGTGTGTGTGTGTGTGTGAGTGTGTGTGGCGAGATGAGAAAGATGAGATGAGAAAAGTAAGAGGCATTTTGTCCAAAATAAAAAGAAAAGAAATAATAAATGCAGTTGTAACAAATGGCAAAAAACATAAACGGATTTGAAATTATCATACTCACACACACATACGCATATGTACATGTATTTGTATTTATGTATGTGTAAATGTATGTATGTATGTACATGCTTGGACAAGTGAATAATCAAGTTATTGACGCGTCAAATCAGCAAACCAAATCAAAAAAAGACAGGAACAAAAAATTTAAAAAAATTAAAATAACAACAACAAGAAAACAACGTTTAAAAAGCAACACAACAACAAAAGAATACATACAGTTGGGGAACAACCTTCGATGCGCAGATAGACGCCGATTACAGGAACAACAATAGCAACAACAAAAATAACTAAAAAGCAAAGCAAAAGCCAAAAGAAATCAAATCAAGAGCTGTAGAAATACACAAACACATGCATATGTTTATGTATCCATTTGTGTGTGTGTGTGCGCTAAAAAACGTTGCGCTTGTTGAAATAATCACGTTCCACTTGCAGCAAAAAGCAACCACAACAACAGCAACACCAACAACACCAACAGCAACAACACCAACAGCAACAACACCAACAGCAACAACAAAGCAACAGTGATGATAGCAAGCAATGTTTTTAGTTGTTGTGTTGTTGGTGCACCTCTAGTCTGCAGTATCTTTCCTATGTATGTATCTATGTATGTATGTATGTATGTACATACAAATACCACAAGAGCTAAAGTCAGCACATGCCAACAACAACAGCAACAACAACAACAGCAACAAGACGAAACGCAACAAAAACCTTCAGACTTTGCAAACACACATACATATGTATATATTTATTAATATGTAGTATAATTATTTATAGCCTTGCAAACTCGCTAGAGTTATTATAATTTTAACACGCAGAGTTTTTATTTTTTTTTTTGGGGTGCTTTACAAATTATCCTTGTGATGAATACATGTTAATATACATATATTTACTGTTGTAATATACATAATTCGCTTGCAATTATTATATGCTGGTTATTCAATGGGCAAAATTCGACTGGGCTATCATGTAATCGCGCGCTCTCTTACTCTCTCACATTTGCTTGCTCTCTGAGAGAGCAAAGCGCGTTGTTATTGTTATTGCTAGCTTTGCTTCCATGTGTTGGTGAGAGGGAGCGAAGAAAGAGAGAATGTATTGGCGATCATCATCAGTATAGACAGCATCTTTGTTGTTGTTGTTTTTCTATGTTACAATGTTGTCAATTATATTTTTGCGCTCTCGCTCTCTTATTATGTTCTGCGCTCTCATATTGAAGTGTGTCGAATCCCTTCTTATTGTGAGAAGAGTTGGGTGTGTGGGAGTGGGACAGCATGACTAATGTACTTTTTTCTTATATGTATAAACATATATACTATATAAACTATCGGAAATGCATTGATTCTTCAAAAAAATAAAGAATTAATCTTTTGTCTCACAAAATTATAAATAAACAATATATACTATATATTTTGTTTTTATACAGCGCATTTAAAATTCGTCTTAAACTTTGCTTAATCTTTTTTTTTTTCTCTTCTTGTCTTGCTTGACTTTTCATTTTTGCCTTTGCACACGTACACTGCTCTGCCGCTGTCGCAGTCGCTGCTCTGCTGCCGCTGGCGTTTGACCGTTAAATAGTTTGGCCCACTGTGCAGATTTGTTGTTGTTGTTTGTTGATTGCTGTTGCTGGTAGCAGCAATTGTTGTTGTGCTTGAAGTCAGTCTATTTAATTGTGTTCTTTCGTTCTTTCTTTACATTTGCTACTTTTGCCATTTGTTTTACCGTTAATTTGTAATCAGCGGCTGCTGTTTACGTTTTATGATTTTGCTTTGCTTTTCATTTCGCATGCTGCTTCCTCCTGCCTCTTTGTCTTGTGTGCAGATAACGTGTACAACTGACATCTGTCATTTATCTATGTATGTTATGTATGTTTGTTTGTGTCTAGCTTCGTTTGGACATTGTCCACTTTGCCTCTTTTTTGATTTTCTTTTTGCCACTGTTTGCTGTTATTTCCTCTTTTGTTACACTGCCTGCAAGGAGACAAGACAAACAAAAAGTGCCGTTACACACATACATATATACATACATGCACTCACAAACATTGTTGTAGCATTTGATTGTTGTTGTTGTATTTTTGTGCGCACCCAAAAACTTAATTCATCGCAATCGCAGTTTTTGCTTTTGGCTTTTGATTCGCTGTTGGCGCTGCTGCTGCTGCTTCTTCTTGTCAGAGAGTTGGCCCGCTGTCGGCGTCGCTGTCGCTGCCGTTTCGTGCGCTGCGTTTCCGTTTTTGCTTTGTTTGACATGTGTATGTGTGTGTGTGTGTGTGTGTTTGCGCTTATTACTTTGATGTTTCTTTCATGCGGCAGCGACAATCGATAAATTAATTAAAAACAAAGGTATAAAATGCATAAAGAAGAAATTTGTGAACAATTCATAAATTCATGCATCTCATTAGTTGTAGTAAGCGTTTATGTCTATGTATGTATGTGTGTGTAAAAGTAATTGCTTACAAACATATATTTTTTTTATTATCGATTTACTTTATCGACTCAGCTATTACATTTGTACATTGTACATATGTACAAGTTTTTGTATGTGCATATTTATGTGTAAAATAGTACAACACAATAAAGTTAATTCAATTGCTTAACACATTCATCTATCGCTACCTTTCCTCCTCTGCCCCTTCCTTCAATTCCTTCTTCTCCTTGCACACACACAAATTTTGTAACCCACCGCCCCATTTTTATTATTTTCTTTTCTGTCTGCTTTTTTTTTCTTTCGTCGTAATATTTCGCGACTGAGACGACGACGACGACGTTTTTATAGTTTTTCTGTGTTATCTGTTGACTGCTGCTGCTGCTGCCGCTGCTATTACTATTGCCTTTTGTTGTTGTTTGTCGCTTGTGTTGTTGTTTTTGTTGTTGTTATAGTTTTAGTTGTCATTCGCTGTCGCTGCTCTGCTTCAGCTGCCGCTGCCGCTGCTTTCGTTGCGCATCTCATCTATTCGGTAACGATTGCAGCATAAGCAACGATTGCACACACACACACAAATATATTCATACTCGCACTCGAAGAATGTAAGAGCGGGTGATAAGAGAGGGAGAGAGAGAGAGGCAGGTAGTAAGAGATCCACCCAAGTGTGCGCTATTTGCCATTTGCATTTTGTGTGTCTGGGCGCGCTTTTAAAATATCTAGAACAATTAGATTATACAATTACAATTACTTGATTGAAGCATATGCATATATTTATATATACATACATATACACACACAGTTAGTCATGTAATTGTTATGACAAAGAAAAAATTAACATATTTAATTTCTTAGTTACAAGAATCTCATGATTTATATTTCACTTGTTTTTAATAATATTGCATATTATATAAGATTTCAAATAAAAATGAACAACAAGCAAGAAAAATGTACGCTTGTTTATTTTTTATTAAAAATTTTGATTTTCCTCAGTAAAAACATAAAATTTTTGTTTAACATTTCAACAGTTGGCAACACTGTGTAAAAGCTACATTTTGTTATTGCTGTTGTAAATGTTAATGTTGTTAACTGTTAAATGACAACACGCACGCGTTTTTATTTTTTATTTGTACATTTTTCGCATTTTCCCATAGTTGTTACTATTTGTGTAATTGCTTATCAGCAATGTGTACACACACACACATACACACACAACAGTTAATTGCTGATAAGAGCAAGAGACAAACTAACGCAGCTAAAATATATACATACATATATACAAATGTATATGTAGGTATGTATATGTGTATATATGACGCTTTAAAAACGCTGCTTTAAATTGAATTTGCATGAGGGCAACAAGAGAAGCATATGTATCTCAATATCGCAATATAACAGTATTACAATATCGCAATATAACAGTATCACAATATCACACGAAGCGTAACGAAGCCACAAGCCAAGTCAACAACGTGGCAAAACCTTGTTGGGGGGAGGGGGAAGGGAGAGAAGGGGTGGGAAGTGAGGTTGCCACATCAAATGAAGTTGTCTGTGACATTTACGCCTCCTGCGGCTCAAGCGACCCCAACAGAGAGAAAGAGCCAGCAGCCAGAGTGAGAGGGTGAGAGGGAGATGAGCGTCCTACATTCGCGACTGCCACTCACACAACGCTTTCCCCCTCTCTTTCCCCCCATCCTCTTTACTTCTTTCTGCCGCCCTTTGTCTTGCTTCTTCTACTTTTGTGCTATGCCTCCCTCTCTTTTTCACTTTTTGCACTTGTTCGATTGTGCGACATTTTTTATTTAACATTTTTCTTGTTGCTTTTTTTCTTTTTCTTTCAAACTGCTGCACTTTGTGTGCAGCTTTTCTTTTTTGTTTTTGTTTTGTTCTGTGTGCTCTCTCTCTCTCTTTCCTGCTACATTTCGCCTCGGGAATATTTATGGATATTTCTAAGGCAAATTATGGACATGCAATACAGCCTTGAACTCAAAGCAATGATTAAGAGAGGCAAAGGTGAAGAAGAAGCAGAAGAAGAAGCAGAAGAAGAAGTTAGTTTAGTTACATTACTCAAATATTTATTGAACGTCGGGTAAAGTAAAATGATCAGAAATATATAAAATATTGTTACAATTTAAATAAAATAGGTATAAATGTGTAGATTAAATTAAAAAAGGGATATGTAGTCGATACAGGTGAAGCGCATAAAATGTTTGCATTTCCATAGTAAGGGATGGTTGAAAGAGGGGAGAACCATAAAGCTACAACAGCAACACAATCACACATGTAAATAAATATGTACATCGTATGTAAGCATGTATGTGTAAAGAGACGGCGGCATATTTCGCCACACGGCCACGGACCATCGAAAACGTGTGCAAAACGAAAACACAGATAAGACTATAAGAAACAAAAACAATAAAAAAAAGAAACCCAACAACAATAGCAGCAGCAGCGCTTCAGCTTAGCCAACTCCCCACTCCACTCTACCCCACCCCACTCCACTCCACTCCATCCCTAACATCACGTCACACGTTTGCCATTGGAGAGTGGACAATATCGTTTGCTTATCGGTCGCATGCCATACAAATACAAATACAAATGCAAACACAGACACAAACAGACACACGCACACACTCCAATACAAGTGCATAATTGTGTGTGCCCGCTCTCCCGCTCCCGCTCTCACTCTCCCGCTCTCACTCTCGCTGCCGCAGTCTTACACTCGCAGTCACACTCACACTCACATTCAGTGCTGTTGTTTTTGCTACTCTTCAATGTCAGTTGACGGCGGCATCCCAAAAAGCATTGACAAAAAGCTTTATTACTATTATTAATTGCTGTTGCTTGCTGACTTGTTGTTGTTGTTGTTGTTGTTGTTATTGCTTTTGTCAAAGAAGAACTTGAGTTATTGAGAGAGAGAAAACTCAACAGTTTACTCTTCTTCTTCTCTCTCTCTCTCTTACACACACTTTGATGTCATCATTGGCAAGTGAAAAATTAAAGCTTTAATCACTTCAACTTTTTCTTTTTGTTATTTTTGTAAGAAATTTGCAGATACATAATTATCTTAAGGTTGTGTGTGTATATTTTACATAATATGCTATGGATATATCACTCAATTTCCACTTGCATTCCTTGTCAAAAGTTTTGCAGTTGGCAACTTTTATATTTATTTATTTTTGTTGGTTTTTTTTTTTTTTGGGGTCATTTGGGCACTTGTGCAATGACTGCATTTGCTACGCTCTGCCCTCTGCCGCTGTCGCTGCTGCTGCCGCTGCCGTTGCCTTTACTTTACTCTCTGCTCCACTCTCTTTGCGCTTTTGGCAATGTTATTTGGTCAGTTTGTTGCTGCTTTAACCCTTTTTTTTTATACTGCTTCATTTTCGTTGCTCCCATTTGTTGTTGCTGTTGTTTCTTTGGTTGTTGTTGTTGCTTTTCAGTTAACGGTACGCGCTATAGTCGACAAGCAATAATAGCAACAACAACTTAACTAACATACTTTTTTTTTGCTGCTGCTCCTCTACCCGCAAACACACACACACACATGCATACGCGGCTCTCTTTGTACGCTTTCTGGTTTTGGTTTTCTACTATAAAGCTCTGAGCGCGATTTGTTGTCGCTTTTGTCTTCTTCTTCAGCGTTTCATTTCGTTTCGTTTCGCGTTGTGTTTTTACTCGTTATGTTTTTTGTGTAGTATTTGTTGTAATTTCTTGTTGTTGTGTACAGATTCCTACGTACTTTCGCTTTTTATTTTTTTTCGCACCACGCTTTACCCCCTCTTCTTACTTCCCCTGTGCCATTCTTGTCCGTTATTATATATGTGTGTGTGTGTGCGTGTGTCTGTATATGTATGCTTCTTTTTTCTTTCTCTTCTGCTTTAATAGTGAACATTGACATGCTTAGCTGCGCATTTTAATGCGTCGCCGTCGCCGTTGACGTTGACGTCGTCGTCCCACTCTTGATGGCTTTTGTCTTCTTCTTCTTCTAATACCTTTGCTGACTTAATTCACATATTTTGTTGCTGTTGTTGTTGTTGCTTTGCTTCTTCAAACAGTTTGCCATATTGACTGAAAAAGACACTGACTGACTGACTGACTGACTAAAGTTGGAAGGTGGGTGGAGTGGGGTGTAGAGAGAGGGTAACACAATAGTTGTGGAGTTAGGGGGAGGGAGGGGAGGGGAGGGGCAGGCGTGTCACAGTTGCCTTTATTGAAAGAGAAATTAGCTGAAACTTATTTCGCTGCTGGTCGCCATCGCTTATAACGGGACACAGTTGGCCCAGTTAATTAAAGTGCGACCCCCAATGCTTTGGAAATTGACAACGATAATGTACGATAAGCAGCAAGAATGGAAAGGAGAAGGGTGTGGGGTGTGGGAGAGAGAGAGAGGGGGAGTCGCTAAAATGTTTAATTAGGGGTGTTCCAGAAATTCAAATCAACCAAAAACCCATACATTTTTGGTAGGCTTTCGGCTATTGTTCATTTGTGGAGCACCAACCTAAATAAAATTCAAAATTTGGCTTAAGATGTTTTTTTTTAATGCAACAATCGAAATGTCATCGATAGAACAAATAATTTAGAATTTTTTTGCTTAATACAAAATTATCAATTTAAATATACTCTTCAACTTTTTTTGAATTGTTGAAAATGTAAAATACATTTGTGCGAAATACATTTGTGTAAACTTTACTATATATGTAAAGCAAAAGATGTTAGAAAAAAGCCCATTAACAAAAATTGGGGTAGAGAGTAAAAGATGAAGATGATTTGAATCGATGATTGCAAATTATAATTCATAAATTAATTAATTACACTTATCTCGCAAGGTTTTTGATGCCAATTTGGCTTTAACATAAAATAAAGTATATTATTTTATACTTTGTAAATTTAAACAACATAAAAAAAAATTCTCAGTGTAAAAGATGTTATTTTTAATCTCTGATGCCAATATGTAAAGCTAGCTCTAAGCAAATATATAAATCTAAATTGGCAATAAAGTAATATCATTATTATTATTATTAATTAATAAAACTTTTTAAGAACAACATTTGGGTTGCAGTTAAAATTATCGTTAATAATTATTAAATGGTAATGTGAACTCTTATATTTATTGTGTGTGTGTGTGCGTGTGTGTGTGTTGCCTGTATGATTGTCGCACAGGTTTTTCTCGTATTTACCTTTTATACCGTTTAGTCTCAATGCCTTTTCACTAACTTTCCCTACCACTTTCTCTCTCTCTCTCTCTCTCTTTCTCGGTGTGGATACAGAACCGATAACAGCAGCACGGAATTGGCGCGTGAGAACCTCTTTCAGCCTAACATGGATGATGCAAAGCCCAATCTGAACAACAACAACAAGTCAACGTATGGAGATGCAGGCGCCACAAATGCCAGTGGCATGCAACATGGACAACGCACCATTTGCTCCATTGAGAATCATCAGTCGTCACAATTGACGAATCGCCACGGATCCAACTCCAACTCCTCCGCCTCATTATCATCTACCACATCTTCCTGCTCCTCTTCCTCCTCCTCCTCATCCTCCTGCTCAGTGAGTGCCGCAGTTGCAGCGGCAAGAAAACGTCAGTTATCGAACAGCAATCTGGTCAATGATCTGGAAATACTCGATCGTGAGCTGAGCGCCATAAATGCTCCAATGCCGCTACACGATCCGGAAATCACCCAAGGCGCCGAGCAATTGGAGAAGGCGTCACTCTCTGCCTCAAGGAAGCGACTGCGCAGCAACAGCGAGGATGAAAGCGATCGTTTGGTGCGTGAGGCATTATCACAATTCTATATGCCGCCACAGCGTCTCATATCGGCCATTGAGGATTGTCCACTGGATGTGGTTGGACTCGGAGTTGGATCTGGCGCCGGCGTCATGGATCACAATAGCAATCACAATCACAATAGCAATCACAATCACAATCACAATAATAATAAGCGTGCCAAGCTGAATGGAGCTGAACATTTGGAGCTGGTTGATTTTGATATGAATCAAAATCAAAAGGATTTCGAGGTCATCATGGATGCACTGCGTCTGGGTACGCCGAGTCCACAAAGCCACAATCCCAGCAGCGATTCATGCGGTCAGGCAGCGATGATGAGCGAATCGGCGAGCGTGTTTCACAATCTCGTTGTCACATCCCTCGAGACATGAAAGTATCAGTAAAAAACACTGAAAAAGAACATAAAAAACAAAAACAGGGCCAAGCACAGGTGCATGACCTCCAACCCCAACCCCTATCAGTCCTGCACAGGATAAAAATGAAGATGATGATGAAAGGAAAGAAAAGAAAAGCATAACCACAAATTGGCCTACAAAAAGCAACAACAGCAACAAACAAAGCAAACACACAACAAAACAAAACACACAATAAAAGAAAAGAAAACAAACAAAAACAAAAACAAAAACATTTATACTTACAATTAAAAACAAGACAAAGAGCAAAGAGTTTTTAGTTTAGGTTTTAGCGGCTAATTAATGCATAAGCTTAGACTAAGTGCTAGTTTTTTAAGTCTCGGGTTTAAGGGAGATTACAGGGGGGAAAAAAGAAAAAAGAAAAGAAAAAAAAAATAAACTGATCGGTGCGTATTACAGCATATAGAGCATAGTATAGCTATATATATATACTACTATATATGCATGTACATACAACCGATTTGGTCCTGCCTAAAAAGCGTCTCGCAATTTGTACAAACTTTGTTTGTTGGTTTTGCTTTCTTTTTCATTATTATTAGATTAAGTTTAAGCCGAGAAAGAAGAAGAAACACACATATACACATACACAACAAAAATCAAAGAATTTGTAGTCAAAAAAAAAAGAAAGAAATTGTTCAAAAAAAAAAAAACTAAAAAAAAAAAACAATATCACATATAAAGATTGGCTGAGGAGAGGAAAAGAATTAGTAAAAAGAAAAGAAAAAAAGTTTGAGATATTTGTTGATGATGCAATCAATAATCCGCTATAGTTACATTTTCATATATATAATGATTTTTTGCCATTTGCTCATTTAGACAACAAATAATTAAATTCAATTAAATTGACAAAAAAACAATATTTTGAATGCTTGGCTTAACTTCCATTTTGAACATTCCAGGCTTTAATACTCGCGGCTGAGCATTCAATTCAAAACTAAAAAAAGGGTAAAAGTGAAATCAAAAATTCTTTCCAAAAAAGCTTCTTCAAATCCAAAAACAAAATCAAAAAATAGTTCCTGCCGCCAAACGAAATTTCTCGTTACGTTTTTTAAAATTCTTATTAAAGTTTTTGTAAGCAAATGCGACACAATCTTTTAAATGAAGCTAAAAATTATCGTTCTCCTGGTCACAAAATATAAGGAAAAACTAAAGAGAACAAATGAGAATTTTAAACTTTGATGCAGTTAACAGTTAAACGTAATTTTCCCCGTCCAGTTTACAGCATTCGCTTTCAGGAGAGCATTAAATACCAAAAAATATCGAAAGTTTAAGAAAATCTACCGAATTCCAATTGTTTAGCCAGTGATAAATTGAATATTAACACAGTTGCAACAAAAAAAAAAAACAACAAAATAGGTATATATATATATATATTTGTATATATATATATATGAATTCAAAAATTAACTGTGATCCTAGGTCACGTAGCACCTATTAAATACTAAGAAACATGATATTTTTAGTTAAAGTCAAAACGGGCACACCTTTCTTAATTTTCATTTTCTATTATTTTTAATCTGTGTCTTCTGGAAGTTAATGCTTTAAACGGACGAGGGGTGAAGAGCAGGATAACGGTTTCATTTTCCTTTTTATATATATAGAAAAAAAACCAGGAAATTTTCTAATTTGCTAAACATTTTTATCTACTGTGCACAGCAAAAACAAAAAAAAAACAAGAACAACCAACAACAAAATGAAGACATTTGTTAGGAAACGTTTAGAAACAACAACAACAACAACAACAAGAACAAAATGAAACATTAAATAGCAATTTAAACAAAAAAATATATACAAAAAGTGCAATTAGAATTTTTTAAAATATTGACGCAACAAAGCAACAAAATAAGTAATAAACTTAATAACAAAATGATGAAAAAAAAACAAAACAAAATTAACAAAGTGCATTCAAAAGATATGTATAGAAAATGTAGTATTTAAAAAAACAATTGAACAGAAAATTGGACAAGCAACATCAAACAAAATACAAAACACAATTTAAGGCAAATAATAAGTAAAAACAAACAAACAAAAAAAAAAAAAAAATACAAAAAAAATTATTTTTTCTTCGAAAAAAAAAATGGCTGTGATAGAAATTTAAGTTTTTTTTTGCTTAAGAGTTATTATTATAAAAAGTAAATGAAAAACAAAAACAAAATCAAACAATGAAAATCCAACAACAAAAACATAAACATAAATACATTTATATGATCTATCAATGTTCATAAAATATAAGAAAAACATTTAGTATTAGTAAACAAAAAGAAGCGTACTGACAACAACAAAGAAAAAACAACAACAACAAGAAAAACAAAGTTGCATGCGAAGCCTAAGAGAGCGAGAGCGAGCGCATCTCTCTTGCTCGCTCGCACTCGTCGTTCGCTCACAAAAGCGCTCTCTCTCTCTCTCTCTCTCTCCATTTGCAACTTTCGCTCGCAGCTTTCATTGATTTGATTTTTGCATTTCTCTATCAAAATCGTAAGCTTTCGTTTCTGTTTCTGTTTTGGTTTCATTTTGTTTTTGTTTATTGCCTCGTTTTGTTATATGTATGTACGTTTTTTTTTTTATTAGCTGCAGCGCCAAAAAAAAAAACGTCTCAAAAATCTAAAGATCAAGAAAAACAAGAACATCATTTTGATAGAAATGCCTACAAAAGAGAAAAGAAGAAAAAACAAAACCAATTACCAACAAACTTTATGAATGTTGGCAATTACCAACTAATTATTATTATTAATATATAATTAATATCGTTATTATTATTGTATTCTTTTCCAAACTTTGGCGGGGCGTCGTTCCAAAGAATATGGCGCAATCTTAAGCGGCCAGTTTTCTAGCCTAGTTATGAAATACACACTTATTTTCATATATATAGTATACACTATATATTTACATTATTCGCATTATTATTATTATTAATTGTAATTGCCAAAAAAAGAAAAACAAAACAAAAAAAAAATGATAAAAGATTAATTTTAATGGTAAAAGAAAACGGCTTCAATTTTAATCATTCTATATTGTTAACAATCTGCAAAATAAAACACACACACATCATTTTGTTGAAAAATGTTAATACCTTAAGTTTCCTTTACAATTAAAACTATGTATTTTTTTTTCCTATTTTTTATATTGTATTATTATTTTATTTTTCGTGTTTAACTAGAAAAATTTTAGACGTACTACATAATATTATTATTAATATATATATGCGTATGACAATTATTTCCATTTTAGTTAATATTATATATTTCATGCCTTGGAGCAATTCTACTAAGCGTTCAGAGCTACAAAATAAATTATATATATATAAAATGCAAAAAAAAAAACACCTTTTGTTCTTATTATTTGAAATTGTTTTGGTTTACTTTTTAGTTGAAAGCATAAACAAACTGCTGCAAAAAAACACACACAAAAATGCCTTTGTCAAATCAAATATGAGATAAAAGTTTTTGTTTTCGTTATTAGAACTTGTTTAACTAAATTCAATTAAAGCAGTTTTTATTTGACAAATTTCAGCTGTGGCGTGATGCTACATTATATATATTTCAACTGATTTAAACAATTTACAGGGTATTTTTACTGGAACAAAGTTTAAGTTTAGTTTCAATTAAGTTGCCTGAGCTTATCTATGTATGTATGTATGCATGTATGCATGTATGTATGTATGTATGTATGTATGTATGTATGTATGTATGTATGTATGTATGTATGTATGTATGTATGTATGTATGTACGTATGTACGTATGTATGTATGTTTGTATGTATGTATGCGTAAGCAGCTTTCGTAACCTTGTTTAATTTTGTTACTCTTATTGTGTTTTTTTTTTTGTTTTTGTTGTTCTCTCGTGAGATCATCCCCAACCAAATAATATGTAGGTATTTCGGCGATTTGCTTAGCTGACCCAGCTCAGGGTTATTTCTCTTTTGGGGGTCAAATGCAACAACAGCAAGAATAACAAAATATAAACAATGCTGCCATATGCTCACATACCAAACAAAAGCTTACTAACACTGCGAGCGAGTGAGAGAGAACGTGTGTGAGAGAGAGAGAGATAGAGAGAGAGAGATAGAGAGAGAGAGAGAGAGAGAGAGAGCGAGAGAGAGAGAGCAGTTATACGTTAATTCCATTGACTGATTGCATTTCGTTTATTTTGAATGTCAAATTTTAAAGCTTCGATTTTGAATTTGCTACAAATGTTTTTAATGACCCTGTAATTGGAAAGGTGCAATGGGTCTTTTAGGTTTAGAAATGGCAATATGAAAAAAAATTCTCTTACATATAATATTTTGCAAAAAAGTTATTTCTTGTTTCTTACATATTCTTTTTCAATATTTGTTTTGGAAATTGTCCATTATATGGGCCTCATCTCAAAAAAAAACCAAAAAAAACAAATAGGGGGTGATTTATGATGAATTTAGCAAAAAAAAAATTAGATTGGGGACGCAATTGGTTTATCTTTAAAAAATCTTTGAAATTTCCATACAAAATGAACTCTTTTATTGTTGTTTTGTGCAACTTGTCATTATTGTGTTCCGTTTACCAACACTATTTTTCTTCGACTTGTCGATTTTATTACCTTTGTTTTTAATGCAGATCTTTATGTCTGTTAGCATTATGTCTGTTGCCAAAGTACAGAGTCTCTAACAGTCGGGTTTTCCTGCTAGTTACCGATAAACTCTGACGAAGAATGGGCAGTGGTTGTGTGTTTGGAAGGTGGAATGGAGGGCAAGGGAGGGAGAGAGGTAAATGGCATTGTTTCGTTGCCAATGTCACAGTCAGTCAGAGTCAACGCAGTCAACGACACGATGAGCTTGAACCTTATGCGAATCGGAACAAATTCAACATTTATGCACATAAACAAACAACAAGTTTAATAATTTGCTCGTAAGCTGATAAGACAATTTGATAAGTTGGCATTATTTGCCAATCGATTTATCGGCATAATCTATGTCTCTGCAAACCTTTAAGATAAGAGAGAGACAGAGAGAGAGAGAGAGAGAGAGAGAGAGAAAGAGAGAGAGAGAACAATTTTTGGTATGCAGATTTCCTTATGTTTATTAGTATATTTTGCTGTTTTGACTTTTTTTTTTATAAATATTTTTTAACAAACCAAATAACTTGATTGATTTAAGCCCAGGCAACGTATAAAAATATATGTGTTGATTCTTTTCAATAAATTTGAATAAAAGTCTTATTCTTTGTTCCAAAAAAAATTATAAAACACTAAACTGAAAATGAATAATAATTATGAAAAAAACAAAATTAAAAAACAAAAATGTAGTTAAATTTGATTTATTTCAAAACAATTTAACAATTAAATATTTATCTTATTCCAGTATAGGCTGTTCCAAATTATTTTTTTTGGCCTAAATTTTTTTAAACAATTAAATTTTATAAACGATGCTTGATTTTTAGTTTAGTTTGGTTTGGTTTTCATGTGTAAATAATGTTAATATTGTCGATAAAATCAAGACTTTTATAAATAACTTCCAGATAATTTGCTTCCTTTTCTTACACAGTTATTGTTTATAATGCAAATTTACAAAACTTGCTTTTTTTTAACACACACACACACTAAATAATACCTCTTAATCTATGGACCAGTTTTATGACATATTCTCTGCGTCAATTTACTTGAGTTGTATTAAGTAAACTGAGAAATAAATCAATTAAAACAAAATGAGAGAAATCACACAAAAAATCTATGCTTTCCTAATGTTATCGTTAACAAATTGAGAATCATAGATAGTACAGTTTTATGATTCTTTTTTAATTACTATATTTTCAGTATGTTGAAGCGCATTGATACACTCATACATACATACAATACAAATACACTACAATACAATACATGCTTAGATAAGTACATAAATACATATATATACACATACATATACTTATACACATCGTAGTTATAGCATAACGATGATATTTAAGGATACATAAGTGCTTTTTAATGGAATATATAGACCGCAAACGAGAATAATGAACAAAATACTTATAGTAATAAATTAATTGTATAATAGAAAACCAAATGAGAAATAAAAAGAATAATAAAAAATCCAAAAAAAAACATACATTCTTATATGTATATACATATATATATATGTATATATAAATATGTATACATACATACCTACACATGTATGTATGTATATATATGTATTTAGATATATGTAAAATATAATATATACATATATACAACATAAAAAAAACATATATACACCATATAAAATTGTACGTATTTATTATGAGTTGCTTTTAGTGTGATAATTCTTAGTAAAACGACATAAGAAAATTTGCAAAAATAAAATTGATACAAAAAAACTACAAATTGTATTTTATTTCGAAACGATATTCGTGCGAAAATTTTCTAAGGCATTTAAATTAATACTTTAGTTAAATTCTAAATATAGCGAGATAATTTTCTAATTTTATTTGAGCAAGTCTTCCGTAACAGCGTTATCGTAACAACCCATATCGGCGTTATAGAGAATGCGATTAATAAGGAACTGTACTGAATTTTTGGTATTTGTAGAGTATTTCCCGAGCTTATTGCCCATATGTTGCAAAAAGAGGTCATCATCTTGACTGGGTATACAATTTGAACTAGTCGAGAATTCACTGGACGTGGCAACACGAACATCATCACCAGCAGCAACATCATCACTAGCAGCAACATCATCACTAGCAGCAACATCATCACTAGCAGTAACAACATCACTAGCAGCAACAACATCACTAGCAGCAACATCATCACTAGCAGCAACATTATCACTAGCAGCAACATCATCACTAGCAGGAACAACATCACTAGCAGCAACATCATCACTAGCAGCAACATCATCACTAGCAGCAACATTATCACTAGCAGCAACAACATCACTAGCAGCAACATCATCACTAGCAGCAACAGAGTCTTCTGGTGGCAAGTTGCTTGAGATACACTCATTATTATCCTTGCATTGACTTTGCTGATCGGAGCGAAAATCAATTAATGGTAACATCGATTTTGTCAGTTCGTCATCCTCTTGATTATATTTACTTATGTGAAAAATTATTCGATTGTGACAGCTGTAAGAAACATAAATAATGGTCTTGTATTATCAAGAAATTGTTGTTAAATTTGGAAAAATATATATACAATATTAGATATCTGTTCAGTGGACCACATGCGCATCCGTTTACGTGACAGCTTTAATGGCTTCTCCTTCTCCTTCATCTTGTCCATATCCTTAACGGCTTGAATTTGAATTTTATTCTTTGAAAGACGCTTTAATGTCTTCTCCAATTCGATGAGACGACGCTTTTCTTGCGACTCAAAGTAATTTTTGAGCATAAAAGGGACGGATTCCTTGTGACCAAGACGCTTGATCAGATCGCTGAGCACCTCATTTTCAGGTATATCACACAATACACGTTTCAGCTCCGATTGACGTATATAGACAAGCATGCAGGCTTTTTTACTTTCGTCATCATTAATGCCGCCATAATTTTGATCGATTGCCTCTTTCTTATGGCAGCTGGAGACCACATCGTTATCAAATTTAAACCAACGTCCATCAGCCTTCGGATTTATGTAAACTACATATTGTCCGCCATAATAGTTGCCCGAGTGTACAAGTACGGAATGGAGTATATAATCGGCTGGTGTATTTTCACGAGCGGCCAAATATTGATCCAAATTGATTTCCTCATAAAACTCAAAGCGATCGTTGTCTATGGTAAAATTATTTTGAATTGGATCGTGTTGGAAACGCTTCAAGTGTATGTGCAATACCGGAGGAAGGGATGTGAATATGACACCCTTGTTTGGCTATAAAAATAAAGCAAATTAAATATAAATTAATTTGAATGATTTATCCCACTTGTAATATAATTCAATTTCAATTTATATTTAGACATTAAAATCAGCGGTGCCACAGAAATGAAAATAAATAATTGCATTTCAATTGAAAAATTTGTAATACTAGATAAAATTAAGAATTAAATCATAATATCTAAAAAAAAAAAATGGGTATTTTATGAACCAAGTAAAAGTCCGATTCTAATATGGGCCAAGAACACTTTTTTTTTTGGGGGCCACTTAGAATAATTTTTTTATAAACTATAGTCTTCTATTTACAACTATGTATACTTGAATTACAGATAAAAATATATTTATTAGCTTTCTGAAAACAAGAAGCTTTTTACAATCGGTTTTGGCATTCTAGAGCAAAAATGACAAATGTAAAAAAAAAAAAAACAGTCATTGAATAGTTTTTCAAGGTTATTTTGTTATTAAATAGTTATTATTATTGAATTTATCTACTTATTATATAATTTATCAACTTATTATATAATTTATCTACTTATTATTTAAGAAATTATCTCACTCACCCGTACACCAAATATTTCATCACATTTGCATTTGCTAGTATCATCGAGTTTTTTTATTGCAATAAAATCTGCAAATGAGTCATAGATATTTTTCTTTCCTTTAATATGTAGTTTAATGTCGTAGAAAGTTTCGTGGGGTGTTAGAATATATTTGATATTCTTCAATTTAATGTACGATGACATTTTGCCCTTAAAAAGTCCTAGAATTGTGCTCTCCGGGCACAACTCCTTCAGATTCCACTCCAATTTGTGAAGTAAATTACTTAAAAATTCTTGCACAATATGCGGTAGAAACGAATCGAGAATCTCGCAGCAAACGAAAAGTGTTAGCTTTTTGGTGTTAACTGGTCGATCACCGAACTGCAGCTCATGAAAGACCCGCTGCAGTTGAAAACTCACCCCATTGGTTTTATCATTGTTATCAGTTGGTATTCGATAAATAGCTGAACGGAATGCGTTTGTAAAATACAAAATCTGCAGCACCGAATTCAAGTATCTGGTACAGTCTCGTTGCCTTAAACCAATGTAGCCGGTGTGTCTCTTGGAATCCCATTGAATTCCGTGCGGAATATCGGCAATAACATGCACTTCGATTGTAATGCTGTCATTGTTAACATAACAGTTTTCCGGATCCATTAGAGTTTCCCAGGTTATAAAATTTCTATAACCATAATCATCATCATTAAAGTTAAATAAACGATCGATTTTGGAGCGGGTAAATGGTTTCGCATTCGACTTGTAACATACGAGACTTAATTCGGCGGTGGCATGGCATGACCAGGAGTTTGATTTACTATCAGCATTGCATTGAAGATAGACGCCTAATGCCCTATTATTGGGTATGATCAATATTCTCCATGGCAGCATACGGACATAGAAAGGCTCTGATTGTTGAGCTTCCATCTTTGGACCAATATTCTTAAAGGTATACGAGAAAATCGCTTCCGAGCGTAATTGATACTCCTCTATCTCTATCTCTTCGACCATTTGAAACTTCTCTTCCTCTTCTTCCTCGTCCTCCATGAGATACTTCTCAAACTCATAGTCCATGAGATATTTCTCTTTCTCGGAGTTCATTGATTGGAGCTGTTGTTGTTATTGAATGAAATATTATTATTAATTAATTTTACAGAGTCAAACCATTTTATGCATTAAAATTTTGAAAAAAAAGTCTAAATATAATATATTCCTAAATGTTACAGCTACGTATGTTATGTATGCTTTTGAATATTTCTAGATTTTTTGCTTACTTTAAAATTCTTGGACTTTCTAAGAAAAAAACCGATTCTAACGAAATATAATATAGGTCAAACGCTTGAAATAATGATAATGCGACTTAAAAAAAAGGGGCCGATAACGAGACTCAACAAACTTGCTTAGTTTTTTACAATTTATTTTTTAGTGTGAATTTTTTGGTTGCTTTTAGGCTAATTATTTAAAAATGATCGAAATTGCCTAAATTCAATTAGATCAGGATAAATTCATAACCGGAAATGTTCGTATATGAATCATTCGTTCGTGAATCAAATGAACGAGTGATATTAAACTCGATGGGAATATAACAGAGTGCAAAAATAAACAGCAGAAGTATTCACTCACCATAGTATTTGCAGCGGGCTTTATGGAGCGAGCGTTATAGAACAACTAAGCGTATTTAAAAAAAAAGAGGCGGCAAATAGCCGCTTTCGTCATATTCACTCGGCAAAAGCCGATTGCTGACAATAAAACCCAGAGAGGCTTTTGTGCTGAGAGAGCAGAGCGCCACACGTATATATAATATTTTGTACCATAAGTGTACCTATTTCGAATATAGTGTACCATATCTTTACATTTGTACTATATTTCAATTTAACAATGTCTTGTTAAAATATATTGAGTTGATCAATGTATTATTTGACGTAAAAAATAATAAATGGTTGCCATTCTTAAATAAAGCTTGCCAAATCATTCGCAATGTCATTATTGAAACAATATATGTCGGTTTTAGAGAGTACGATTAATAAGGGACTGTAATGGTGGATTCACAGTAGCCTTTTCCGCGAGCTTCATAGAGCGAACATTGTAGAATTACTGAGCATTTAAAAAATGGGTGTTTGTGATATCGCTTGGCAAAATCCGAATACTGAAAAAAAAAGAAGGCTGCAGAGAGAGAGCAATGGAGAGCGTCAAGCGTTTTGCATTCACATCATGAATAAATATCGAACCATAAAAATAGTGTACCATATTTGTAAGCATATGGCTAATTTTTTTTATTATTTAGTTAAAGTTTGACGTAAAATGTGTAGAAACTAATTAAGAAATTTAAATTCATGACTATCATATGTCTTAGTTAAAATTTAGGAATTAATTTTTATAAATTTCACTACTGAATAAAGTGAAACTTAAAACTAAAAATGTAACCACTCGCGTTTTTTTTTTTTATTATTTTTATAAATTAGCGTTACGTATACATCTGGGGTTTTTTTTAAAATAAAACCGTTCAATTTGTTTTGCTTCTGCTGTTAACTAACATTTGAGCGCACTGTTAACAACAGCGCCATCTGGTGCTAGGTCACCTAGCATCTGTACATGTGTTTTTAAAAAAGTGGAGCCACCTTTTGTCTGTTTCGAGAAACGTACAATTGAAGAAATGAACAAAATTAACACGCGAACTATATGAACTTACAATCAGGAATGTTCATGCATTTTAGGTCAATCGAACTTGTTCTGACCGATTCAATACAAAATCGGTTCCGGCGCGCTTTTTAAATTTTCAATTTATTTAATTTATTCATAAATATGTATTTCAGTTCACATAATAAATTTAAAGTTATTTCGCAAAAATTCAAAATAAATAATGTTATGCCATATGCAATGTGTTTGTATTGGGCGCCGCTCTAAAAACCGCTCGCGATTCCTCATTCGAACAAAAGCGTTTGGAAAAACCGCGCTAAAGAATCCAAATTCGGCTTGGCATATTTTTGCGAGCTTAGCTATTTTATAGCTAGTGTCCACAATTTTCTGAGTTAAATTGCTGAACAAATTTAAAAATTGCTATTGGTCGAATATATTCGATATATTTCTTCTAAAAGTACGCAAGTATGCATTCCTAAACAAATTTGCGTAATAAATACTGGTATTAAATACGAAATATTATGATTTTTATATTTACAAGTGGCTAGGTCCAGTTCAATAGCTTCAGCTTTCCCTTTATAATTTCCCAGTTGAGAAAGGAGTGAAAATGGCAGGACTGAGGTTAATAGAGATCGCAAAATAAATCGATATGATACATCGAAAGAGAGGAGAGAGTGATGGAAATAAATATCGAATTCCCTCATATAAATGAAAGAAAAGTCGTGAACTATTTATCATTGATTAATTATATATGTTTTATTTTTTTAATAAGATAGTTTTGAGAATAACAGTACAATTTAGAAAGAGATAACATAGTGGAAAGAGAGAAAGAGAACAAAGAGATAAAGAGGTGATGAGCTAGTTAAAGGTTCTTGTTCTTGCGTGTAGTATAACAACTAAATACAATTATATAGTTTAATATTCTTTTTTTAATATGTATGCTTAAACAAAACAACATACAGCTGACAATCTTTCGCCCACTCTCAGACCTCCGTTTCCCCCCTTAATCCGTCGGCAGCTCCTAACTGAAACTTTTTGCTGACAGTTTTGTCAGTTGTCTTCAGTTTTTTAAATGCATTTCTTGTGTATATTTTTTTGTTTTTGCATTTAACAAATACATATAATTTAGTGTGGGATGGAAACGGGGCTAATGGGAAGGTTATATTTCTATCCGATTTGCCACAACTTTCGTGTTATTCTTGTTTAAACGCTAAGAGTTTGTTTTTTTCGTGTTATGTTTTTAAACTTTGTTCAACAATTTGCGAATACTACAAAATACCATAAACATCTATAATATACATCGAAGTGTGCGTTTGTAGGTGTGTGTGGGTGTGTGTGTGTGGGTGTGTGTGTGTGTGTGTGTGTGTGTGTGTGTGTGTGTGTGTGTGTGTGTGTGTGTGTGTGTGGGTGTGTGTGTGTGTGGGGTGTGTGTGTGTGTGTGTGTGTGTGTGTGTGTGTGTGTGTGTGTGTGTGTGTGTGTGTGTGTGTGTGTGTGTGTGTGTGTGTGTGTGTGTGTGTGTGTGTGTGTGTGTGTGTGTGTGTGTGTGTGTGTGTGTAAGCATTCCCGTTTTAGCCAGAGCAGGCCGTGCACAGCGGCAAATTATCCTCCAAGGCAAATGTGCTGGCCGTAATGGGCGTGGCGCATTTCTATAAAACACACATAAAGAAAATATCATAAATTTGCTATAAATATAAGTAAGCGCACCTATGGTCAAAATAATAAGTACACTCACGAATTTGAATTTTAATTTAATTATTTAAATTTTATACTTGTTAAAATATTCAATATAAATATATAATATATATGTTAAAATATATAATATATATTCATGTACATATAGCTAAGTGTTTAAACTTAAAACCAAATAGAGGCATTTGCTTAATTTTCGAAAACTTACAGGTTTTTTTTGTGTGTTTTCAATTTAAAAGAAAACTAAATAAATATCGATTGACATGTTGACTTACAAACATTTCGATTTAAACGTTTTTACCGACAAGTGTTAGCTAATGTTTTTATTATTTTGACCATGGGTGTATGTGTATTTAAGTATGCACACGCATTTACCTTGCACTTGAAGCAATCGCGATGCCATTTGGCATTCAATGCAACAATGGCATTCTCCGTTATGGGCTGACTGCAGCCGGCGCAACGTGCCGCAAAAAGTTGCTCAAAATCGAGACGGCAATAGGGACGTCCGTCCCGCTCGTAGAACGACGTTCCCACCAGTGGCTTTTTACAGGGTCCGCCGCAAACAAAGCATTCCTCGTGCCACGATTGCTCCATGGCCTTGATCGTTCGCTGCAAGGAGAAGGAAAATGTGGAGGAATGTGAGAATTCAATTTGACCATATCGTATTTTTTTATATGTCTTATATAATCATAATCTTTGACAATTATAATCGCCTAATCACAATCAAAGCCAATCAATCGCACACACCCACCTAATCAACCAATGCTTGCTGGCGATCTTACATATATATATATATATATATATATATATATATATATATACATACATACAATAATTGCAACTTCTTGCAATCGAAGCCGCACTGCAAATGCTCTAATTTCTAAGTTTTTTTTTTTTTATATTTCATTATCCCTTTAGACCAGGGACAGTAAAAATTGATTTTTTTATTTTTGTTTTTCAATTGAAAAAATCATTCATTTCCAATAAATTAAATAATAATATAGTAAAAATTGATTTTTTTGTTTTTCAATTGAACAAATCATTCATTTCCAATAAAGTAAATAATGACAAAGTGAATAAAAAAGTGAAATGTACAAAAAAATTTCTTTAAGTGTAATCTATGCCATTTCAATATGATCTTTAAAATTATGATTTATATTAAAAAATAAAACTCAAGAAATAATCATTATTTTAGTGAAAAAAAATATGAAATTCAATAGTGATTATTTCTTGAGTTATACATTTTTTAATTTCGAAACCATTGGAATGAATAGTATTATGTTTTTCTATGGGTAATAAAAATGTGTATCTTATATGCATTTTTAAAATTGATTTAGATAGTTGTAATTTTTTTTTGAGATCATAATTTTTTATTATAACTGTAACAAAGAAAGACAAATAAATTTAAATCTTAACAGTTTTGAAAAAGAAAGAAGAACTTTAAATTGTAAGATCTTAATCTTAAGTTCATGAAAATGTTATGCAATTGGCGCAACTTAAATCGAAACAAATTTATAATGATGTACAGCTGTTCACTAATTGCCAAATGTATTAACAGATTCATACATATGCTGATATAGAGACAGATATTAAGATAGAGATAGAGATTGCGTTTGAGAGAACTGATTGCCTTAATAGTTGATGAGCTGGATAAACAAGCTGTGCGCTTTGTCATTTAAATAGATATCATTATTATTATATCATTATGCATTTACAAGTTTTATAAGAAGAAATGTTGACATTAGCAATATAGTACTTATAACAATTGCCGTTAATAAAACGCCCAAGTTTATGGCAAACAGACGACAACGACAACGACAACGATCGGCGATGTCATCAATGTGAATCTTATGAGTAAGCGCTGTGTAATTGTACCAATCTAGTTCCGGGTAAAGTATTTTATTTTATTTAAGATAAAGGCGGTTCTCATAAAGTCAAGTTCTATTGACAATATATTTAAGATTTATGAATTTATGATGAGCATAAACTGTGGAAAAGTAAATATAATTTGATTAGGCAGGCGCCATAATGATTATAACTTTACAATATACATTAAAAATAAAAACCTGTTGATTTTTACTTAATTATTAAATACTTGATCTAACAAAAAAGGTACAAAATGAATATTTAAATTACAATTTTATTTTTTAAATTAAAGTATCTGCTGTGTTTCAGAAATTTTTTTTAGAGATTTTAAAGTGAAATGTTCCTAAAATGTCAAAGATTTAATTTTTTCGAACCTTTTTTTGCAGCATTTTTATTCAGTTTAAAGATATTTTAATTCATTTTAATAAATATTAAATATTGTCAAATCTTAAGAATATATCTTATTAAATGCTTGATCTAAAAAAAGGTACAAAATAAATATTTAAATAAAAATTTTATTTTTTAAATTTAAGTATCTGGTCTGTTCCAGAAATTTTTTTTAGAGATTTTAAAGTAAAATGTTCCTAAAATGTAAGAGATTTAATTTTTTTAAACCTTTTTTTTTTCAGTATTTTGATTCAGTTTAAAGATATTTTATTTAATTTAAATAAATATTATATATTGTCAAATCTTAAGAATTTTTTTATTCATTTGAATGCAATGGATTTTTGTTTTCAGGAACAACAACTATTGGGTTTGGGTTGCTTTAGCGCTTTAAGAGATTTATAGAACACATATATAATTCTAATTTAAATTAATTCTATCTTTATTTGTAATCTTTAATTTAATTTTTATACATGGATTTTTTGGTTTCTTGCCGACTGCTCTTAGTCGCGCATAAATAAACAAAAAAAAAAAAAATATGCTCTAATTTCTAGATCTTTTTACAATTATTTACTTAAAAATTTATAATGAGAAAATGTTGAATTTGAATATTATATTGTAAGCTGAGTACTCACCTCCAAAATGGGTTGTTTGCAACCGAAACAGGTGCCCGAATAATTGCTCACAAAGCAATCGGAGCAAACGGGCTCCTCGCTCTGTATGTGGAATGTGGCCTCGGTGATGGGACGATGGCAATCCTTGCAGGCAAAGTGCTCCGGATGCCAGGTCTTGCCCAGGGCCGTAATAATCCTTTGCTGTATGACCTCATTGCACTTGTGACAAATCGATACGGGCTCTGACTGAAGAAATAGATATGGAAATGGAAATGGAAATGGAATAATTGGTATGAGCATCACGTGGGAAAGGCGTTCAAATATTTCATAATATTTCTTAAATGAATAACTAAATGAGTACGTGTGTGTCTGTGTGAGTCAATGATATGAATAATGGGAGTATTTCTTTTTTTGTTTCGTCTACAGACTCGACTTACATATATTGACATGCCTTGAGTTCAAAAACCGCAACAACAATGAAAGATTTGCGTAATTCAATGCAAATTTCAAACCTCAGAGCCCCTACAGACTTCCTCAGACCCCAGATCCCCTCAGAATATCCCATATTCCATACCTCTAACCGCAACACAAAGAACAATAATAATATAATATGTATTTAATACTAATAAAAAGATGAGCATCCGCATTAAATCATTTTGATTGCATATTATAAAGTAATGTTTTTTTCAGTGCGCGGTTCGTACTAAAAGTTCTCAACGTTTTGAAGTGTTTCTTTTTCTGTCATTCAATCAACACGTAAACTTTGAAACATTTTTATTGCATATTGTTTAGTCTGATTTTATTAAGTAATTATTCATGGAAATTATTTTTCTTTATTTTATTTAATTGAAAAAAAGGCAAAAATAGTTTATTGTGTAAACACGAATTATATCAAAAATTTAAGAGATATTTGGTTAGTAAGTGGAATAACTCACTTAAGATTTTTTATCTTATAAAAAAACATGCAGAAATAGAGATCGTAATCTCAAATTCCTATTCAAAAAATCTATCTTACAGGTTGTTTCAAAAGTTGGAAATTAAAAGTAATAACTACACTGAATATGAATAAACTTTTTAATTCAGAGTTTTTAAATTTTTTCAGCTCCAAAAAGTATGCAATAAATTTGAAAGTTGCAAATGTATAAGGAAAACATTACGAAATAAGTGAAATTTTCACAAAACTTAAGCAAAACAATTTGCGAATTTGCATTTGAAATGTCTGCCACCATATTTGGGGCATTCCCTTTTGAACAAGATAATTGATGGCAAATCAACTGACTGACTAAAAGGTGACTGAGTTAATTGTTATTACAGATGTGATAATAAACATTAACAACGATTGATTGTAATTGCGATAATAAACATTAACTTTGAATTGTTAATGTGTGTGTGTGTGTTGTGTCCAAGGCGATCGAGCCTTACATGTCCATCTGCTGCTGGCGTTGCGCCAACTTTTCGGGCCACCCACGCAGCGATGCGTCGACGTCGACGTTGACGTCGACATTGGCTGCGACTGCGACGTCGACTGTGACTGGACATAGATGGACAATTGTGACAATTGGTGTCAATGTTGCAAGTTTGATGGGGCAGCAGCTGAAGGTGTTGCAGCTGTTAAATGATAGCGGAACGCAAGCTAACGGCAAATTGCTTAGCTAACGGTTAATTGGGGGACGCATTAAATGAAAATTGTTGCTCATAAAAATGAAAAATCGCTGCAAGTCATAAATTTAGGCAATTAAAATGCTGCACTTTTCAAATGTGTTTGGTTGAACAGGAGGGGGGGGAGGGTGTGTGTGTGTGTGTGTGTAAGTGTGTGCTTATGCAAGTGTGTGTGTGTGTGTGTGTATGCTCTCCAAATTTAATTTTCTCGTATTAAACGCACATTAATTTCTCGACGGGCAATTGCGGGCACTTGTTGTTGTTGCTGTTGCTGTTGTTCTTGTTGTTGTTATATGTAGTTGTTGTTCTACTTGCTTATTTAAAGTTTGCGCCAGATGTAGCAACAACAAAAACAACAGCAACAAAGACGGCGACGTCTCACTTAGATCATCGCTAGAGTTAGAATTGAATTAAACAAATGAACAATCAACGAAACGAAAGGGAAATCTCAAAGAGAGAGAGAGAGAGAGAGAGCGAGAGAGAGAGAGAGAGAGGGGTTAGAGCGCCGAAGAGAGTGCGGCAGAGAAAGAGAAAGAGCGAAGTTTGACTGTTTATAACCCTACAACAACAACAGCAACAACAACAACAACAACAACAACAGCAGCAACAGCAACAACAACAACAACAGCAGCAACAGGCAGCTAAACGACAGCGTTAAATTTTATGAACAATTTGGCGCTTTTAAACGAACGAACAGCAACAAAAAACCAAAAAAGCCAACAAAAAACAAATCTTGCAAAAAATATAACAAACGATTCAATACAGTGAACCGAAGTGTTAATACACTGCCAACAAAAATTAAATATTTGATTTAAGTAACATTAGTTTACTTATACATTATAATTATTTACTCAAATAATTTATAGTTAAATTAAAAAAAAAATTCTTAAGAAAGAAAGTTTTACATTGGTAAGTCGAGTATTTAATACATTTGCAGATCACTGTAGATTCTTAAGCCAGTTGATATATTAAGGGCCGATTTTTCAATGTCTCCTTAACTTTTATAAAATAGATAGATTCAAATTTGACATTGATTTCTATATATTTTACGTCGAAATATCTGTTGTATATTGTAGTAATATTTAGCACACGTAGTCATAAATAGTATGTAAGACTGTATTATATTGTAAATAGTGTTATTTATTAATTATATTTATCGCACTGTAAATATAATTAATCATTTATCGATTACTATAAAGCGCCCTCTGGCGTGAATAAGAGTTAGCTTAAGAACGCATGATTGTATTGGAAAATGCAGCAAGCGTCACTTTTTGAAGAGACGCCGCCCAGTTAAGACTGAGTAAATTATAAAAGATCGGAAATCTGAGTGTTTACTTATTAAAATAACCCCTGAATAGAATATGTTAGTTATCAAACCCCTTAAATACACATTGAAAAACCGGTCCTAAGTAACGTCAAATAATTATTACCTTTAAAGTAAAATAAATTCAAAATAAATAAAAATGTGTTATTATTCAGTTAAAAAATATAATTAATTTTAAATTATTATAATTCTTATGAATTAAGAAGTGCTTAGTAAAAAAATAATGGTATTCATTTATCACATTATATAGAACTGTGTAATTTTATTATTATCCAACTCAATTTACGCATTTCTTTTACTTATAACGTGAGGTTCCCTATCGACTATCGATATCGATATCCAATGTATATAGTGTTGCTTAGCAATTAAATTAACATTAACAGATCGAAACAAACAGGATATGCAAATTGTATTATAAATAAACAGAATAAAAACTAAATATATATAGAGCATTACAAACTGAACAATATTTAATATAAGAAATAACATTTGTTAACATATTGAGCATAAGAATAATTTCCAAAAAGTATAATATATAGACCTTGGGTTTGCAGCTCACCTGAGCTCCCTGACGCATCTATAACATAACGAATATATGCAGTTTCTTATTGCTGTTTGTTTATATAGAATTTGTGAGTTGTTATCAGTTAATTGCAACAATCAAAGCGCCGACTCCGTTGCTAAGTGAAACATCAACAACAATGGCAACAACAATAACAACAAAAACAACAACAATAATTAATAATAAACGTAAACAATTTAGCCGGCAAAGTTTTCCCCTTGAAAAGCCAACAATAAAAACAATAACAATAACAAACACTAACAACAATAATGAGGCAGCGAGGAAACCGCAATAAGTCAAAACAATTCATTTAGATTTTTGTTGAATTTGTTTTTGTAGTTTGCTTATTCAAATGCGATAATTAAAATATTGCACAAATGAATCATACATCTAGTATATATATAGATGTGTGTGTATAATGTGTGTGTGTGTGTGTGTGTGTGTGTGATAGTGTTGGGGGAGGAGGTTAGGCATATAAAAACGCAATTGTTGTAGCCCCATCAATCAGAGCTGTCAATCAACAAGGCGCTAAGTTTAGCTGCTCTTAGCCAACATTGCGTATACGTAATTGCCATTTGAACTGCAGATGCTCGAAGCATACATAAAAAGACCACTTAACATGTGGCACACAACACAAATTGAAAGAGAAAATTAAATTAAAATTAATGAAATATAAAAGAATATATCAACATATTGATATGTACATATATCGATTATTCCTTTGGATAGCATTTCTTTTTCTATAAATATAGACTGCAGATCGATCAACTTTTCCCATCGATTCCGACTGAAAGCAATTCTTTCGTATAAAGAATCCACAATTGGAATCGAACTAAAAACTCCTCAACTTAGTGCATTCCAGAATTTGGAAACGCCTGATATTCGAAATTCCAATAGAATTATTTTGTATAAAATATTCAAAAAATTATTAAATGTTTCTTTCAAGCTGAATTCGAATTTCCGCAGAAAATACAGCATTCTAATTATAATCATTAAAATATTTGAATTACTGATCGATTACTATATTTATATTTATATATTGATGACATTTAAGCGATTTGAACGAATTTTTAGCTAATTGGAATTGTTTCAAGGAATTACAACAAATGTTATAATACTATTTGGAAATGGGAAAAAATTTAGCAATTGATAAATTAGTCAAGTTGAGTTCAATCTATAGTTAATCATTCCGTTGATAATAAAATATGTTTGACTTTATTAAAATAAGGAGTATATTTAAAGGACTTTTTTAATAGATCTGAGAACTGTACTATGCGAAATAGCTCTTCGATTTTTTTAATTTAAAGTTAATTTAAAACATAAATTACATCATATAATATTTGTTTGATTGAAAAAGCTAGGAAATCTGATATCATGATTTTAGGACATTATATGCTTTCATTTCAGGCAAAGTAAAGTAAAAAAGTAAAAGTATTCAGAGTTTTTGCTACAAAAAAAAAAAAAGTATGCGAAGAATTCAAATTTATTATTTATTAGCATTTTAATTTTGAACATAATCAGACAACAAGATAATATTTAAAGCAATCATTTTGCGTTTCTGTTAAGGGAAGTTAAAAATGAATCATTCAAATCGATTGATTGCCAAATTTAGTATCGGAATGCTGAGCTCGATAAGAAGAAGAGCATAAAAAGAATGTATAGAAGAAGACAACAAAATGATGTCAGAGCAGAGCTCAAAAGTCCAAAAGTTAAAAGAAACACACAGAAAATCGATTATTAAGTTCTATGCGATCATTGTTAAATCTGGATCTATGATCTTTAATCGAATTGACTTGAAACTCTTTGCACTGTTACTTTTTGACTTTCCCAAGCAGCTGACAAAGACGTGTGGGACGTCGAGACACCCAACTTTGAATTGCCTCAAGTTTTGTGTCGACACTTGCAAAACATTTTTTATTTTTTTATTTTATTTTAATGTATTTTTTTTTGGGAAAGTTTTCGAGTTCGCCCACTGAAAAAGAGACGTGGACACTGAAGGTGGCCCAGGTTCAAGCCCAAAAACTCAGTTAACTCAGTTGCCCATTGAAATCGAATTGTTTTTCAATTTTTGTGTGTGTGCGTCTTTTAATTTTATTTGTATTCTGTGGCTTTTTTTTCCCCCCTCATTTTTTTAAATGTATATAGTTTTTTTTTGCTTCTTTCTTTTAGTATGATAATTAACATAAATACTAATAAGGCAAGTCGGGGCCATTTGGAGAGGCGCTTTGTGTGCGTGAGTTTTTTTTTTTTTTTTATTTATTTTGGGTAGGCAGCTCATAAAAAGCTCAGGAAAACAGCAGACAGAAAACAACAAAACATAAAAAACAAACACAAAATGACAGTTTTTTTTTGAGTTTTTAGTTTGTAACACTTGAAAATTCCACACACTATGAATATTACACCAAAGTTGGCGTCGTCGACGACACTTCAAACAGCCAACGGACGTGGCATGTGGCGTATACGTAACGTCATAGTGGCAACCTGTTTGCTAAGCAAACGCCCACGTGCCACAAAATTTAAGGCGGGGGGCAAAACCAGCTCGAAATTCGAAATTCTAATGATGCATAGACCACAGTCTCGACACTGAGTCTATGAATGGAGATCCATAATCTGTGTATTTGCTGTAGCCAACAACAAACACATGACAATGTCTCTTTCTCTTTCTCTCTATCTTTTTCCCTCTCTTACCTCTTCGCTTGCCAACATGATTTGTTTTGACTGATACGTTATTTATGATGGTTCAAAAGGGATTTGCATAGAATTACTTACCATTTTTTTTGCTAGCTTCTTCGATTTACTTTTTTAGTTGACGCGAAATTTGTTTAATTTTTCGGGTTTTCTTTTTTTATTTTGCTTGATTTGGAGGGGGATTTTTTTTTGATTTTGCAACTTGAACAAAAAAAAAAGTAATTTACTTGCTTGATTTATCGTATTAACAATAAAGCGTTTGACGTAACGAGCAAAACTGACAAAAAAAATTTACGAGCACTTATAATAACAACTAAAATGAAAAAATTAAGTGTTTGAATATTGTTAACCAAAACTAAAAAAGAATATACAAGAAATAAATATATACTTATATATTTAATATATAAAACAAAATAACTACCTCAAGTTGTTCTAAAAATGTTGTTGCTATGTGCCAGCTGTGTGATACAGTCAAACTTCGTTATGGCAAACTAGTTAAAACTACGAAAATGATTTATTATAACAAAGTACAAAAACTATATGATACTCAGTAAATTTATTCAATAATAAAGTTGTCATTCTAGAGATTAAAAAAATTAGGAGAGAGGAATATTTGCAGTTAAATAACAAATTTGTTAAAAAAGACTAGAGGGTTAATTTTAATTTAATATTATGTATTTATATGCACTCTAGAAACTATTTGAGATATACATACAGATGGCTTTAAAATTAATAACAATGCGTATTATTTTATATACATAAATAATCTACTGTAAATTATATTAAAATTCACTATAGAGAAGTATTACAGTACTGAAGAAAAAAAATAGTTTACTATATTGAAGCTTGACTGTTTTTCATAATTGTGTGAATAATTAGCAAGACAATTGATGCAATTCATTACATGATAAATGAAGAATGTAACTTAACGAGCAGCCCTCGCAATAGCTGAGCTACTGTTGTCGTCAGAGCAAAAACAAAAACAACAACAACAACAAAGTTTTACTGGAGGGCAACCTAGTTAGGCGCAGTCTGTTGACACTAAGGGTGAAGAGTGAGCGGGAGAGGGAAGAGGGGAAAAGGTGAGAAGAGGTTGATAGTCAGCAATAACAACAAGTGAGGCGGCAACTCAAAAGTCAAAATCAAAACAAAATACACACACACACACTCACACAACATAACGAATAAGCACATATGACAGCAACAACAATAAGAACATCTCACAAAAAAAAAATATGTACAAAAATAATATATGAAATAATAATAATAAATTGTAACAATTACATTGCTGTTCGTACAAATTTCAGTTGAAAAATTGATCGAAAAACAAAGAAAGACGAAAATCAAATCAAATCAAGGGGCGAACCGCGAACCGTTAAAACCGTTAAACTACCGTTAAGCTGATTAACTCTGATACCGTTACACCGCTATATCGTTATACCGTTATACCATAAACCGAACCGAACCGGCGAGCGTCGACCAAGAAACTGAAACCGAAACCGAAACGAGGCAGCGAGTCAGCAGCAAAATAGCAAACAGCGGGCAGAGACGTCGACGTCAGCAGCAGAAGCAGCAGCAGCAGCAGAAAATGGACGTCAAGTTGCTGACGGAGCTGCGGCTCGAGGGCAGCGTGCGCAGGCGTCGCAGCAGCGCAGCGCAACAACAACAGCAACAGCAACAGCAACAACAACAATCACAGACATTGCAGCGCGGCAAGTTGACGCGTCAGGAACGTGCCCTAGGTGGCGCCACCAGAAGCAAGATCGCCAGCAAGACGCCAACGTCCGCTGTGGCGGTGGTGCCACCCAGTCGACAGAGCCGCAAGAGCAGCAGCAGCAACAACAACAATCGCAGGGAGCGGGAAAGGGAGCGAGAGCGAGAACGGGAACGTGAACGGGAACGTGAACGGGAACGGGAATCCCCACTGACTTTGTCCCGTGTGGCCTTTGGACGCACTTGCTCGGGTCGTGCCACAACGGGGCATGCCACACTACCCCCACCCCCAGCAGCGGCTCCCGTGTGTCACCGCGGACTGAAGCATCGGCTGGACACGCCACGTCCAATGGCCAGGCCGATGGCAGCGGCGCACGAGCAGCTCGAGTTGCTGCTCACGCGCATTGAGCGAGACTCCGAGGTGGACATGACGCCAACGCCAACGCCGATGCCGATGCCAATGCGAATGCCAACGTCGACGTCAGCGCCACGGCGACGCAAGTCGGCGGCAGCGCGCACAGTGCGCAGGCAAATGGAGCATCCGCCACCGGTGCCGACGGTGACGCCGCTAAGCAGTGCGCGCAACAACAAAAGCAACAACTATGACCAGCTGCAATCAACTGTTGCTACCACAACAACAACAACAACCACAACAACAACAGTTGCCACCACGTTAACCAATACAGCGGCGACAGCGACTGCGACTGCAGCGGCAACTGCGACTGCGACAGCGGCAACCTTTGTCCCTCTCACACAGAATCCACAACTGCTGACGCCGGAGAAGCGTCGAGCGCTGTTCGAGCTGCTATCGCGGGCAGAGCAGCATGATCAGGAGATCGTTAACATATTGCGCAGCGAGGTCAGCGATGCCGGTGATCCGTCCAGGGATGCAATGCGTCGAACATTGCAGATGCTGTAAGTACTCTAAACAACAATAACAACAATAACAGCAACAACAACAACATCAACAAATCAAACGGTTAGAAACGCAGTCAACGTCGCTGTCATCAACGCAGTCAGCGTCGTCGTTTTGTGTGTGCAAATGATGTCATCGTCGCTCTGAGTGAGAGCAAACGCGAACGCTCTCTCTTTAGCCTTTTTGGCTTTGCCCTCGCTTCGCTCGCACTCGCACTCTCACTCTCCCACACAACACACACGTACACACACACTCATGCATGTCGTGTTGTTGCTCCAGTCAGCTGCCAATGCGCTGCTGACGCCATCGAAAGCGCTGACTGCGCTGCCTTGTGGAGTTACTCACCCAACGGCGACTCCAAGCTCGCTCGCTTTTGCAAATACGGCAACAACAAACAAAAATAGCAGCAATAACAACAGTTAACTGTCAATGTCTTTGCTGTTGTTGTCTTTGTTTTTGTTTGCCGCCCTGCGTTGCAATTAGAAGTACATATATATTTACTACCAGCAGCAGCTACCTCTACACACAACTCGGCACACTCTACACTCTACACACAACTCTACAACTCTACACTCACACTAACCAACACTGTTCAGATGGCTTTATTTGCAGCCCATTGATAATTGTCTTTCAATTTAAAGTTGAGCTTGACCCTAGAACCTAAAGAATACAGTACCATACAGTATGTCAAGTAATTTTAATGGCAAACAAAAAAAATTAGATATTTACCTTTAATAAATAATTTAAAACATTTAAAAAAAAGGTAAATAAATTATTCTGTTAGATTTTAAATTTCTTCATATTTTTTCCAATTTTGGAAAAAAAATTCATTTTCTTCGATTTCAAATTTTGTTATTTTTAAAAAGTTTCATTATCTGAAAACAACTATTCTATATTTTTCGAATGTGTATTTATGATTTTCTTTAAATAATTATTTGTTTACATTTTTTTTTTTTGTTCTAAAAACTATTTATTCTATTTGCTACTTGTACTGTAACTACGCTAGTCATATTTTATAACTTATCTGTGTTATCTATTATCCGGTATCACTCTTCATCAACATGGGCTTTATGTGTTGTACTTCAATTTTTTAACTAGTGGAACAGTTGAAGATAGACGGACAGACGGACAGACAGAAGGAAATGAGTAAATCGACGTTGCGCGTCATATTGATAAGGTATGGGAATACCCTATAAATAGGCATTCCCACCTTGAGTTAAAGGTAGAAATTAGTTGCACAAATCAAATTACACAAAACATAGTTATTAAATTAACATTTATTTGAAAATTTTATTCAGCCATCTTTGTAGAGTATCTGCAAGTCGAACGCCTCTTAACATAACAAAAGCTCATAATTTATAATTTAAGTCTAAAGACACGTTTGTTTTTTTTTTTAACTTAAGTTACATTTTAATTATACAGACTTGTTTATGTTAACATCAAACTGTTAACGCCGTCAAGCTGTTAACGTCACATTAACATTTGACAAGTTACAAACGTTCCACATATCATTTAAAAATGTTTCAGAATTTATTAACTTTTTACTTGGGATAGGTTTTGAAACTCGCCTTAAGTTGAACAAATTGAGAATTGCTATTTGTATGGTGTAAAATTGTGTTTTTTTTTGTGTAAAATTTTCTAAATAAATGAATTTTTAGAGATAGTTTCTCCAAGTTTTTGAAGATAATTGTAGAATTTTAATTTCATTTTCTGTACTCAGCAAGATCTTTAAATAAAGACGTTGGCGCCCAAATTGGGGCGCTCTAAACCCGCAACGTCTCTTATCGGATTATATGCTCACATAAAAATAAAATAGAATAAAATTGCTTAGATTGTATGTAGTAGTTGTAGAGAGAGAGTATAAATTGGTTTCTCCCCTTTAGCAACCTACCTGACGTTAGCACCTGAGCCCAACCTGAGCTATTTGGCAACTGTTTTTGCAGTTGCGCTCGCCTGATTTGAGGAATTCTTCTAATCAAACAAATATTACGACCAAATAATCGACAACTGTTTGCAATTGAAATTCACGTTAATATTTTTTTTCACTTTGTTTTTTTTTTTTTTGAGATAAAATTTGCACATTCAGAAAAAATAGTTGGATGAGAGTATGAGACGCTATTTGCCTACCGGTTTCCCCTCTTTCCTTTCCCTCATTCCCCATTTCACTCATATTTTCCGTTTCCCTTCCACTTTGCCCTTTAGCTGCTGACAATGTTCTGGGCTTTGGGAATTGGGATTGTGTTGAGGTTCGAGTGGGGAACTTGATGACTATACCTTGGCTTTGTCATAATTCTCTTTCTCTTTTTTGTTGCTGCGCTTTATTTGTTTGATCAATAAATTTGCGCGTCGCCCCAAAACATAAAAAAAAACAAAAATAACAAAAAAGAACAAAAAAATAAAAACTAAGAACCGTTTTGTGGAAAGAACTTGCCACACAGCTTGCCTCATCGCCTCAAACTCACAACTCGCGGTGTTTTATTAATGAAGCTCTTTGAATGTTTTCCTCTTCTTTTTTTTAGTTATTTTGTCTTTGCGGTTTCCATTTTCATTTTCCCCACTTTGATTGTGTCATGTTATTTGCTCAACTGGGGAGGGAGGGGGAAAAGAGAACAGGTGGGGAGCACAGATGACGATTAACATAGCAACCTTAACCCTGATAACCCAGACCCGAGTAGAGACAACATACACTTACCCACGGATATTTGGAAAAGTTTATCGACTTTCCTAACATGCTAAAGTTCAATAACAGAAAAATATTAGATTTTTCTATAAATGATAAAAGATCCTTTTACAGTATCTTAATTTTATTTTGACATATTCTTTGTTTTTAGAAAAAATTTTATTGGGCGCGAATATTTTTAAAAATAAAAAAAATATACTTACAAGAGTTTTTCAAAAATATAAACCAAACAGTCCAAAATGCATGCGTTATTGGTTATTGGTTTATATTTTTCTGATAAACGCTTTTGTCCTTGGCAAAATAATTCCCTCCTTTAAAAGAAGCTTGACTGTACTTGAACATCAGATCAATTTTATTGACAACTGAGAAAGTGACACAGAAAGACATTTAAGCTTAGCCATAAATATAAATATACATATAATAACTTATCCATAATTTATGCTACACTTGAACTTCGCTATAACGATCATCTCTGCAAGTTAATTTTTAGGATTCAAGATTCTGAACTTAGTAAATCTAAATATAACAGTTTAGTTCGATTTAGTTCGTATACCAAATAAAAAAGGAATTTTTAGTAATTATAATAACTCTTTCAATAATATTATTTTACACTATTTTAATAACTTTTTGATTTGATTTTTAGTACTTATTGGGCTCTCAAGAATTTTACAGTCAAAATTCGTTGCTAAAACAAATCAAATTATTTCTCTTTCTCGATTTTCACTTTTACTATACCAAATTTTGAACCTCACTCAAGAACCTTATGGTTGGGTAAGACTGTAATTGCTAACATTAGCAATTATTGAATTTTGCTCTGTAAATTGAAGCTAATCAAATTATTTTGAACTGCCAACTGACCCCACATGCGCAATTGAAGGGTATTCAAACACTTTGCTATTTTTGACATTGGCCTTGAGACTTCTCTAGGGGTTCAAGAGGGGGAAAGAAGGAGAAAGAGTACGGGGGTGGGAATTGCGTGTCGACAGACCATATGAGAGAGACCCAATGAAGTTCGCTTCGACTCCAGAGGGAGTCCGTGAAGCGGGATGGGGGGTGGAGCGGGAGAGGGAATATTATGACGTTATCGGCTTGCGAGACTGATGCAATTAGCCGGCTTTTCTCTCTGTGTGTGTGTGTGTGTGTGTTTGTGTGTGTGCTAATCATTCAAATGGCAAAAGCTGCGACTTCGACAGGTTTTGATTTATTAGCGTCAATTTTAATATTGATCAATCCCTTCCCTTCCCTTGTCCAGGCCATTGGCGCTGAAGCCCGGAGATTCACCGTACTGTCAACACTTCTGGGCGGGACATCGCTACCTAAAGGAACGTCAGAAGCTGTATCAACAGCTGCCACCGGACGACATGCGTTATAAAGAGGTAAAAATCTTGCGTGCTCCCGATGGCAATTTCTTTCTCTCGAAAACACTGGAGGATGAGCTCAAGGATGAGAAACATGTGCTGGACTTTATAGAATCTGAGCTGCAACGCAGTCAACAGTTGCCAATAACGCCAGAGCAAAGGACACGCCAAGAGAAGGCATTAAATGAGCGACGGGAACTCGAACGGCAGAAGCAACAGGTGAGTGAGTGTCGAGAACGACATCGTCTGCAGGAGATGAAGCGCCTGAAGAAGCAGCAGGTGCCCAAGAAGCTAACAAAGAAGGTCAAGAAAGTGCCAGAGTTGGCCAAACAGTTGCCACAGTTGACACAGTTGACACAGTTGACACAGTTGCCACAGTTGCCACAGTTGCCACAGTTCTCACAGTTCTCAACGTTGCCCAAGCAAATTGAATATAGCAAAAGATTGACTGCCATTGAGGAGGTTGAACAAGAAGAGGAGAAGGGGCAACTGTATAAAGATGAAACTGAAAATGTGGATGTGGATGATGATGATGATGATGTGACGCCACGTCCCACAGCTGCTCAGGCAGCCATGCCGGAAGAACTCAAGGAATTACTCGTGCAACGTCAACAGTTCCGGGAGCAATGTCAACGCAGCAGCCTATACAGCAATCCCAACTGCGAGACACCCTGGAAACTGTATGCCAAGTAATTAAACTATATTCATTCCCTTTTTCCAATTTTCAAACTCATTTATTTTCTATATATATTACAGCATTGCCAACAAACTCAGCGAGGAGTTGACAATGAAAACAGAAGAGGAACTGCGTCGCAGCATTGCGGGTTACATCAAGGAATTTGTGGACAACGAGGCGAGCATTAACAAGCCAACAAATTAAATACCCTTCCTTTCCCCTCGACAACGATAACGATAAGCGCAACATTTCTAATCCATATGCCCGCATCGCATGGGCTACTTAAATTCAATAGAAGAGTACGAACAAATTACAAGTACACCAACAACTGGAACCATATCACCATTTCGAATTGACCATAGCACAAATTATAAAACACAAAATTCGAATAAAATATATACATACATATTTAAAACAAGATTTCAATAATTACGACTGGGACAGTGAGTGACAGGGAGTGGGAGCGGGGCCTGGGAGAGGGACTAGGAGAGGGACCTGGGAGAGGGACTGGGAGAGGGACTGGGAGAGGGACTGGAAGCGGGGCCTAAGAGAGGGACTGGGAGAAGGGCCAAGGAAAGGGACTGGGAGCGGGGCCTGGGAGAGGGACTGGGAGCGAGGCCTGGAGAGGGAGTGGGAGCGGGGCCTGGGAGAGGGACTGGGAGCGGGGCCTGGGAGAGGGAGACGGAGTGGGAGAGGGACTGGGAGCGGGGCCTAAGAGAGGGACTGGGAGCGGGGCCTAGGAGAGGGACTGGGAGCGAGGCCTGGGAACGAGGCCTGGGAGAGGGATTGGGAGTGGGACTGGGAGCGGGGCCTGGGAGGGGGACTGGGAACGGGCCTGGGAGAGGGACTGGGAACAGGCCTGGGAGAGGGACTGGGAGCGGGGTCTGGGAGCGGGACCTAGGAGAGGGACTGGGAGGAGTAACATTAGTAGCACCGGCCGACTAGTTAAATATATTGTCGCCTAAAATATGGCAGCACTTTTTTTTAACAGCGAGAAATATCGAAGCGTTCTCGCTTCATCAAACTTTATCTAAAATTAAGTTCAAATAGTAAAGAAAATAAGGTGTGTTCTACAAATCTCGAACAGCGCTATAGCAACCGAAAAGCAATTGTTGATGTTCCTGAACCTAAACCTGATTTATTAAATTGATTTAAAATATCTTCAAATTGAATAAAAATGCATAAAAAATATGTTTGAAAGCTTGAATTCTCTAAAATTTTAGTAACACCAACATTTCGAACGGTTGTTTTCAAAAACATTTTTCTTTAAAATCTCTAGAGGTGTTCTAGAACACACCTGATAGAATTCAATTAACTTTTATTTCAATTTATGGAATTGTTGTTTGCTTTTTTCTGACCCGCCCGAAAGTAGACAACACATTTTGTAAATTCGGTTTCAAGTGAAAAATTCGTCTTTTCTTTTTTTAATAGGTTTTCTCTGAAGAACGCATCATAGATATTAAATTCAATTTATACAGGAACTTAGCAACTAACTAAAACTATAGATTACGCACTATAGAACTATGGATTATATGTACTTATATGTCGTCGATTTAGGCATACTTAAGCATGTTAATTGTAGTTAATTAGTTACTTGTACATTTGACAACAGATAGTCGTAAATTTCAAAGATGCCTATTTTGTATAATTATAAACACAGTATTAATTGTATCTGTGTGTGTGTGTGTTGGTGTATTGTTGTGTGTGTGTGATGTCAACAGTGGCTTCTTGTCGCATTTATATTGCGAATGTGGTCAAAACTAGAGCTAAATTATTAAATATCAACTTATCATATATCTTAATTACAAACTATGTTTTCTTGTTTAGCTCGATTTGTGCTGTGTGTGTGTGTGTGTGTATGGGGGAGGAGGGTGGGTGTTAAAAAAAAAGTACAATAAATATGTGGCCGAATTAAGGAATTGTACACAGAGTGGTTGTTTTTGTGGCAAGCTGCTTGTTGTTGCCTCACAGCAAATTGGAGCAGCTGACCTCCGAGGCGGCGCAATCCGTTGAGCGTGGAAGAAACTGAATGTGCTGCCAGGTTGCATTAAAGCTGCACCACAACGAAAGAGAGCGAAAGAGAGTGAAAGAGAGGGAGAGAAGAGATTAATTATTTAAGTTTTGATTTGATAAAAATAAAAAATGCCACTCACAGATAACGTTCGGCCAACTGTCGCTCCACGTGCGGCTTGATGCGTGCATAATCCTTGTCCGCAATCGTTGTGCTGCAATGTTGTTGCATGTAGGCGAGTGTAAACAGCTCGTTCTCATTGTAGGAACGCAAACCGGGCACACGCAGTCGCCGTGTCAATCCCAATGCCTCATAGGTCACCACCTGATCGATACCCGCTCCCTGGATCGCATTCCCAGCATCGATGGCACTCACAAAACTGCTCAACGCTCGTGCCGCCGTTCGTGCCGCACTCAACGTCACATGGAAGCTCTTCAATGCCTCCAGCGACATTTGCCGCAACTCGTGTGCCAAATGTGGCGGCTGTCCGGCGGACAGACAACTGACATCCGGCTGCGCATACTCAATCTCTGGCACGGCATCGCTGATATCCGTGCTCTGGGCATTGAATTGCAGCAAAAATATGGACAAATTCTTGATCAACGTCTCCAAAATGTCAGTGCCAATGCGAGCAAAGTTCACAGCCCTTTAAAAGAAGTCAAGAAAAGCGGTTTTAATCAAAAATATTATAGTAAGCACTCATCTTATACAATAAAATAAGTCTACTCTTGAAATTCAATGAAATAAAAATAATAAATAAAAAAAAATTAAAATTTAGATTAAATTAACTCATCTTATGCAATAAAATAAGTCTACTCTTTAAATTCAATGAAATAAAAATAATAAATAAAAATAAAATAAAATTTAGATTAAATTTAATCTAATTAATTCAATCAAAAATAATATATTTTTATATAGAGAATTTAGCAAAACTTCTAGTTTAATTCAAAGTAAACAAACTTATTTGTGATAAAATTTAATAATTCTAGAAAGAGATAGAAAGAGAGAATACTTACACAGGGTATCGATAGTCGTAGTAATTGTTGTTGACCAAGACACGTGAGATGAGCAGCATATTAAGCTTATTGGAGTAGGCAATTGACTGAGGATGATCCCTTGTGTACATCTCGGACACAATGCTAAAGAAAAATGATAGAATTATTATTTAAAAAGGTTAATTAAATAAGTTTTTGACTTGTTTCATATTCAAACACTCTAGAGCTCTTAGATATTTATTTGTTTTTATAAAATACTAAAGTTATTTGGAATTTATTTAATTTACGTTCTTGGTTATATAAAAGATGACTTCTTGACACTTCTTGCAGTCTGAACAAGGGTATAGAATTCATATATATACATATATTTCTCTACTCACACATCCAGCATGCCCAACGTTTTCAGTTTATCCTCCATGCGGGATCGTCGAAATGTCCAAATGGACTCCAAATGCTCCACAAAATTGAGATTGCTCAGCAACAGATCGTTGTAATAATTGCTTATATAATGCGGCTGATCAAGCACCTCATTGGGTATGCCAAACTGCAGACGCATCTCGGCCAGTTTCTTGTGCAGAAATTGTCGTGCTGTCGGCTCTAACCAATTGGCCTGCTCCAATGAATCCTGCAGTTGATTACGCAAACTGTAGAACATCAATTGCAGAAACTTTTCATTGCCAATGGTTTTATTAACAGCATTTGGATTTTCACTATGAATTTGTGTGCCAGCCTCGAATTGTTGCTTGTTGTGCGGCTGCTGTTGCTGTTGCTGCAGTGCATCCACCGCAAATGGCACCCAATCCCGCACCACTTTGCTGCAGAAGAGCCAACGTGGATAGCTCGCTGTGCGTCCATAGATGGCATGATCAAAATGCTCGGCGAGAGTGCGATATTCCTTCGAGAGATGCGGCAGCATTTGACGAGCCAATGACCAAACGATAAAGTTATTGATGGGTCTGTGTATTAAAAAAGTTGTCAATTATTTTATATCACATATACTCGTATATAAATTTTAGATAATTCACTCACTTTTTGTCCGATGTGGAGACCAGCGTAGAGAGCTCGTGGAAGACCTCGACATCGCGCACCAACACCTCGGTGTCCTCTGTGATGTGTGTTTTTGGAAAGATCACCTGCAGCGAATCCATAATGTGCAGCTGGACAGGAGAAAATTGAATCGGATTAGAGAACAGTTGAATACTAAGAAAAATCGAATTTAAAAAAAAAATAATATTTTGATTCAGAATCAAAGTAGAGGCCAAAGAATGATCAAAACGATATTGCGCATGAATATTGGTCAAGTTTTGGCAAAGTTATGAGAGTTGGAAGTTTTTGAGTAAGGGTCAAGGGACAAGTCAAGGGAAAAGTACGGATAAAATAGACAGTGATAGGGAAAATAATCGAATTTTTTAAATAAATAATATTTTGATGCAGAATCAAAGTAGAGGCCAAAGAATGATTAAAACGATATTCCGCATAAAAATCGGTCAAGTCTTGACAAAGTTATGAGAGTTGGAAGTTTTCGAGTAAGGGTCAAGGGACAAGTCAAAGGACAAGTCACGGGAAAAGTACGGATAAAAAAGACAGTGATACGGAAAAAAATTTAATTTTTTAATAAATAATATTTTGATGCAGAATCAAAGTAGAGGCCAAAAAATGATTAAAACGATATTCCGCATGAAAATCGGTCTAGTTTTGGCAAAGTTATGACAGTTTCAAGGGGATAAAAAGAATTAGTTTAAATAAAAACTACTTCATACTTGATTTTCGCCCGATCGGTCCTATGACAGCTATATGATATAGTTAACCGATTTTAATAAAATTAAGTCAGGATGTATAATACCAGCTCCAAAACATAATCTATCAGTTTGGTTCTGATATCTCCACAAACAAAAAACTTTATCATACTAAAACTTCATTTTCTATGTATCGTTCCTATGACAGCTATATAGTTAACCGATTTTAATAAAATTTAGTCAGGATGTATAATACCAGCTCCGATACATAATCTATCAGTTTGGTTCTGATATCTCAACAAACACAAAACGTTTTCCTACTAAAACTATATATTCAATGTATCGTTCCTATGTAAGCTACATTCACATTATACCCTTTTTTGCCCATTTTTAATGGGCTCAGGGTATAAAAATATAATAAACATTAAAGGAATTTTTTGTTGGCAAAATAAAATCTGAAATTGAAAACTAAAATATCTTACTACGAAAGTGTTTTTCATTTGATTTTTCTTTCTAATCAAATTAATTCCTAGCCATTTCCCTATCTGACTAAGACCTCTGTAGACCTTGGCAAGCGCAGAACACACCGTTAGAAACCAGTTCAAATATATATTTGATTTGAGAACATTTCACAAGACAAAAAAATTTAATAAAATAAATTCTCAAGGTGAACAGATAAAGTGACTTGATTAGGAACTTGATTAGTGTTTGCATAGATTAAGGGAACAGGAAAAGCGGGAAGAGAGACTGCATTGGAATGTCTTACCGATGGCGCAATGCTCTTGAGTTCGGCTAAGCGAATCAGTTTATTCAGCTGACGATCTCCTCCTGATCCTGATCCTTTAGCGGCCTCAATGTGATTGACAATGCGTTGTTCGTAGTGGAAAATGTCATCCGCAAAGATAATCGCATCCCTGGCAACCATGCCTACAATTACGAATGAAAATAGGAGAGTTTTATAGAAAGTTCCATTTGGGTTATTGATCAAAGATTTACCCATATTGATGGCAAAGTCACGCAGCAGGAGTTTATAGCCATTAACCACTTCCATGTCGGCATCCGGGCCATAGAAATACTTGTCTGGCAAACCCAATTCACCCTCATCCAGGGTGATAATGTAATCATAGGGTATCGTATAGCTGTTCTCAACGCTTACGCGATAATACGGAAAGATGCCGAACTTGACCTGAAGATGCTTCAGTGCGGTCTTGTAATCCCAATTCTGTAAACGATTCGTGGCCGAAAGTGCTTGCCAACCACCTAAAAAAAAAAAAATTAGAAAAGATAAAGTTAAAAGAAGAATACAAATAATAATTTCGTCAAATACGAATATCATGCGGTAATCCAATAATCCGGTATGCCGGGGAATGACCCAGACCCAGACTTTCGACGTTTCTGACGCCGCTTTGCTCCTAAGTCGCAACATCGGGGGACGCTAATGAAATTCCCCAGAAGCGCAGAGGCATCAAATTAATATTATTATTGTTTTTTTTATTTTTTGGCAAAAACCGAAAATTAAATAAATTTATGACAGCACCCCAGATGCATACTTGTATCTGTATCTATAAATGTATCTGTATCTCTATCTGCTTGTATCGCTATCTCCCGATTGATTTTATACCAATTAAAGGCGCTAAAATGTTTGCCTGCAACGTCTTGGAAATTTCGGAGCGACAACCGTATTGCAGTCATAAACAAAGCATATTATAGGCTAAAACCGAAAAGTTAAGACTCTAAAAGAAGTAATGAAAACTTATTAAGAATTTTAACACTAAAAATACACACAATTTTCAAAAAACTCGAAAAAAAAAACGGGACTACATTTTTTTTTTTAACTAATTTTTGTTTAAAATTTTTATATTAAACGTTATTTTGCTGGCTGAAATACGATTTTGTCACTAGACTTTTACTTATAAAATAACAATTCCTATATAAATATAGTAGAAAAGTAAGGAAAAAAAATAAAAAATTTAAAAAATAATGATATGTCTATGATGAAAGAGGACTTTATAAAAACTAAATTTTGAAAAAGAATATAGATAAAAAAGGATCGAATTGTGAGGAATAGTTTTAGAAAAAGAATGAATGAATAAAAAATAAGGAAAAGAATCTATAATAAAAAGACGGCATTTGATAACTTTTATTACTTAGATTCTCTTCTATTTAAATTTTTCTATTCCATTACACTTTCGTCACTAGCGCGGACTGCCGTCGACAGTGATTATAATTTTAAGATATAAAGGTATTTATTATAATATTTATAAATAGAAACAACTGATTTGTAGTGAACTAGTTGAAGAAATTCACTCAGCATTCTATTGAGATGAGGAAGTGTAGAAAAACAGATACAGTAATGAGAGTTTGACAGAGTTGAGTAGTTTTTGGGGTATTCCGAAACTATTATGGTTGTGGAATTGTAAAATGTGGCCAAGTGTCATCAGGCAGCTGATGGTCGGCATTTGAAGCTGTATTATTGGGTGGAATTGATTGTGTCAGCTGTGTTTGTGGTATTAATTAGCGTGTGCAAATCGAGAAAACTTAAAATTGATCCGTGCTAGCCGGATTTAGTGATGTTATAGTTTTGTATCTATATACATATATATTTTATTTTAACAATTGATTGCAAATCAATGCGAGCACTTTAATTAACTTTAATTAAAGGCAAGGTATAAAAACTGAACGTTGCCCCGAATCGAGGCATCAATCCAGTGCAGCAGCTTCAGAGCAAAGCTTCCTCCCAAGCAAAAAAACAATTCACGCTAACGAATTTTCAAAATCAGCATGAATAAATTTGTGGTAAGTAAAGAAGTTGAATTGAAATTTAAAGATGAGAGTGTGTGAACTGAATTTGTGTTTATGTTTTCAGTTTTTGGCCTGTTTGGCAGTGCTTGGCTGCAATAGTTGGGCATCGGCGCGTCCTGATCTCAGCCGTCAAGCCTATCGCTATGAAGTTGGCCAGAATGAGAACATTGTCACTGGTAACGTGGTGACAACGCCACTGATTACCACAAGCACCTCGTATCAGCCGACGGCATCGGGCACCACATATTTTAATAATGCTCCAACTGTCGGTCAATTGAGCTACAACACGGGCAATGCCGGCTTCAGTGGCGAAAGTGGAGTTACCTATGCCACAACAGGCAACACTGGCAACACTGGCAGCTACACAACTGGTGGCAACACTGGCAGCTATACAACTGGTGGCAGCTATACAAATGGTGGCAGCTACACAACTGGTGCCAGCGACATCATTGGACTGACTGGCATTCATCCAGGACCTGAAATCAATTACAAGGAACAGGAAGCCTACATCAGCCATTTGGCCAACTTCCAGCCCGCTCAGGTAACCAAGCATTTCTATCTGCACACCGCACCCGAGGATCATGATGAGCAACAGATTGTGCGTTATGTGAATGTGGGCAGACCACAAAAGAACTATCGTGTCGTGTTCATCAATGCTCCAGCCTCGACCACCAGCAAGGCCAAGATTATTGCCAATGTGGCACCAGTTGAGGAGAAGACCGCCGTTTATGTGCTGTCCAAAAAATCGAATGCTCTCGATGTTAGCGCCGAGGTTGTCACACAGCGTCCAGTTAACAACAAGCCCGAGGTGTACTTTATCAAGTACAAGACACCCGAGGAGGCGGCTCATGCCCAGCAGACCATTCAGGGTAAGTTGCTCCTCTCAAGGACTCCTCTCAACAGCTACTTGAATTTCTGCCATTCTCTGCCATCTCTTAGCCAACTATGATGCTCTTGGTGGCAGCTCTCAGACCAGCGATGAGGGTATTGTACCTGTATCCTCGGTCATCAATAGCCTGGGTGACAATGGCTCCTCTGGCGTTCTCTCTGATGCCACCGGTGGCATCAACATTGTTGGCACTGGCGGTGTTCCAGTTGTTGAAACCAGCTCCATTGGCCATGGCAACAATCTCCAGATCGATGTCACCGGCAGCAGCAGCAACACTCAAACTGCTCAAATCGGTGGAGGCAACAATGTCCAGACAATCCAGACAACTTATCTGCCCGCCAAGCCCATCCGTTCGGTCAAGTACTAAGTATCCTTTGTCCCAACACCAACAACCAGCAACCAACACAACCACACTCGACTAATGTTTCAAATTGAATAATCCATGGCGATTGTTTTTTCTAGAATTTGTTTATGTAACTTTTGCGATATTTTTTTAAACTCATTTTTTTTTTCAACAATTTTTTTTTTTAATAAAAATTAAGCATTTCTTAAGGCATTCAAAAAACAAACAAAAATCTACTGTTTAAGTTTATTGAAAGTGGCTAAATTGAATTGGCAACCATAGAAATCAACTTAATTTGGCGAGTTGAAAGATTAAGAAAAACAAAAACCAAATTCAATATCAAATAGATTGTTAAATTTAAAGTGCAACTGTGATTGAAAGTATCACTAAAAACCTAGTTTAATAGCAAAAATTTACAGTTGAGTATCAAGTTGAAAGTCTCAGTGTGATTGAAATAGAATTACAGCAGTTGAACACTGATTAAAAGTGCAATTGAAAGGACAGTTGACTGTAATATTGTATTCAAATGTCTATTTCTATGAAAAATTGCGATTGAATGAAAACTTGGTGCCTTGCACAAGCAGGCGTCAAATATGTAAAACCCCCCACCGCACTTCCCCACTCCTCTGGCCACCCAATCGAGTCAACTATTTGGCAAGCTCTTCATAATTGTTGGAACTACAACAACGACAACGACAACAACAACAGTTGAAGCGACAACCAAGCTACCAAAAACGATGGCAAATAAATTAGCGTCTTAAAAAAAAAACAACAAGAAATATAAAAAAAAAAAAAAAATAGAAAAAGAAAAAGAGAAAAAAAACACAATCTCAAATCGAAATCGAAATTAAATCGAAGAGACTTATGGAGTGCTGCAAGGTCCATTCGCGCCAATGCAACGCATTAAAATACCAGAAAGCATTAAAAAAATACATAGAAATACATATATGCATATACTTTGTATATAAGTATATGTATATTGTATAATTATCTTATAAGATGAACGTTGCCACGCCTTGTATTACAATGCTTGATCTAGTATTTTTTTTGGTATATTCGTATTTGGTATGCAGTGGTATTTTTTTTTTGTATCTGCATTTTCTGCTATCGATTTGAGCATCTGCATATTAATAGATTTTTGTTGATCTTTGCATAAAGATAATCACACCTACTAAATAAATGATACGATCTGCGTGTGGAGTCGAAACGATTCCGAAAACATTTGTCCCTCGGTTTTTACTGTCAACGTTCATAAAAACTTACATAAATTTTCAAATTGTATGTGGCTTGAGAAGGGCGAAGTGGGGGGATTTAGATATGAAAATTATTGATATGGATATGGATATTCGATATGGAATGCCTAATTGATAATTATCGTTTTGTTCGCTTTTAATTCAGCAGCGAGCTGCTAATAACTGAATTAGCAGATCAGCTAAACGATCAGTTGTTTCAATAAGCTGTTTTTTTGTTAAACGACCCCACAAAGCGATCCTCATTTTCCAAAGCTGATTAACAGATTACATTTAAAAATTGAATAAGTATTATAGATCAGTAGATGATCGTACAGTAGTTCAGAGAAGTATTTCGTAGAAGTAGTTCAGTTAAACGATTAGTAATTATGATAATTGATTGTATTTACGTTGTTTGTCTGATCCTCTTTTCATCAATTATGTATATTTCATAGCTGGTGAAGTCTATCAGCTCTTCTTTAACAGAAGAAATGATCAATCAAATTACGATCACTTCATACTAAATCTGTCAAAGTGATTCAGATTATTGATCAGTAATAAGGATCACTTGTGACACAACTAAGAAGCAGATCTCACAACTGAATAACAAGATCAGTTGATATAAATTTTCTTAAATAATGCATTTCCCAGGGAATACCTTGTCAATAAACGATCGAGATCGATCGATTGAAACAGCGATCGAAGTGAGTGAGCTCATAAATCGATTCACCCGATGACAGCACAATATGCTAATCGATATCTATATATATTCATAATACAAATATCTATAGATACAAAATGCTTCCACATTTGGACAAATTATGTTTTATGTTTTTATATGGTGCTCTTTTGTGGCGACCTCCAAGCGCCTTCAGGTGAATGTGTCGCTTTTTGGGTTCGTGCATTCGCTAAGACATCGAATAACTGACTCATCAGCTATATTTATTGATCTCATTGTTATTGTTATTGTTGTTGCTGAGTGGTTTATTAGGCCACTATACTGTGAAAGCATTGTTGTTGCCATGGGAAATACAAATCAAACCATTTACAATCATAATAATCATATTTGGATTATGCAATTTTAAAAGACAAAATTGGTTTAATCTGAAAACTACATAAGTGTTTGGTTTACTTGTCTATTTGTTAAAGTAAGCATCTTATCTAAACTATTTAATGGTTTACTTTTTATCTTTAGAATATTTTGAAGATGTAGTAGTAATAATTATAATAACTATAGACCTGATAAAAAAAAAATAGATATTTTTAAATGGAAATCCAAATATCATTCATAAACTTCTTTTAATGATATTATAAATTAAATTTATCTATATATAAATTCACTACATGAATTAAAAAAAAAAAAGGATATAGTTTTTAAATGGGGTTTTGAATGGTAAAAAATATTATTTTAAAATGATAATAATAAGTATTAATTGTAATAATATTGGATAGTTAGAATACTTCAGTTCATTTTACTTAATAAAAGTGTGACTCTAATATATAGTATAAGTAAAAGCTTTTAACATATATTATACTATAATTTTATAATTTATATTTATATTTAACTCATGCTTTTATGTATGACAACATTTAATTCATATTCAATCAGATTTTGTCATTCAGATTGTCGCTGTATGAAATCATCTTTAACTTTTTGCAAATTTGCAAGTTAATCGATCAACTCGATCAGTTTTGATCAAATTTGATCAACTGGAGCCCAAAGAAAAACCCAAAGCAAACAAGTTTTCGTAAACCTCGTGAACTGGAGGCCTAAAGGTGCCGTTTAATGAGATGCATTAAAGCCGTCAACAAGCCTACAAATGTTGCCAATTTTTCTGTATTTCAATATATTAGATAGCACATTATATATATACTCGATGAATATACATTTATAATGTATAGATAGTTTGTGTTTTTGTTGGTGAGGCCAAAGCAACAGTCAAGTTCAATGTCAAAGCTGGCAAAAAGATACAAAGATACATAGCAGCAACAGCAACAACAAGCAACTTTTATTGAGCTTAAGATTTAAATGTAAACCATGGCTACGCGTTCAAGAATTAACCACGCCCCACAAAAAAAAAAAAACATATATATTCATCATGTATGTATTATACATATTATTATTATTGTATTATACATATACACGTACAGTCCATCAGCTGACGCATCTGTCAGATACATTTGTGCATTGCTAGATTTGAATAAATTTTAGGTCACGTTGAGCCTATGAATCTATGAATCTCGATTCATGAATGTTCGACTGTTCGAATCTTGAATGTATCTGGTATCTCGTATCGCTTGAAAGCTGAATGCTGTTGAGAGACGTTTTGTGGTCGATTTACATAAATTACAACAACAAATCAACTGACGTCGACCGCGCTGCCAGCAGAGAGGGAAACAAATCGCATATATAAGTCAAGTGGAGCGACAAGAAATGCAACCATTGCCCCAAAGCGATCCAATCCAAAAACGTATCCACAACTCAAACTCAACTCCAAACGGACGCGACGCGACATTCAACAAATCGATTGATATACATCTATATATATCGGGATATATATATTAGATCAGGATAATCATAGCAAGGATTAATCTAATCAGCATGCAGTTAATATCTACTCAAATCTTGTTGGCCATGGCCACATTGTTCGTTTTGGCCCAGGCACGTCCTCAATATGGCTATGAGCAACCGCAGGCTGGAGATTTACTTGTCGGCGGGATCGGTCTAGGCAATCCCGGCCAGAGTCAGCTTGTTGGCCAATTGCCACTGTCACATCGTGGCGGTGATAAATATTTGCCACCGGCAAGCACCACACAAGCACCGATAATCAATAAGAAATTCTATTTGGTCTCTGCCCCCGAGGATCACAGCAATGATGGCAAGGTGAAGCATCTTGTGCTGGGCAGGGCACAAAAGAATTATCGTGTTGTGTTCATCAAGGCGCCAGCTGGTGATAATGCCAATGTTAAATATTCGGCTGAGTTTGCACCACAGGAGGAGAAGACGGTCATCTATGTGCTGAGCAAAAAGGATAACGATCTCGATGCTGGCGATATTGCGACACCAGCACCAACACAGCCCAGCAAACCGGAGGTCTTCTTTATCAAATACAAGACCGACGATGAGGCGAAACAGGCACAGATGGAGATCCAGGGACAATACGATAAGCTCGGTGGCACCAATGAGTTCCAGGAGGATAACAATGCTCCAATCACCTCAGTTATTGGCAGCCTCGATGGCCTCAATCCCGATGGCAGCTACAACTATCGTCAGATCAATCGTCCTGCAGGTCATCCACCAAGTACCCAATATCTGCCCAGTGGACTCAATCATTAAGAGAACAATAGATAGCAGACTCCTTAACCAATCAATCTCCTCACCTGCTCCTCCTCCTGTTCCTGATCCCCTCAATCCAATCCGTCTATCCACTTTATCGACTTTTGTTGTGTTGTTTAGTTTTAAGCATCGAAATATTTTTTTTGTTCAAATTTTTTGTTATTGTTTTTTTTTTTTTGTTAATAATAAAAAATAAACTGTATATTTAAAAAGTACGCAACTTTGAGGCTTCTTCTTCTAGTATAATAAGGTATAAGGTCGCGTAGTTTCCGCGCTATAAAATGCCATTTAAAAAATTAATAAAAATGCCATAAATAAATTGAAATGTTGCTCAAATCAAGCAAAAACCCAATAAAGATAAAAAAAAATAAAATAAAATAAAAAATGGTCCGAGTCCGACACTGGGCTCAAAATCAAAATGCACACAACCAAAATTCAAATCAATTCAAATGTGTCCAAAAATTCGACACTCAACAAAGCGCCCGGCGCCTAAAAAAGATCGAAATTAGCTTAAATGAAGTGAGAAATCAAAATAAGCTCATCAAATTTAATTATAATTGAATCAAACAGCGCATCTTTTCTTCAAGCGATCGTTAAACTGACGCTGCATGACAAAATATGAACTAAAGGGAAAGCGAAGAGTGAAGACTGAAGACCAAAGACGAAGAAGATGAAGGAGGAATCATAAAAAAAAAGCAGAAATACATAATTATGCAGTTAATAAGGTGATTGAAAGAATTCATTAACGTTGGCATAATAAAAGAAAAAGAGGACAGGATTTAATTACGAATATTTCACAGACAGGAGGTACATTTTCGACAAATTAAAAAAAAAAAGAAAATAAAATTGAGTGGAAAAGTGAGATAGGGGAAGGAAATTACAGAAGTAGTATGAAAAAAGAAGAAAAGACTAAAATCTGACATTATTTGAGTTTTCCAAACTCTTATTTTTCTGAAAAAAATTTTCCAATTTTAATTTAAAGTCAAAAAATGATAAAATTGACATTCCGCATTGAAATCGATTAAGATTTGACAAAGTTATGACAGTTTCAATTTTTTGAAAAAGGGTCAAGGGAAAACTATGGAGAAATTACAGTGATGGAAGATATAGAACTAAATTATAGTTCAGTTTGTCATTTTTAACGAAAAAAGATTTTAAAAACTCGATTGATTGTTAAAAAAAATAATCAAGTTAGTGTAGGTGAAAATCGCATCTGTGAAAATCTAGTTGATGATTTTACGATGTATTTTTACATCACTAAATAAAAGTGTGTTAAATTAATTTTTGGCTTAATTTATGTAAGACAACCTTTGCAGTTAAAAGAGACGATGTGAACATCTTTATAGGCAATTGATAGCAACAATTTTTCTTAATAAAAATGTTGATAAATCAAATTAGGTGTACCATTTTGCCAAATGCGACATGAAAGTGTGGGAATAACGCGTCAATTTATACTAATCGATGCGCATCGAGACCTGAATCGACCTGAAATCGAAATCGATGTCAAGCCGCTTCGATAGTCGTTCAATTCTCAAAAAAAAAAAAAACGATATGCTTGATATTTTAATTGTCTGCGACTTGTTGACAACGCAGCCAAGCCAAACAAATTAATCTACAAATCAGCCACGAGGCTGCGCAACAACGATTAAAAAAAAATGGTTAGAAAAATATTTAAAACTTGGGCAAAATGCAAAGGCTGTGAATTGAGCAGTTTCAAAAGCGCAGATTAGATCAGAGCCAAGCGCAACTCATTAGTCAAAAACGTGCGAGGGCGTTGAATGATGCCGCATAAGCTAGACAATGGTCCCACAGATGTGGACGGCGATAAATGATAAATGAGCCAACTAAAATGAGCCAAAAATCCATAACGAGATCTAATTAACAAATGCAGCTACAAGGCATAAACAACGTATGCGATATTTGTTCAATTAAAAACTAGTGCTAAAAGATAATAATTTCAAGCCAATGTAAGCACTAAACTTTAATTTCCCGATAGTTTTGTAAAATTGTTCGAATTTCTCAAGCAGAGCTAATAATTTCATGAATAAACTGCTAAAAAAAAAAGGCACAAACAATTACTGGGCGATAGTTACACAATAATTCTAAAAAATTAATTAATTATCATGACATTAACTAATCTAATTATTTAAACTTATAAAATAACATCAAGCTAAGTCTAAATTAAATATCCAATTATTCACATTTTTTTCTATGCTTTATAGCTTGCATTGGCTTTATCTCTTGATTATGACACAAAAGTTTATCTCAAGATCTGAAGAGTGAACGATGTGGTAACAATGTTGGGTGTATTGTTTTGTTTCCGTTTGGGGACGGGGCCCCACATAAAACGGACAATTAATCTGTGGTAAGTTTGTTGCCTAAGTCTTTTGTTTTCCATGCTAATTGGACCAACGCAAATGTGTGTGCAAAAATAATGTTCTTCGAAATAAAAATGGCACAGCACTCTCCATGCTGCCATCACACATTTGTGGCAGACACAAGCAGCATGTTGAACGTAGTGGTAGTCATCGTCCTGCTCGCAATGCTTGGCCTCAGTCAGGCGCAGTTCGCGTCGCCGTCGCGTTATTATCTGCCACCGGTGGCAAGTGAAAGTGCTGCACCAACGACCCAGCCACCGATTATCACAAAACAGTTCTTTAGCGTCTCGGCAGCAGAGGATGCACAGGACGTGCAACCGCGCAACAAACATCTGGTGATTGGACGTGCCACACGCAACTATCGCGTCATTTTTATACGTGCCCCAACTGCCCAAAGCGAGGCTATCAAATATACAGCTGAATTGGCGCCCCAAGAGGAGCGCACTGTTATCTACGTATTGAGCCGCAAACAACAGGAGCTAGAGGCACAGGATATTCAAACATCGAAGCAACAAGAGACGCCCGCCAAGCCAGAGATCTTCTTCATACGCTACAAGACAAACGAGGAGGCAGCTGCTGCCCAACGTGAGATACAAACACAGTACGATCAGCTCGGTGGCAATACAGAACATGCTGCACCCTTTGTGGCACCAGTGCAATCAGTTGTGGGTGCCTTGGATGCAGCAATGCCACCAAATGGAGCAGCATCACTTGCTCCTCCTGCTGAGGGTTACGATTACCAGCGACCATTGATGGCACGCCTTTTTAGATAGAGATAGAGATGATGATGATGATGATGATGATAATGATAATGATGCTGGTGGCATCACACCTCGTGTTTTGGGTGGTGTCGATTTAACGATCGACCCACGCGCATCACACAAAACCATCTAATTAACATTGTCGGGTAGCAGCATTTGCATAAAACTGATAAGCGTTAAAGAAGAAAACAATATAGATAACGAAAACCGAAAATTATATTAAAACAAAAAACCCAGCAATCATCCACAGCATTCACAATAACAGTAACAACACTATCATCGTAAAAGATAGCGAACGCGTAAATATAAAAAATTCGTCTCGCAGCCACAAAAAGTGTATCTTTTTTTGTTTTTGTTTTTTTTTTTGCAAACCTTTGTGTCTTATGTATTTTATTATTTAACAAATGTCGTTGCTTAGTTTTTGCAAAGTGCTTTGACCCTGTGCCAAACGACAGTCAGATTAACTGAAAAATCTTAAGACAATGATGGAGCATATGGACAATCAAGTGAATAAAGGACTAAATAAAGGATCACCAACAGCTGTAAACATATATACACATTTTAATCGTTATGCTTTTTTTTGTAGTTTATTCAACACTTTTTTTTATAATAAATAAACTTTAATTATTGTTATTATTTGAATTGTGATGTGGTATTATTTAGTTTTTATTTCAATAAAAATTATTATTTCAATTATTTTTTTATTTTAAAAGTTAAAAATCAACAAATATATTTTTTCCCGCAATTTTGTATTGTATTAAAAATTATAACTAATGTTAACAAGAATTGCACATTTTTGCATACGCTAAAAAATTGTAGCAAAAGATTTTACATTATGTGAGGGACTCTGCAGTTCGACTATCTTTAGTGCGCAAGCAACTTTACCTTAATTTACATAAATTTTGCAAAAAGTTGAAACCAAAAAAAAAAGAGAAGTAAAAAAATCAAGACGGCAATGCATCTTATTTTGCTGTTGTTGTTATTGTTATCGTTATATTTGGCTTATTCGCAAGCAGTTCGTGTAGATTTATTTGCATATGCATTTAATTAATGGGGTTTGGAAGCGGCGGCCATATCTGTACATCAACTGGGCGACCTTTTTTGTGATTGGCAGCCAAACCACACAATTTGGCAGCTATTAATCTTGAAGTGAGCAAAAACCACAAGCGAAAGCGATAAGAAAAGAGGAAACGTTATGCAAGCGTTAATACAAGGCCAGCAGTTAATGCAGTCGAGTTTGTGTTCTAAGTCATTCGTTTTTGCACTTGACCCACAAGTCTCCAAACGATACCATTTGAGCACAAATATATTTAAATTACGATCTGACCAAATACTTAAAAGTATTTTAAGTATAAATATATATATATTTTTTTTTCGTTGGTTGAATTTCAATCCTCAATCGGCTTATTTCAAGGTGCGCATAAATCATAACATTTTCGGCTATATAAAATGTGGTCTTAAGAGATCCGAACTAATACTAATAACTGAACCTTAACCTGAACCTGAACCTACACCGACAAAGCTCTCGCCCCAAAGCGCATTCAAATTATGCCAATTATAATGAAATTTTTCAAAAAATATATACAAATAGATAAATATAAATACAAAATAAATATTAAGTAAACACAACAAGACAAGAAAACATGCCGCGCCGTAACCGTTTGGAATTTTTGCTTTTAGCTGCTATCCAAAAATACAAATGACACAACATAATCGAGTCATCTTTTTGTGTTTAGATGAGTGCCGCCGTCACACCGCTTATCAAATGGAAATGCCTTAATTTATAGACAGACAAGACAATCAGGCAAAAAGACTTAGAGATGGACTTATTATAGACTGTTGCCGTTTTGGGGAATTTGGCAAGAGACATATTAAGACTTAGATGAAGCAACTCAACGATGCAACTTAAGCTTAATATATGACCATGTTTTAAATAAAGTGCACTTTGACAAAAGTTCTCTTATCACTCATAAACATAATTAGAGAAACAATCTAATTAAAGTAAAACTAGTGGGCCGGTGCTACAGTCGAGCATACTCGACAGTCGGAGACCCCGCACTTACTATGGAAAAAACTTATAATGGAAAAAAATTAAAAATAATTTAGTTATCTTAAATGGATTTGAACCAACCTTGGACAGGAAATATAAAACCAAGTTATGAGAGTTGGAAGAATAAAATTGACAGTGATAGGAAAAAAAATCGAATTTTTTAAATAAATAATATTTTGATGCAGAATCAAAGTAGAGGCCCAAAAATGATCAAAACGATATTCCGCATGAAAATTGGTCAAGTTTTGACAAAGTTATGAGAGTTGGAAGTTTTTGAGTAAGGGTCAATGGGCAAGTCAAGGGAAAAGTACGGATAAAATAGACAGTGATAGGAAAAAAAATCGAATTTTTTAAATAAATAATATTTTGATGCAGAATCAAAGAAGATACTAAAAAATGATCAAAACGATATTCCGCATGAAAATTGGTCAAGTTTTGACAAAGTCATTAGAGTTGGAAGTCTTTGAGTAAGGGTCAAGGGACACTTTCAGTTGTATGGGATGTGTTTTCTATAGGTTATTTGCGTAGTGTTTATACAGGTTCTATAACGTTAACTAAATAATTTCAATAATTAAACAGATAAATGTCACATCTAACAATATTTGGAGCTGCTTATTTACTTTTTAAAGTTTTCTCCTAGAAAGATCTTCCTTCTCAAAACATTATTTTTAATCATCATCTGTCTGTTATTTGTTTTACGTCAAAACGTATGCGTTTAATCTATTATTAAGCAAAGTTTTATTTTTTCTACATCATATCATTGTCATTAAAATTTTTGGCGCCAACAGGCTTATAGAAAAACAATCCCAAGAAAAAATTAGTTAAATTCTCGTTCGATGGCTAGCACACATAATTAAATAATGGTTAAAGAATACGACAAACAAGAATCCTATTGCGGAAGTAATATGTGTATAATCTCGAAGAACAAATTACTCAAGAATTAGTTTGGGGAGGAAAAAAAATGAGCAGAACGTAAAATTTGATAGCGAGACAGCAGATAAATTGCGTTCATTAATAAATTCTAATAAAAACAAAGAATTTTTAAAACAGTAAAGGGAATAGCAGAGAGTGAGAAATGAGAATGAGCATAAATGAGAAGAGATATTGGAATTCCCAAATTCATAAAATACTGCAATGTCGAAAAAGGAACAAAATGTTATCTCCTTTTATCCTTACCTAATAATACATGTAAATAAGAAAAATTTTATTTGATTCTTATAAAATTGAGGAACATTTTCCCTTAGTAAAATATTTATTATTATTATTCACATTATTATTTTTTGAGCCTCCATATCATTTAAAAGCCAGAGCTGCTGCAGTTCCCTACCTCAATGGATGCTATTATTAAATAAAAAATGTGATTCTTTTGTCTTTTTACTTAATGAAATAGTCACAGCTTTTGTGCAAGAATATAGTTAGTTGTGTAGACAAATTAATTAGTCAATCGATCATTTCGAGGGCTCAAGGTATTTGCATTTAGCTGCAAAAATTCAAATGAGCAAAAAAAAAAAACCAACAAAACATCAAAAATTGCAACTGAAACTAATCGAAAGATTGAATGAATGAATGAATGTTGAGACGACGTTCGTTGTCAATGTGAAGACTTGCAAAGTGATCACTTGAAGCTTTGATTTATGGCCAACAGCAATCAAACAACAGGTCACATTAAAAGGAAATCCACAATCAATGTGATGAGTGAGTTAGAGAGAGAGAGAGAGAGATATAGATAAAAAGAGATAGAGGGCACAACGAGTCAAATGTCAGAGGTTCGCCAAATAATTGAGCAATTAATTAAACACGACATTATAGAAGAGAAAAAAAGCACAACAACAAAAACAACATAAATATGAATATATCTATATTGAACATTGAGTGAATATACATATGTGTATTAATTTGGAGGATGGCATCGCTCTGGGGCCCAAATATGTGACTATAAAAGCCCAAATGCCAGCGAGGAGGAGCAACAGTTAAACGACAACTGAAATCCAACCAAGTATCATTTCGAGAATGCGTCTCTTTGTGGTAAGCAATAAAAGGATAACCCAACACAAGGATTACCAGTTCATTCATCACTTCATCATTCTCTTTTTTTTCTGTTTTTTTTTATTGTTTGCTGAGCAGACTCTGTGCTCTCTCCTTGTCTTGGCTCAAGCCAAGCCTCAGGGTTATAACTATGGCAGCGGCGTCTCTGGCACCCTGACGGGCACAAGCGGCCACATTGGCGGTAGCGGTGGCTCCTTCCTTGGTGCACCTAGCAATTCACAGGGCGTGGCAACCTATGGACCACTGGGCGCCTTCCAAAGTGCCAGCGTTGGCTCTCTGCTGAGCTCCAACTTCAACTCGGGTCACAGTCACAGTCAGGGACATGGAGGTGGCAATACTTATGTCCAAGGACAGGGACAGGGAGGTGGCAATACTTATGTCCAAGGATCTGGTAGCTACAACACTGGACGCACCTCCTCCTCCTCCTCAGCCTCCACTGGCTTTGGCAATAACTTTGGCAGCGCAGACAGCAGCTTTGCTGGCTTTGGACCCTCACCAAACATTGGCTTTGGCGGTCTTGCCGGTTATCAAGCGCCCAGTTATCAACAGCAACAGCAGGAGGAGCAACGTGCTGCCTTTGAATCACCCATTATCCACAAACAATTCATCACAGTCGCCGCTCCCGATGAGCATGAGAATCTGGAGCGTGTCAAGCATTTGGTGATTGGACGCCCACAGAAGAATTATCGTGTGGTGTTCATCAAGGCGCCTTCATCGAGCAGCGCCAATGTCAAGTTGTCGGCGGAATATGCTCCCAAAGAGGAGAAGACCGTCATCTATGTGCTCAGCAAGAAGGATTCCTCACTGGAGGTCAACGATATTGCCACGCCAGCTCCAACTATTCCCAGCAAGCCGGAAGTCTTCTTCATCAAGTACAAAACCGATGCGGAGGCAACTCATGCCCAGCAACAGATTCAGGGTGAGTTCGATATATATGATATGGATAGTAATATTCTCTAATAATAATCATTTTTAATTCCTCAGCTGAATACGATCGCATTGAGGGCACCTCAGAGCACACCGATGGAGGCGTGGCACCTGCCCAATCTGTTGTTGGTATTCTGGATGCTGGTCACAGCTCAGGCAGCAGCTCAGTCAGCGGTGGCAGTCAGGGAATTATCAGCAGCGGTAGCAGCAGTCAGGGAATTATCAGCAGCGGTGGCAGCATCGGCAGTGGCAGTATTGGAGGTGGCAGCATTGGAGGTGGCAGCATTGGAGGTGGCAGCCACACCATCAGCAGCTCTGGTGGCAGCCACAGCACTGCTCAGAGTGCTACCTACTTGCCTCCTAGCAAGTAAAGGCAATACAGCAAGAACTAAACAATTTTTTTTTTTCTTAAATAACTATTTTTTTGTGCTCTTTACTGAAATTTCTCTTAAATAAAATGACTATATAACGAGTAATTATGTTGATATTGCCAGAAAGGCTAGAATTCCCTATGACACCAATTTCTTGCCACAAACAGCACAAATACATCGAAAAAAGTTTAGAATAATTTGAGTACAAATTATCAAAAAAGTGTTTCACATTAAAATCAATTTAGTTTCAACATAGTTTCAGTTCTGTATATATATTTTAACAAAAAATTTTGAGAATTTAACATGATTTTAATTAAAACTAAAAAGGAAACGTCTCAGAATTAAATTTATGTTTTGTTTTAAATGAGTTTTAAAATCAGATCTTATTTATACAAAACAAAATGATTTACAAATTTCAAGATGCTATACCTGTTCTAAATTTACTCGTACCCCACTGCTCTTCACTTACCCACAGATTTGATGGCCTGCTTAAGTAACAGATCCGATTGACTTTTGTCGAGAGCATCGATATCACGGCAGTTTCTATAAAGACTGCTAATGGTGGACTCAACAGGATAAGTTCCCTCTGCGGCATTGGGCAGCATGGATATAAATCGATTCAGTTCATTGAGTTCTGTAAAATAAAATCACAACTTTAATAAATAACATTCAATAGAGCAGTTAGATTAAAGCTTACCCTGATACTCGTTGTAAGTCTTAAAGTTCCATTCGCCGCGTTTGATCACAAAGTAATCACCATCGGCATATTCGCGGGCAAACTTGCCACATGCCCAATCGTAAGTCTCGTGGCAAGGACTCTTCGATGTGTTGGCCCAAAGCAGCAACTGTCGGCTGCTCTCGACACATTCCCGTTCCAAGCAAAGCGGGGCACGCATATGGAAGGGCACCTCGGGCCAAAACGCCAACAACATGATGATGATAACCAACAACAGTGCACAGAGGCAGGCGGTGGCCACATAGAGAATGCGACGCTTTCGAGATAGACTCATCAGTGCATCAAAGGATCGACGTCCTGGAAGCAGCAAGGCTATAGCACGTGATGTTGAACAGCATGAAAAGATGAGATGTGAATGATCTATGAGCATGATATGTGATTAGATGTTATAAGAATGCGTGACAGTCGTTATCGTTATCGTTAGCGATCGATTAATTAATTCATGAATTCATTGTTATGAATTCAATTGTTATTCTTATTCATAAATTTTTTGAAATCGATTGAATAATATTGATTTTTATCGATAAGAATTTGCTTAAGAGGCTAGAAAATGATACGAATACTCAGTTAAAATTATTACTAATCGAAAAGAATTTCATTCATTTTGTTTAATAAATTACATTCATAATCTAGCAAATCTAAAATCGATAACTTAAGTAATAATTAAACTCAATTCTTCAGTATTAATCGACAACCGGTAAATGTTTCTTGAGCAATTAATTATGTGACAATGAAATGAATGGAATTGAGATACTCGCTCACTCTCTCTCTCTCCCTCTCCCTCTCTCACTTTCATTCTCCCTTATTTCCTCCTTTACCTCTTAGACCATTTGCGGATGTATGCGTCGAGTTGGGTGTATTTGCCGTGGGCGTAACCCCGCCCACAGCTCTGGCCTCAGTCAACGCCTCCTTGCGTGCCGCCTCCAACTCCTTGGGCGTCAAACCTGCATCATCGATATGCAACTTCTGTTGATTTGTCGTCAATGGAGCCGTTTCGCTTCCCTCAATTTGTTGCTTGCTGTTGCCATGGCCAATACGCTCATCATCTTGGCCCGTATGCAGTTTGTAACTTCTATCGTCCACCTCATCGATGGCACAGATTGTTGGTTTATATTTGCCCTGATTCAGGGCCATGGCTCTTCTATATCTAGATATATGTATGCGTAGAAATCTCAGTTGAGATCAATTGCAACTGCGATGTCAGTTTTTATACTCGTCGCTAATTTAGGCGCATTTTAAGTAACTGGGGAAATACGAAAGAAAGCAAAAAAAAAAGAAGCAAATTAATAAATTATTTAAAATCTCAGTGCGATTGTCAATTGGTAAAACTGGCCAATTCATGAATGTTTGAATATATGGCAATTTATACTCATGAGTATTTTTTTTTCAGTCAGACGTCGCGACGTCTTTATCAGCATATGAGGAAGGCTTAACGTAACGCTTGATTATCACAAAAGATTACCTTGAGACATGATATACTAGTCATACACATACACACACTCACACACACACACACACACACACATTACTTGCGCAATAGAAACCTTATTATAGTATATGGAGCATCGCAGATAAGTATAAATCGTGCTGAGATAACGCTCGACAACGATAGCTATAAAGATCTTCTGCATATGTGTATATTTATCATGCATATGCATGTTTATACATGTATATAGCGTGTGCATTCCTGTCAACATTTGACTTCTTTTCAATTTTAAATTGACAACAATTGCTGCCAATTTGCGAAGCCAACTCGGACGAGATTCCCACTTACAAGCCCCTCATCCACATACATAAATGTACATATTTATGAAGACATCGTGGATTCAGTTGCAAATGTGCATAAATTTTAATTGACAAAATTAGCTAAAGATAAAGCTAAAGTGCAAATAATTAAAAGTGCAAGTAACATTTCAATAGTTCTTCAAGCTTTCAAATAGACTCCATAAAATCTTCTATAAAATATAACTACATATTGATAACATGATTGATTGATAGAATGTTAAACTACTTATGTTAAGTTTTTGATCAATATAGGCTGAAGTTTCCCAATCAGCTTGAGTTGATTCAGCTGAAAGTGCCTGCTGAATTACCATTTCATGTGACACGCCCTAAAAGGGGCTATGTTGTGCTTCGTTGAATGTTTGTGGCTTAAAATAGCTTACAAATTGTAATTCTATAGCCAGCTTGTCATATAATCTTCACACAAGCAGCGAAATGCAAAAACAACTGGGGGGATTCGGTTAATTAACATATATAAAAAAAATTGCAAACAAAAGAATGACAGTTTATCAAATCAGCAGTAAAGTAGGTATAAAATTACCGTTTTTCTGAAGAGTGCTTTATAAGCTAAAGTAGGAATTACTAAAGAAAGTATGTTCTACATTATTAATAAGGCTAAACCTCCTGCAAAAAACTTATATTAACGCCACTGTAAAATCACTGCAATTATTGTATAAGCACAAAGGAACATAAATTTAGACACCATTTTTATGACCTATGACTGTATGACAGTCGCTGATTTGGATGATTTATCGTAGCATGGGAAATCGGTTAAAGCTTGCGGGATTATGATATGTGTTGGTCAGTTGGAGATTACAAACATTGTCCCTGGACAACGAAGCTAATGAAAGTAACAGGTAGGTGGGCAGTTAACCCAGGTAACCCAAGCGGTAAGCTAAGGAAACGCATGGAGCGATACCTATCTTATCAGCATAGTGATTATTGCCTTATTCACGTCCACTTTTTAGTCATTGGCACTAAGCAATAAAGAATGCCTCCCTATCTCAGTGTGTATATTAAGTGTGTGCGGCAATTTGAGATAACTCATTCTATATATTTTGTTTTTTTTTTGTTGGGCCAACCTAATAAATGAATAAATTGTTTAAAATGCACAACAACAATTGTTATATTCTGTAGTTTTGGGTTTTAAGCCTATTTTGTATTTATTTAATTAAAAATATTGCATACGTTATATTTCTCAGCAATTTTTTTTAGTGAAAAACAAACAACTTTATAGAAACTATTGACAATAGAGATAGATCCAAGGGCCACTTTAAGAGCCCTGGCCTAAAAGACGCGAGGCACTTGAGCAATAATCAGATAACTCAGTTTCGAGTCAAAAGTCTAAAGTAAATATGCATATCGCATACATCCATATACATATACAGATACATTCATTTTGGATATGAGATCATCGTCTGTTTGATCTTCTTCAAGTGTCACATAAAAACTCAGTGATAAGTTGAGATTCCCAGCTGTCTGTTATGACACTCAAAGTAGGGGTGGGAACGAGAAGGGGAATGAGATGTTGAAGGAAAAGGAGAGGGAGAAGGGGGAGAGGAAGGGGAAGAGGAAGGAGAAGGGGGGAAGAAGTAGGAGAAGGAGAAGAAGGGGAAGAAGAAGGAGAAGAAGAAGGAGAAGAAGAAGGAGAAGAAGAAGGAGAAGAAGAAGGAGAAGGGGAAGAAGAAGGGGAAGGGGAAGAAGAAGGGGAAGGGGAAGAAGAAGAAGGGGAAGAAGAAGAATAAGAAGAAGAAGGAGATGGAGATGGAGAAGGAGGGGAAGAAGAAGAAGGGGAAGAAAAAGGAGAAGGGGAAGAAGAAGGGGAAGAAGAAGGAGAAGGGGAAGAAGAAGGAGAAGGGGAAGAAGGATAAGGGGAAGGAGACATCCTCGATAACAGCTTACAGATAAAAGTTGTATGCTATAAATGCAGAATATGTAACTTTAGTTAATTATAAATCATTTTTATAGTTACGATTCATTCGCCTGACAAATCATTGACCAATTATTATAATTATTCATGCTGCAAAATTTCCGCATTTTTTTAAAACCCAATTTAGCATTAAACAAAACAAAAGAAAATTGAATTAATAAAATAATAAGAAAATGCAAATGTCAGATGATTTTTAATAGGTCGTAACGATGACGCTGTCGTTCATCAAAGCTCTTTTGCCGCGCCGGCATATTTGTAAATGAGCACACACTCCAAAGCGAGTACACACGCACAACAAGAAGCACACACCAAACAGACAGACACACACAATAAAATTTGTATATAAGGAAATGGAAAAAAACCGCTGCATTATTGTTTATGGCTTGTTTCGAAGTATGGATTGATAAACTGACCAAAAGCATTACATCAAAATGCTTAATCCGCATTATGTAAATGATTGGGATCCACTTGACACTGTCAAGGGGAAGGCGGGGAGTTCTTATGCTGTGCTCCCTTTGTGACAAGCAATTTGCCACACTTTTAACTTCTCCGCAAATTGCGTTCTATCTTCATTTACAAAGAGGGTGGGTGGTGTAGCACTTGCCCCAAATATGCTGTGAAACGCAATTCAAGATTTCAGATTCTTTGATACAGCGCAGTAGAAGTTGAAGATGTTGATTCAATCGATTTGTATAGAGTCGAATGTTTATTTGACTTAAAACCATAGTTTATTGAGATACTTTATTTAAGAGATATCAAATATTTTTAAATTTTCAACTGATTTTCTTATTTACTTTAAAATCAGAACAAACATTTTAACAAATTAATCATTATTTCTCTTCAAGTGAAAGGTCTCAAATAAAAGTATTTTCAAAATCTAGCATAAAAATTTGCCTTTTTATTAACTACAACTATTACAATTAGAAAATGTTGAAAATAGAATACTTTTCTCCATGTTGAATTTACTCATTTTCAAATTTTTCACGAATGCCTCAACCCACACATGCACCTAAACATATTGTGGGTGTATTGGTAATTTCCAGCACCCACGCGGCATATCGCTCTCTGACACCATAAATGGACTACGCGTATACCGAACATATTTCATTTAATTATGTCAAACTGCCAAAATTAAAAAGAAAACTAAAAAAAAGACTGAAAACCCGTCAAAAGAGACGCCAAATTTGACACACATTAAGTTAATAATACTACCCACACATTGAATAATTAATAAAATTCAACAATAAACATTACACAAATTTTACGCATGGGAATTCAATTTGACGACGTCAGATTTTTCACATAAATTTGATTTGTAGCTCTATTATTAGTTTGTTCTCTTAATTGTTATTGTTGTTAGTCTTGTTGTTTTTGTTGTAGTTATTGTTGATGTTGTACTATTGACTTTTAATTTGGTTTAATGGCGCACCAAAACATTGTCGCCCATTATCAGAAACTGTTACCGATACTTGAAATAGAAACAATATGAATCTTTTGGTCAGAAGTAATCGACTGTAAAATACCTTGTAAATTGGTGTTAAGACAAAAATTAATTTGAGATTCAAGAATATCTTCAAAATTGTATAAAATATAATATTCTTTATACGAATAAAAATATCTCAATCGTCTCAAATCTTTAACTTTGTTAGTCAACCTATTAATATACAAATCAAGATTTTTAACGTGACAGTGTAGAAATTGCACCCAGCTATTTATCAAACTGTAGTTCTAGTTATGTGACAGGTTGGAGACTCTAGCTAGAGCCACGGTGTCTCCAAAATCAGGTAAATAATGTGTAAGGCATAATTAAGTAAATAAACCCAATAATCTTAAAAAATTTGGTTTCTATTGTAAAAAATTGTAAGGTAAAGGTTAAAATTTTTGCATTTCCTATTGTTATTTAACAATATATATGTAAATACAAATCTTTGTCCTTTATCTTGATCTACTCTTGCCCTTGAACTGCTTACAGGGTATTTAAAGAAACTATTTGACGTTTGTATTGGGCAGCTCTGCCCGCTGAGATAACCTTGTCAACTCTGCTTGCACAACACTAACAACAACAACAGCAACAACACCACAACAACCACTCAGCTGAATTGTTGTTGCAGTTGTTGAAAATAAATGTGTCAACAATTTGTCAGCCTAGTTGTAGTTACTAAGCAGCGACGCTGGCAGCGACTGCAACAGCGCTGTTTACGCTCAGCTGTGCACAAGGCAATTCGAATGCGAATATGTTTGTTTGATCAGCACAAATTGATAAGAACAATAATATGCACCGAAAATTTATTTCAAAATACAATTTCAACTACAAGTACTGTGCCTGCTGGCTATGATGCACTCAAGCGGAGCGCAGCAGCATGCAAATCATAAGTGGATATCAGTAATTATACATATGTATGTTTAATTTGTTCGTTAGAAACCGATTAAAAGTAAATAAATATTTTAAGCAAAGATGGCAAACTAAGAGCCTTACTTACATATAAGTCAATGTCGCGAGGCAACGATGTCAGCTTTATTTATTTATTATTTTGCTGTTAGCTCAAGCGTAAATCAGAAGTTCAAGCGTTTAACGGAAAAGGTGCGGTTATCTAGTAAATGTATCTATGCAGATATATGTATGTACTACATACAGCTATGGCCACTCAAATAGCTCTAAAGAATGAAATATTGTTTTAAACAAAAATATATATTGGTTTCCATCACGTAGTCAAATTGAAACAAATATATGTCGCTAATAGGTCAACTTTGAAACGTTTTAAAATGAATTTAGCTAGTGCTATTTAGATGACCATTGCTGTATACATGCACATGTGTGTTGTTAGGTGTGTGTACACACTGACATTAAGCCCAATATGAAGCTCGTTTTAGAACAATGGCGAAACGAGAAAAGTAATAAAAGAGCGTACGACAAACGCGCTGTTTGAAAGCGGCAGAGAATGATGCGGGCAAAAGGTAACGAAGTGGGAGGAGGCGGGATTGAAAGGGAGAAGGAGGAAGAGGGATTGGGGAGTCGGCGAGTTCAAGTCGTGCGTGAGCGCCACAATGCGCAAATGCAAATGCAAAAGTAAAAGCAGCGACAAAAACAACAACAAAAATAACCACAACAACACAAGCAGCACTTGCACATGCTCAGCAGGCGAATATCCAACGGTATTTAAAAGCCAAAAGCAGCGCGTGCAGAAGCAGCTGAGAAAAAGAAACGGAAACGTTGAGCCGACGTTGTTGTTAGAGATGCGCAATACACGCACACACACACACACCACTCTCCCTCTCTCTCATATATACATGCATAAATCGAAGTGTTTGCGCATATCAGTTTATGGTTATCGTTAATTGTTCATCCCTGATCGCTGGCATCGCAGCTGCTGCGACGCGTAGTACGACACTGTTATGCATTAATTATGGGAATTTCCATTTTCGGAAATACATGTGGACTATATGTGGTTGTGGGTGTGAAGAGCGGGAACAATCAAAACAGAACGTTAATGGTGAGGGAAAAAAAGCGAACAAATCTCAGAATCTCAGCATCTAAAATAATAAAAACGTTGCGTTGCTATCGCTTAACAAAAGCGTTGTTGTTGTTGTTGCTCTGCCGCTGTGAGCAGCGGCGCAGCATTGACATTGGCTCTCTTCTTCTTTGCCCTCTCCTTATTGTTGTTGTTGTTGTTCCTTGTCTCTTGGTTTGGTGACTTGCCGAACCGGTTCTGCCGGCATTTCTCAGACTCACACAAACATACTAGCCGAGACATCAACTTAACTACGGCTTTAAAGTGCGCTCTCTTTGCATCCAACCGAATGTACTCGCTCCACATTTGTAGATCTTGGTGTTTCTTGCATTCCATTACACACACACTCTCACTCGCTTACTCGCTCACTCACTCGCAGTCAAACTCATACTAATACTCGTGCAAACGTAGGTAGAGGCACCTGAAAGCGCAGCTTAAACAAATGTTTGCTGTTACCTATTTGTTGTTGCCGTTGTTGCTCTCACTCTTGTTTGTATTTAGATTGTTTAAAAAGATATCAGCAATCACTTAGCAACATTTAATTAACGTATTAACACGACGACGCACTTTAAATACACGCTAAAAATTCGGTTTTTATTTTTATTGTTGCGTCGTTTTTTTATTTTTGCACACTTCTTAATTTTATTTGTTTGATCACTTTTCACATTGCCTCAGTTTCGGCTTTCATGCACATAAAGAAAATACACAGCAACAAAAATATATAAATTAACAATTTAATATTTGTTGATGTTTGAAAAGAAAAGCAGTTACTGTTTTACGCGCACAACAACAAAGTCCGACAACTACGCACACGTCGCGCTACGTTGCTTTCTCAATGATTACTAAAGAGAAAAGTAGAACAAAATGAACGCGGCAATTACCGTTCTATGTGTCGTGTGACGTAGTCGATTTTTGAATGCAGTTACGCGCTGCTGACGTCGCCCACAAGCAACAAATGCCATGACTATGCTTAATGTACATATTGAAAATATTTTGTAGTATATTTAACAATTTAAAATCTGTATTATGTGTCAATAAATTAATTATTTTTAATTCTACTTTCAAGTAATTTTGTTCGCGCAATTTAGTTAGTACACAAACCAGTGTTTCCAGCATAGCTATTTTATATGTATCTTGTTCTGGCTATTTTCAAAGTTCGTTTGCTAGAAAGATTTGAAATTTGCTATTAGCCGTTAATCTGGCGATTTTAATATATTTTCTTTTAAAACTTTATTCAAAATTGTGCAAAAGTTTTCATAAAAACAAATTTAGGTGATTTCCAGCCAGAAAAAGCTATTTTATCCCTTAAAAAGTTGGCAGCGCTAGTGTGGAAACACTGTTTTAGTCCAAAAGGCCGCCACGCAGCAAAATATTCCGATCTGGCAGGTCGTACCATTTTAGGTAATATGTCAAGAATAGTAACTTACCTTACCTTACTTACCTTATTTTTTAAATTCTCTTTATTTTGAAGCTGGAATTTTAAAATTTGTGCAGAATTTTTCGGATTTTTTCACAAAAGTGTTCAGCTCATTTATCGATAACATACAGTGCAGTTTTGAGCTTACAGCGGCACAAGTTGTTTGATTTTGTATTTGAAACTTTCAACTGAAAAGTGTTTATGTAGAAAAAATGCATTTCAGATCTTTTTTTATACAATTCGACCGTCATTTTATTTATATTTTATAATAAGAAAATTAAATTTAATACAAAATTAGCAAAAAATAAAACACACGCATTTATAAGTACAGTTAATAAATTAAACAATAGCGAGTTGTGTTTAAATAATAGGTAGACAATGGGTAATCCCATTATTTATTTCGAGAGTACACCAAAAGAAGTCGGACTGCGCTTCTTGCGGTGTAGTTTGGAAATAAATGCATATTAATTGTAATAAACGCCTTAATTGCTTTTTGTTTTCTTTTTTTTTTTAGTATGTACACAAATAATTTTACAATTACAAAAAAAAAATACACAAATTATTATTATTATTTAATAGTTTTGCATTAACACATTTTGGCGTTGCGACTGACAAACTTTGAGTTTGGCAAACAATTTCAATAATTTGATGTGATACAAAAAATAGAAGAACATTCTCACACGCAAACATTGCTCGGTGAATAAAAAACGCCAACAACTTGAAAAGTTTAAATAATGTTTAGATATTAATTATAAAAAAAAAACATCCTAAAGTAGCACCTATTATTTTTGCTTTTATGCTATGTATGCTACTGCTGGGCCGCTGGCGCCAGTGGGCGTGGCAGTGTGACGCCTTAACTCAAAGCTTCTCTGCGGGCAGCATTTATTTATATTTTATTTTAAAATAATAATTCGTTTATATTAATTATCAACTCATGGTATTCATCATTTGTTTGTGGTTTCGTTTTCAATATTAGCTAACACTTATTCACATTCTTTTACACTCGCATTCATACTTACTCACATGCACACTAACTTAACATAGTTAACTTCTTTAGTACAGATTAATATAGCACTTTTAGCTCCTCTATCAAATTTGCAAGTTCCATAGAAAAAAACCATATAATTATAATTAAAAGAACATAAACATAAATGAATTAAACCTTTTCGCTTTAGAAAGTTCTTAATTTCGTGACTAGGCAAGTTTTACGTGTTTTTTGTTTATCAAAAAAAAAAAAACTCATCGCAACATCGTTGTCTATTGTTTTTTCTGTGCATATTTTCTTTTCAAATATTTTGCATTTTAGTTTTCGTTAAGCGCGCGCGTGGTTTGAAACTTGGCTAAGCGCATTCGTTGCTGTTTAGTACATGTATTGTTTTTAGAACCGTTTTGCGTTTTAGTACGTTGTTTTAGTGCGATGTTAATTGTTCGTAATGTTGGTTGCCGTTACGTGACGGTGACGGTAACGTAAACGTGCGCTTTACAGATGCTCATCGCCATGGTAACCGTTGCGCAACGGTTGACGCTCCTGTGAATGATCCGCGGGCCGATTGCGCTTAAAGAAGCCGCACTAAAACAATAAATTATGAATGAAAATTTGAATTTTAAAAAATTTGGGAACAGTGAATTTGAAATTTACCTTATAGAGTAACAGTACGAGGAGTAGGAAGATGAGTGCACCTGCACAGGCGGCCAATACGACCACCCAAAGTGGCACCACATCCGGAACCTGAAGCGGCTCCGGTTGTGCCTTATAGAAGATCTCATGGGATTTCTTAATCTCCAGCTTGGGCTCACCAATGAAGGGCAACAGTGTGACCTTGGCAATTGCCTGCGTGGACACGTTCAGTGGCACATTGAAGGCCACCTTCTCCATGGTCTTGGCCACCATGCGTGCTCTAATGGCCACAAAAGCGGCTTCTCCATCCTCATTGCCAAGATTCTCGACATAGCAACGCAGGACGCGACAGTTGATACCCTGACACGGTGCCGTTCTATTCGATGCATCCAGCTGCAGTTCTTCCGGCGTGGGAATATCACGTCTAAAACGACGCTGCGACGAGGATGAACTCGAACTGGAGGTTCTCCATTGTCCCTGACCCTGACCTTGTCCCTGAGCCTGACCCAGACCCTGTGCCTTCTGCTGTTGACTGTCCTCGTCGTAGAAGTCCTCGTTCTCCCGTCCGTAGTACGGTTTGCTGCCGGAACTGTAAGTCACATGATGTTGCACCATCGGCTGTCCATATTGAACCTGTCCATGTGTGTTGTGCAGCTCGTTGTCCACATTGCCACGATTGAAGCCCAGATCGATTGTGCCGGCATGGAAGTCACCATTGCGTCCGCCATAGATGGACTTGTCAGCTGCAGCACCGTAACCACCGTGACCACCGTGACCACCACCGTAACCAGCACCACCAGCATCACCACCTGCACCTGCACCCGCCAAATAAAGTTGTTGTTGCTGTTGTGGTCTCATCTGATAGCTGGCACTGGAACCGGAACTGGAACTGGACACGCCCTGTTGGGGTGGTGCCATCTGAATGTGTCCCATTGTGCTATGTCCACGCATCTCTGCATTGGGTGCACCACCACCACCACCACCACTAAAGCCGGTGCGTGTAAATGTGGTGCTAGTTTTATTGATATTCGCCTCCTGTTCGACACCCGCTTGGTTGGCACGATTCAAGTGCACATAGGAAGCATCTCCGGCCGCATCCTGGGCATCCTCACGCTCCAGCAGCTTCTTCTGCGTCTCTGTCAGGCTATGTCTAATGTCCTTGCCGACGGCGACGCCCACATTGCTGCCAGCTTGACTACCATGTGAGATCTCCAAGTGGCCACCTCCGTCATTTCCGGCAGCTTCCGCTTCCGCCTCCTGCGTCACGGAGTTGCTAATGGCGCCTTGGGCATGCAAATAGGATTTGCTTTCCAGCTTCTCATTCAACTTGACATTCAGCTCGTTCACCACAATGTCATCACAATGGATGTTTCCTCCCGTCTCCGCCTGATTAAGTATGTACATGAGATGATCTCCGGCAAGAGTTTTATACGGATAATAAATGTCGACGACGGCACGTTTAATGTAGGAGCTGTGATTGTTGCGCAGTTCGTAGATGTGAACGACATGAGGACCCAATTCCTCCTCGGTGGTTGCATTCTCTGGCGCCTTGTAGTCATCAGCCTTGTACACCTGATAGTCCGGCAGTGAAGTACCCTTGATGGTCAAATCGGTTTTCACATCAATCAAGATGCTCTTGCTGCCGTAATTATCCAATTTGGAGTTCTCCCTATCGGGATTTGTTGAATTCGCCTCCCAATAGAAGTTATAGCTATTCGCCGTAGTGTTCTTTCCGGCGGGCACAAAACTGACGGCAAAGTGACTCTAGAACAGAAATGAAATTTTAGAACAAATTTACAATTATTTGTCGGCAAAAAGAAGGAGAACCTACCAAGTGTCCACCTTGCAGAGGATTTCCGATATCACATTTGATAGTAAAATTGTTCTTTTCACTGGGAGCTGAGCAGGCGATGTGCATATCACTTTTATCGCCCAATTGTTCGATTTTGGTGAACTGCAGATCCTTTGGCGTGATCATGTAGAAAGCCGCCTCGAATGCATCCTCATACTTGTTCTTCACGAGCACCTCAAGTTGAAGAGGATCCGGCGAGCCAAAGTAATACTTGTCGATGGTTCTAAAAATACAAAACAAACTCATTAAAGTCCATTTGAAAAATAGAAAAAAAATGCAGTTAACTTACTTGACATCCACATGGAGATCCGGCTCACAGATGTTGTCCGCTCCGCAATTCTTTTGTATGTTGATCGCATCACGGAGAACGATCTCTCGATTTTGATCGATAACCGGCTCTAGGGCCTCACGACGTCGTCGCACCATCGTTTCGAGGGGTCGAGTGCTCTTTAGATTGTAACGAGCCTCGACTTCCAGGGGCGTCAACTTATCCGTAACACCGTCCATTAGATAGACCGTCTCATTGAGACAAAACCGCTGGCCATAGTTAAGGCGTATGGTCCGAGTGCGATGGTTTCTGTTCTCGTCATTAAGGAAGAACATGCGGGGATTGCGTGTCTTTTTTGCATCCAACAGCCAGGAGACATCAAAGTCCAATTGCATGGGCAAATACCGGCCGGTATAGCTCCAGCAGGTGCTGAGAGGCATACAAGGTACCTTCGTGCCATCACTTTGCAGTACACACGACCGATCATCCAGACTGATCAGTTTTGTAGTGCTCGAGAAAAGGGTTTCCGCATTGACAGCGGCCACAGGGCGGGATCTAAAGATGTAAACCTGATCGGAGGCATAGGCACCTACGGCCAAATCGGGATACGTATTGTTATCCATGTCAACGCCGCCGGACAACGAGAAGCCAAAGGTACGAGGATAAGGTGCTGCTTCCACCAATTGCTCAGCCTTGATGATCTGCGAGGGTTTTGGTAGCGGACCCGCCGGAGAGCCGTGATAAATGTAAACTACACCACGACCCTCGGGACCATCGTAGGGTGCACCTACAGCGAAGTCACCATAGCCATCACCATTCACATCGCCCAACGTGGATAAAGCTAGACCAAAGCGACCCTTGGTGTGGAAACCATCACGTATATGCTCACGAGTCCAATGCTCCGACTGTAAACCCCAAAGTTAAATCCATTATAAACCGAATAAGTTCAATTTCCATTACAACATACCGCAGAGTTGCCACCTTGTAGCAATATATAAACTCGTCCCACATCATATTTGCCCTCGACATTGCCGAGTTCCGTATACATGGGCGCTCCAATGATAAGATCATCGAGTCCATCGCCATCCACATCGCTTGTGGCCAGAGCATAGCCAAAGTATTCACCAATCTGACGACCGGTTATATTAAATATATTGGCCATATTCCAGCGATTGACAACGATCTTGCCAACTAAATTGGCACCACGTGGCATACCAATGGCAACATCCTCGCTACGATCACCATCAAAATCACCGGTGATCATTGAGTAACCCAAATAGGAATCATCATTCGCCGATGTCGATTCGGCGGTGGAGAATACTTGATTCTCTGGCTTTGTAACATCCTGTGATATTCCTTGACCTGTGAAGATTTGTGGTTCAGTTTTTCAAACTATTTTGTGGTTTCTCTTTTTTTTTTTTGTGAGATTTGTGTGTTGTGTGTCTTTGTTTAGCTACGATTATTGCAACATGCCGGATGATAACAACAACAATAACAGTAAAACAACAAATAAAAATAATAATAACAACAACAATACAAAAATTCTATATAATGTACTACGATATCAACGATTACTGAATATAACTACAATTTTGATACTAAATAGGGATTAGTATTAGTTCCCAGGTAAGACATGCGCTACGTGCAACACCCATCAATCGAATCAAAGATCAGTTCCTTACGGATTTCGATTCTCAATTGGTTAGTAACACAACTTAAATAGCCAATTCCCAAACCCATAACGAAAGCTCATGCGCTGCTTAATGAGCTTAAAGTTAACGAAAACCTGCGATTCAAGCAAGAGAGAGAGAGAGAGGGCTAATAGGGTGCCTCACTCTTTTTCTTGCCAGCAATCTGGCAGCGCCAATATATGTTAAGTTTAGATAATTAATCGATAGCATCTCTTGATTGAACCGTACGACTGTGGATCGATTTAGTTATTAAGTATACATACTATATGGTATGTTTCCAGGTATTTTGGTATTTTTGCTACCTTTTAGGGATACGTATGTATGTATGTATGTTTGTGTGGGTGAATGTATGTACTATGTATGAGCATTGCTTAGTGAAGACAACAACCAGAGCTGCAGTTGGCAGTTGATGAGGCATTTTAGGCGTATTTCCCTTTGAGCGATTGTTTCACACATATATGGTATATATGTATGTCTGTATATATACATATATTCTTGCACTCGTTTGTTAGCGAAGCGTTCGATGAAAGTGCGGCGAGGGGCGTGGCTGATTGAGGGCGAATTTAGCGATCGCTGTCAAATCGTAGACAGGGACTTTAGCTCTCGTAACGATTGTTTTCTGCAACGACTTGACAGCCCTTCGCAATGATGAGTTCGTTATCGATATCGATTATTTATAAGCATAATATTATCACACACCATTATGTGGGAGGAGCAGGAAGCGGATAAGAGTTTTAGGCCATTTTTTAATTATTATTTATATTTATTTTTTTTTTACAATTTTAAATGTTTTTAATTTTTAGGCACTCTTGTTTTATTATTGTGGGTGCTTGTTAATGTTGATCGATCAAATAATGTTCAAGATAAGGTTGGCTGATTTTTTGGCGGTGTGAGAAGCGTATTTTGCGTATTATTATTATTACCTCCAGTGCCGAAGGGCTGATAATAAGGCGGCTTATATGGAAACTCGGCATCGGGCGATATTGAGTAGGTTTGTCCTTTTTTTTTATAGATATTTTTGTATTTAATTTGTGGTTTTGGTATTACGTTTTTCGGATTATTATAGCAGAAGTTTTATGTTTTTTTTTTATTTGGTTTGGTTTCGGTTTTTGGTTTTATTTTTTGTGGTTGTGGTTGGGTTGAACAACAGACACAGGTCATAGCGTTCGGTACAGAATGCATAGATGATTATTATTTATTATTTTATTTGTATATTTTTAAAAAATTGTTTTGTGTTCGAAACATTACAAAAATTGCATGCATTTTGCGCCGAGGCAGACAGAGTGTGAGAGAGAGAGGAGCAGAGAGAGAGAGAGAGAATAAAAAGAGAGAATACATAATACAATATTAATCAAATGAGACAAAAAAAAGTTTCGACTAAAAATTCAATTAGGAGAAAAAAATGACGAGTACACGTACAGTTATTATTATAGTTAAAGTTACGATTACAATTACGATTACAGTTTACAATTTACGATAATATACGTACTATATATCGATGTATGTATATATAGTATACGATACAATAGATGCAGCTAAAAATTCGTTTGGGTTAAATTACGATACAATTACAATGATCAATAATCAAATAATCATTAATTAATTTAACTGACTACACGATAAACTTAACATGTGGTTAGTTAGGTTTGCAGCTGCATTTGCTGTCGAGTTGTAGTAAATGAGCTATGAATGTGGTTTCTTTATTGGTTTTTAAATGTTTGCTTTTTCTTATTTCTTTTTAAGTTTACTTTTTCTTTCGTTAGCGACACTTAACGAACATTAAGTTAAATTTTGTAATAAATTAAGATAACAACAACTCGACAACACTTAAAAACTCATTATGTCAAACTTAACTTGTGGTTTGTGTTCGCGATTTAGCCAGAAAGTTAATCGATAGTACGGTAGTTAATCGATAACTTACTATTGAATGATTTTCCAGCATTTCCTCTAACCAACTAACGGTACATGCACATTGCAAATATAAACTAAGCTAAACGGAGGGTCTTACAGTATTCGTAAAGGGACTACACTTAGATCTAAAGTTCTAGGGTTCTATGTTAGAGACATACGAGTATATAAGGTAGTATTTAAGTTTTGTTTTGGGCTAATCAACTCTAAAGTTTGGTGGTACGATAGTTTTATCCTCTTTATTCATGTGTTTGTATGTGATCTGTGTGTGTGTGTGTGTGTGTGTGAGGTTAGGGACGTTCTAAGTTCTAAATATGCTTGAAAAAATTAAACACAACTGAAACTAAAATTAACACAAAGTTCAAAAGAGTACAAACCAAATTTAAACTTGATATCAGATCGGAAATTGTAAAATAAACCATAATTGGGTTGCAAAAGGGGCGGGGAAGAATAATAGGGGGACGAAAAAGGTGGGACATTCTAATGCAAAATCAAGACAAATTGGAAATATCAAAAGTCGGGGAAAGTATTACAATCATAAAAATAACAAACCAGAAACTATATACGGGACTACGCACTTTGAGCATGGGATATAACGTGGGGGCGGGGGTAAAAATCGGGTTCGTAGCTGGGAATGATACTTAAAGTTCTAAACTATAACTAAATACAATGGATAGTAGCTGTTGTACTTAGAAAATAGTATAAATACAACAATTTTAAATATCAAAATAATACAAATACATACAGTACAAATACATATGTATATAGAATTCAAATCTTCATAATATTCATATTTTTCTTCGTTTCGTTATTTGTTCTATCCTTAATTCATAGTAAATGTAAACGGTACATTCTTTAGTTAATATCGTGCACTTACCTTGCCAATACCAACTGCCAGGTGCGCCAATGTATAAACGTGAACCATTCTGCAAGATGCGAATAAATCTTATAAATCTTCAGTTACCGATTGCGATTGAGATTGCGATTGCGATTGCGATTACCTATGCAAATGATATGCCACGATCGCAACAAGGTGCAAACTAAACGTGCCCACGCCACATACCTAACAAAATGCCATATGCGAATCCAGAACCGATCCCCAAAAACCAAAACAATCAAAAACTAAAGTTCCAAGCCCAAGAGCCAAGCCAATGCAAATATTAACTCGAATATGCCAAAAATATGTAACAAAAGATGCCAGAAAAGCTAGTTATCATTGTCCTAAGCCGACATTTAAATACCCTTGATTTTATAGCATTTTTTATTGCAAAAAACATGCATCTCTATAACATAAAACCCTAATTATGTTCTTTTCTAAGACTTTTTTTTACATGAAACTGCTTTAAGCCCAAAAAAAATCTGTAATTTCTTTAAAATATTATTAAATTATGAATGTATTTAAAATAAAGCGATTTTCAAGGTAATTTTTTATGAATTTCTTTAACAGCAAATTTTTCAGAACAAGTGTACAGATCTCAATTTGAGTTTATCGAGATCATGCTTATACCCTACATTAAAATAAAATAACTTTATTTATAATTTAAAAATCCATCTTGAAGTTATTAATTTCAAACTCGCAATTTCAGTTCTTAATTTGAGTCAATTTCAGCTTAAGTGATTTGCTGTGAAGTCTCATATAGTGTATATACCCGGTTAGTTATGATTAATATTTATTGTACTTACACTGTTGACAGCCGCACTGAAACCAGCCTGACACGAGCCCTGTCGATGATATCCCCAGTTGTCTGTAAACAGAGAGAGAAAGAGAAAGTGAGAGGGAGTAACAGAGGGAGAGAGAGAGAGAGAGAAGAAGAAGAGGGAAAGGGAAGATGATGAAACCATGTCAGTTACAATTTTCGAATTAAGATTGAGGCAAATATGCTTATTATGTAAGTGTGTCTGTTTATTTTTTATTGTAATTTCGTCATAAGAAAATGCAGTTGTTGTTGTTGTTGCAAGTTGCAGTTGCAAGGGGGATGGGGGGCAATAAATTGCAAATAATTACCAGAGCAATGCAATAAATTGAGCCAGTGATTTGTCAGGCGATGGATGCAGACAGAAAAGAACCACATAAAAGGATTAGAGTGCGCGCGCCTGCGCCTTCAAGGGCAACAACAACAACAGCAACAACAATGAGTTGAGCAGGAGCAACAACAACAATGAGTAGAAATACGACAACAACTGAGAACTGCCACAGAATGGACATTGAAATGAAAATACAATAAACAACAGCGGCAGATTGCCAGAACAAAAGGCTGCAGACAGACAGCCCCAAAGGCCAACAGCAACAACAGCAGCAACAACAACAGCAGCAGGCAACAATAGCAACAGCAACAGCAACAGCAGCAACAACAACATTGAATGAATTGACGTTCGCATCCAAAACTGTTGACCACAAAAGCCCCACATCCTTTTGTTGGCCCTCTTTGTTGTGCGCCTTTTTTTTTGCTTCGCTGTTTGTTTGGTACCAAATAAAAAATCACGCAACGCTTGCGGCAACAACTGGCAAACTGGCAACAGGCAACTGGCAGCAGTAGCAGCAACTGGCAACTGGCAGCAGCAACATGTCGCGCTGTTGGCAACATTTATTTATTTTTTTTTTTGCTGTGCAGAAAATCAACAGCCAGATCGTGCGTTTGATCAAATTAAACGATAACAATTTGTCTCCGAAGTGTTTCAATTTGAACGCTCAACAACAGCAGCGGCAACAACAGCGGCAACAGCAGCAGCATGTTGCTGGCGTGTTGTTGCTGCTGCCTTCTCGCCATAAGTCAACTTTTAAGGCTGAGTTGACACACACACCAACACACACACACACACACACCAACACACACACACACACCAACTCAAACTCTTGTACTGAGCATTGTGCGTTTTGCAGTTGTTGTAATTCCCATAATAAAATCGCCCCCGTCTTGAATTACAATTGGTCTTAGCAAGGGCAGCAACAACAACAACAACTACCACAATAACAACATGAGCAACAACAACAACAACAGCAGTTGGACAACTCGGAATCGGACTTGGACAACACACAGCTTAAAACGCAGTGAACTGTGCACAGTGGATAGCTTGCCCATTTTTTTTAGGCATAAATTCTAGATATGATGACATTGTATAGGATTTTGGCATAGATTTGCACTTAAATACTAAAAATTGTTGCACATGTTTCTTACTTTTTATTTTTTTTTTAAATTATTTTTCATTTTAAATTTAAGAAAAAAATAAAATAAAATATCGAAACAAAAGTTTTAGGACGTGCTTTTGCGACTTTTCTACGCCATAAATAATAAATTATAGAATCTACTACATTATTCTTGAAAATTTCAGTGATTTTATTTATTAGGGACATTGACATAATTCTAATTGCAATTTAATATAAAATTTTTTTTTTAGCTTTAGCTATGAATTATGGAATTATGAAGCCAATTTAATTGTACAATTGTACAATTATCTATTAATTTTCAAAGTTATAGATCTCTAAGTTTTTATAGAAATTCAAGTATTTTTTGGTCTCTAAATCTATAAAAGATTTACCACTGTCATCACTTGGCGGTTTCTTCTCAACGATTGTCGCTCTCTTGGGCAGCTTTTTCTTCACGTTCCTTTTTTTTAACCCTTTTTTTTATTCACTTCATCATTCTTTAATTCTGATTTCTGTGTGTGTGTGTGTGTGTGTGTTTTTTGTGTTCTTTATTCGTCTTAACTATTAGTTTGGTATTTTGTGCGTTAAGTTGGTATTTATTGCTTTCAGTAATGTCGGAATGTGGTGTCCAACTGTCATGTGATGAGTAGCTGCTGTTGCAGCTAATCATTTCACAACAACAACAACAACTTCGACAACGACAACGACAACATTAATAACGCAACAACACCATTGGGTATTATTGAGCCCAGCGCCTGGAAATGCGTTTAGAATCATTAAATTGGCCTTCAATCGGTTCGATTGGAATTGGAATTGGAATCGGGACTGGATGGAGATTGAATCACTTGATACAGCAATTGAGCAATTGCTTGGGAAGCGAACTAGTTCCATGAGCAATGTGTTTAAAGGAAACATCAATATTTGATTACGTTTCTCATTTTTATATGTATATTCTCTTCTTAACGAAATATTGGTGAATGATTTTCCGTATAAGTATATTTAACTTTTATCCCTTCGTACTTCATTGCACAATCATCATTATAGTTCATTATTAAATTTGCAGACTAGAAACATACAAAAAGATGCATATAGGTAGAGGTAGAGGGATAGGATAATATATATATGTATAATATATGTGTGTATATGTCGAGACGATGCTTTGCATCTTATGTCGATGCTAAAAATAATCAGACGAAGCAAGCAAAAGTTGTAGCCATGCCACATGTGTCTACGTGTCCAGTATACATACATATGTATACAAATGTGGGGGCACATACACATACACATATCTATATATCTATATATCTATATATATACATATAGAATCAACATCTAATAAGATGACTAAGAAAACAAATTGGCAGTCTGTTGGAAATTAACCAAAAATATCATCCCTAATGCAGCTCAAAATGATCTTCTATAAGAATATGATATCTATATAAAATAAGAAATGTTGTTGCACCTTTTACGACATGAAACAACATTAATAGATATGTTTTTAGCATTGGGGAAATATACATATCAATTTGTTGCAAGTCACGGTCCGTTGAGTGCTATAAATCTATCTACGGCCTGCTCGAACGACGTCCCGAGGGAAACTTAGAAACTGTTAAGCAATGCAGAGATAAAATTATAAAAAAACATTTAGAAAAAAAAGGTTAACGTGTTTAGGAAAGCTACGATTGATCTAGTGATCGATAGTGAATTGTTTTCAGAAATTGTATCTAAAAATCTACAAAGAAATAAGTCAACTTTTAACCATTATAAAGGAAACTAATGGAATAAATGCTGAAAAGAAACTACTTCAGCAGATCGATAACTTTCTTTATTGCACTTATGTAGAAAATTACTTAACTTTTAGAAAATATTTAAAAAAGGTTAAGGACTCATTTTTATTTCATTAAGACATTTTGACATAAAATACTGTATACAAACAATGAGAATTAAACGATAGTTGTAATAGTTTTGAAGACTTGAAGATACTATCGATAGTTAGAGGAATACAAGCCCAGCAGAAGACTGGAGATGTATCTTTGCCAGACAGTTAAAATAAGTATGAAACAAAACATGTCTGTAAAAATCATACTAAAAAAGATTACAGAGCTACCGACTTTAAGAACTTATCGATTCTATCGATAACACAGCTTTCGCTTGATAGACACTTGATACTTGAAGTTCACACGGCCTGGCTTTGGTTCACTTCTGTTTTCTTTTATGGTCATCCGACACTTTAGCTTTGTGTCCTGGCCTTGGCTTTATAAGTATGTACGCTTTATAAGTAGTACGTCTTCCCCCCCTTCTCCTTTGCACTTGCACACTTTCAGCGATTCCCTCTTATATTTTTCTCTGCGTTTTTTTTTTCAGTCGTTGTTGTTGCTTGTGTGATTTGCGTTTAAAGGGATTCCCTCGTCGCTCACAGCTCAAATTACTTTAAGAGTGCAAATCACATAAGGTGCAGTTAATGTTTTTTTTTTTTTTTTTGTATTTTAAAATACATTTTCTTCCTTTTTTATTTCTGTGTTTTTTTGATTTCGACTGTTGTGGATCTAATTCGGGGCGACCTACTTACTTGTGCGACATGGTGATATCTCAGTGAACTGGACGAAGTTGGTCGAGGTAAAACAGGTGCCGACCGGATCATAGCGCAACGCCGTCGATGGCGTCATCGTGTGGAAGACATATCGCGGTGCGCAGGCCTGCAATAAAAAATACACAAAAACAAATTAAAATAGGCGGAAAATAAACTATGAGTTACCCTATTAAGAGTATTTTAAATATATTTATATATTATATTTATTAAAGCTTCTTTTGATTTAAGAGTTGCAAAATATCCATAAAATTCATAATTATAGATCATCTAAAAAGCAAGGAAAAAATAAGTGAAAAATAAACTTTGAGTTACCCTATTAAGAGTATTTTAAATATATCATATTTATAAAAGCTTCTTTTGCGAAATATCCATAAAATTCATAGCTATAGATCATCTACAAAGCAAGGGAAAAAAATTATAACATTTTTCAAAATAAGTGAAAAATAAACTAATAGTAACCCTATTAAGAGTATTTTCAAAATATTTATATATCATTTTTATTATTATCTAAAATTATTTATATATCATATTTATTAAAGCTTCTTTTAATTTAAGAGCTGCGAAATATCCATAAAATTCATAATTATAGATCATCTACAAAGCAAGGAAAAATATTATTATACATTTTTCAAAATAAGGTGAAAATAAACTAAGAGTTACTCTATAATGAGTAATAATTTTCTAAATTTATTTCTAGATTTTAATAGCATTTTTACATTAGCTTCTTTCGATCTGAGGGTGTAGGTAGTTGCCAAATATCAATAGAATTTCTAATTTTAGCATATCTACGCATACCAAATTTACTAGCTCTAAGCGTAATATTTCCCGAGAAACACAACTTAACTAAAATATTTTAAAGTGCCAGCATCGAAAAATGATTTTGATAAGCTGATGTCAGTTTATTTAAAATTTCTTCAAGTTGTAGCATGCAAAACTCTGTTAGTAAGTTTATCATACACCTATTTATATAATTTACAGGGTATGCATAAAAAACATGAGAATTATTTAGCATTACAGTCAGCAAATGCCACGTTGTGAAGTTGTGAAAATGTGAAACAATGGCATCAAACAGATCATGAAAATGCTGCAAAACCAAAAATGGCCAAGGCGAATTACAAGATGAGGACAGAGTCGAGTTGACTCGAATCGCGTCGCATCGCGAGCTGAGCTGAGCTGAGATGAAATGAGGTAAGCGAGGCTACAAGATGAGGTGTAGAGCGGTGCATTTGGGATGAGGTACGTTTGGGTACGTTATGGTACGCTACGCTGCGACCCTGAAGCCTGAAGCCTGCAGTCTTCATCACCAACTGCACAGAGAGAAAAAGCGCTACGTAAACTATAAATGACCTCGAGTTAAGCACCTGCAATGCTTTAAACTCATATTATATTAAATAAGTACGAAATACTACAAACGATTATAAAAAATATATAAGATGCAAGAACATATAGTCTTGAATTGAGTTAAGCTTAAGATTTTCTAAGTACGAAACTTTTTGATAAAAATTGCGGACTCAGGTTCGACTTGTTTTTTTTTTTGCAGTGGATATTCGCCCAGATATTATAAGATAATGCTGAATTCAAGAAAATTGTATATTTTAAAATCAATATTACATGCTCCAATTTAAAGAAGTTTTTGCAATCAGTTCCGTAGCTTAAAAAACTTGCATCAATTTTAAGTTGTACTTAAATTTATAATTTGAAAATACTAGAATATTTAAATTTTTAGAGTTCAGAAATTGACTTTAGTAACTTTAGAGAAAAATCAGGTAAAACAAAAAATGTTTTAAACAGGGACCGTAACAGTTATAATTTTTAAAATAAAAATTATAAAATAAAAACTATTTACTGTTTTTTTAAAGAGAAGTGAAAAATAAATAATAACATCAATTGCTATCTTTAAATTAAAGGAACTATTAATTTCCATTTTTATTATAAAAATCAAAAATATAAATTATTTGTCAATTTCTATTATAATATAACATAAAAATTAAAAATAATTTTTATTAGTACATTTTTTTATACAAATTTTTTATTTTAAAATTAAAAGTAGCTATTAAAATCAATTTTTTTTGTAAAAATCAAATATATAAATTATTTCTCAATTTCTATTATAATAAAGCATAAAAATTAAAAATAATTTTTATTAGTTAATTTTTTAAATAAAAAATTGTTGTCTATTAAATTTTCTAAAATTCATAACTATTATTTGCAGTACGAAATACTTAATATTTTCGCTCTGTGTGCAGCTTCAGTTTCAGCTACAACTGTGGCTTGTCCGTCTGTCAGTTGTTCTGTCTCCTTCTCTCTATCTCTCTCTCTCCCTCTCTCTCTCTCTCTGTCTCTCTCTTTGTCTCTGTCACTGTATATATAGTTTTATAATGTATAAATGGCTGGCAGTTGGACATAAAACACGCACGCTCTGAGACGGGCGCAATACTTGGGCCTATGGCCCATGCCAAATATGGCTGGCATGCAGTTGGCCTGGCCCGGATCGGCAACGGCATCGTCATCGGCATCACCATTGGATTGTTGTGGCATTGTTTGATGCCCGCTCTGTGGCACATATGCCTGCAATTACTTTTACAAATTTATACATATTGTACCTTTTATGGAATTGCCAGTGGCAGGATTGAAAAACAACACAACCAACACAACCAACAGCAGCACAAGCAGCTCTATTGACTTGCTCCCTCCACTTAAGTTGAGTCCTCACCTCACTGCTTACCAACTTATTGTCCACCGTCCGTCCATCTGACTCTGACTCTGACATAAACTCCAAAATGACGTGCTATCGCCAAAAATGCATGCTGATCACATCATCGCAGGTCTCTCTCAAGTCTCAAGTCTTTTGTGGACACGCCCAGCTCATTCAAATACCCATTGAATAGGAAATCTATGCGCTCGCATTATGCAAGCGACGTTCGCCAAATCACAGCTCCAAACTCCAAACTCAGGGAACCCATTGCGACCAGGGACGGGCAATCAAATTGTTTTATTATTTGCATATTTAGCATAATTTCGATATTATCCTTAAGTTTGTTCTTTAAAAACCACATAAGTCTTTGCAACATTTCAGTCAGAGTTATAGCCTATTTCTACGACAGCACATTTGGCTCATTCGACGCCATTTTCATCATCTGGCCTGAATGTGGACTTAATTTCAGTACAAAATCCGGATGATCATTTTGGCTCATCCATAATGAATGAGCCGATTTTTTGCCATACGCCCCTGCGAGTTTCAGTATTTTTTTTTATCGAACACGCGATGTTTATCGATAATTTTGTGAAAAAAAAAGCAATTATCACTTTAACCAGCTGTTTTCTTTAATAAAAAAAATTTGCACGAATTATAATAGCAAAATAAAAATGAAAATGCTCATTATTTCAACTTTGTATAAATTTATCACAGAAATCGAAAAACTGATTTATATCGGCCGAATGACAAATGCTTTGACAGTTGAACATTTAGTCGTGGAAAGTCAAAAATGAGGCACATCCTTAGTTTTTACTTCAGCCCTGCCAAATATATATCTGCATAGTCGCATTCATATCGCTCTTTGGCAGCGTCTCAGGTGCACTCAATGCACCCATAAAATCAAAATAAAGACAATCAGCTCGCCTCAGGCACAGTCCTCAGTTCCCTGCTCCAAGTTCCCTGTTCCCTGGTCCCAAGTTTACAGCTCCAGTCTTTGCCTCAGGTCCACGTTCAGTTCTGGGCCATTGAACAATTCAATTGAATTCATAATGTGGCTACAGCAGCTTCATCGTTCAGTATATCTTTTCACTGTTGTTATTGCTTTGGCTTTTGTATACCAGACCATGTTGGCCAGGGCCCACCGCGCGGCCAATAAGTTAATAGCATTTTCCTATTAAAAACTGTATTATCAGCGTCGCATTCAGCAAAACAAGAAGATGAAGAAAATAGCGAACTCTTTTTTCGCTGCAAGTTGTTTTCGCGGTAAGATAGTTAGATATGCAAATGGCCTGAAGTCGCTGAGTGAACCAAAAGCAACAAAAGATTGCTTTACAATTTCTGCCCCACGTTGAGCGCCATTTAAACACACAGACACACACACACACACAGGTTGCTGTGTGGATTTAGATATCCAGTTAGTCTTGCTTATACTTGTATCATAACTTTTTCTTAATTTGAGACGCAGATCTTCAGGTTTCAGGAAAGCAGAAGTAGAGCATTTTATCCAAAGGAGCCCTACGTTGAGCGCCACAGAGCATATGTAAATATCAAGAAATTAAACCAAAACTTATATTGGTTTCGGTTTGGAATCCGCTATGCCCGTAACAACTATTTCGATAAAAGGTTCTATATTGATTTTGTCCATTCGGCTTCATTATACGTCCGTATAAGTACAACAAATCAATATAGAACAATTTTAAAATGATAAGGTCTTGTTTTATACCAATTTTGACACAAAAAGTTAATTAAAAGTTGAAACTCGAGCTTCAAAACTTTGAATGTTCGAATCTTTGCTTGAAATAAAGTGCAGAATAAAGAGGTCAAACCCTTAAAATAATGTTTCACTTGCACAACAACAACTATAGGTCATATAATTAAATTAAAAGTGTTTTTTATACTTCTTACACTATACTATAACTAACAAATTTTTTTAGAAAAATGTAACGAAAAATAATTAATTCGCTTATGGGTCCGGTTTCAGTACTAAAAATTAAAGGGTTAATTTCCCTGATATTATTCCCTGGTAGATATAGTTAGATTTAGATGACTTAAATTACCTCAGTTAATCTGTGTAATTTAATTTTTTCTACATTTTATACGCAGTTCTATTAATTTAAGTCTATTCAAGAATAGAGTTTGTCACCTAAACCCTTCCTTTCTATATAGACACAATATAAATATTAGGATATGAATTTATATGCTTTAAACATTAACCTACGTTGGGCGCCATCAATAAGCGAAATTAGCTCAGTCAATTGTAAAGTGCAATTTGAAAGCATATTACTTGAATTGTTAAAGTTGCTTTCAAACATACTTTGAATGAATTTCATTTAATTTTGTTCTTTTTTTTTTTAATATTTGTTTTTTTTTTGTCTTTTTGTAGCTTATTCCTTGTTTGCGGCTTTGTTGGTTTATTGCCCATGTTGGGCACAGAGCGCATACCAAAATGCCAGCGTTAAATTTTTGAGACATTAAAGTGCACTTTCCGAGAGGGAACGTTGTTGTTGTCTGCCAAAAGTCAAAAGTCAACACGTTTGACATGGTCGACATGCAGACGTTAGCATTGCGAATGCAAAGTTGCAAAGTTCTGCAAGGATCGCATTTAAGATGGAAGGAAGGAAGAACGACGACGATGAAGAGCCGGATCGGATCGGATTGGATCCCATGGCCATGTGCCTGGCCATATTTGAGTTCAATAGCGCTTTAGCAATTTTTACAGAGATCGTGTCGATGATCATGTCGCAATCGCAACAACAAACAAAACGCGAAACGAGACCGCACGACATGCGGCACATGCCCCAAAGCAACACCGCAACAACAACAACAACAACAACAAAAAATACCCAAAGGCAACATGGCCACAGTCCAGTCGTATTTAGTAGTGCCACAAACAGCACTATTGCACCACTCCCAATAGCACCACACAATCCACAATCCAATCGACGATCACCAATCACCAATCGATGATCGCGAATCGGCAATTTTTGATCGGGTTCACAGTGATGTCACCTTTGTGATCGCGTTGACTTCAAATGCCTTCACAAAATAAAAACTGTTAATTTGCTGATCATCTTGGGCATCGCTTACCATTTAAAGATACAAAAAAAGTGTAATAAATTCATCTACATCTATAATTACTTTCAACGAGCTCAACTATTTTGTATCAATTGCAGATATATCGATCATTACATTTTTATTTTTAATTGTTACACTAGGCAACAAAATCGCACTTTTTGCGAGTTACAGAAACCAAACCCACTTTTTTGTATAGATTTGGGGCCAAAACCGACGAAAAACATTTTTTTTTTTTTTTATGGTGAGATTTTTTTTTTAGAATTTTTCAAAATTTGGCTTTTTTTTAAATACTTTTTTTCAGAGGTGCGCCCACATTTGTCATCATTACACAAAAATGCCAAAACCGATTTATCAAAGCTTTACTTTATCTAAGAGCTAATGAATATATCTACATTTCATTTATACACAGTCTTAGATTTAAACCAGTAGTTTAAGAGATATCAATTTTTGAATTAAGAAAATGATGATTTTTTCTTGGCTTTTTTCTTAGCTTTTTTCACTAAAAAATTCGAGGAAAATTCGAAACAATTTTTTTACATTTTATTAACTATTTTATTTGCGTAGCTGTTGTAATTACGCGTTGTTTAAGATATAATTCATTAAAATCTATGGTGAGACGGCGATATGATATTTTGTTGAATCGAGGCATGTTTTTGTCGACTTTTTTGACTTCGTTGTGGTGTGGCATGACCTTTAGTATGAAAATTTTTTGTGTTTTTTGAGATATCCCAACCAAACTCACAGAATTTGAATTTGTTATTGTTTAACACATTATGACCAAAGTTTGTTGAAATCGAACCACTATATCATATAGCTGCCATAGGAACGATCGGTCAAAAATCCATGCTTAGTATGAAAGGTGGTGTTATTTCTTGAGATATATCAACCAATCGCACAGGTTGTATATCTGGAAATGTGTTATGTATCCCTACCAAATTTGGTTCAAATCGGATCACTATTCAATATAGCTGCTATAGGAACGATCGGTCAAAAATCCACCTTTAGTATGAAAAACTTTTTTATTTTCTAAGATATTTTAACCAAACTCACACATTGTTTATTCTAAGTTGTCCTTTATATCTTCACCAATTTTGGTTTAAATCTGTCTACTATATTATATAGCTGCCATAGGACCGATCGGTCTAAAATCAAGTTTTAGTATGAAAAACTTTTCGTTTTTTTGAGATAACTCAATTAAACTCATGAATTGAGTATTTTTAATTGCTCATCACATCCTTACCGAATTTGGTTGAAATCGGAGCACTATATCATATAGCTGCCATAGGAACAATCGATACGAACGGTCGATAAGCAAGCTCTATTATGAAAAACTTTTTTGTTTTTTAAGTTATCTGTACCAAACTTACAAATTGAGAATCTCGTATCGTCTTATACAACCTGTCCAAATTTGGCTGGAATCGGACCACTATAACATATAGCTGCCATGGGACCGATCAGTCGAAAATCAACCGTTGCGAAAAACTTGATTCATTGCTTATATGCTAATAACTCCGTCGTCTTTCCATAGATTTTAATGGCAAACATACTTAACGATGGCTAATTAATAAAGCTAAATATATAGTAACAAATTATGTAGTTCAAATGACCCTCTATTCTGTCAGTTTAGTTGAAATATCTCAATATACAAATAAGTTTTCATACTAAAACTTGATTTTTGACCGATTGTTCCTATGGCAGCTATATGATATAGTGGTTCGATTTGAACCAACTTTGGTCACAATGTGTAAAATAATAACAAATTCAAATTCTGTGAGTTTGGTTGGGATATCTCAAAAAACACAAAAAATTTTCATACTAAAGGTCATGCCACACCACAACGAAGTCAAAAAAGTCGACAAAAACATGCCTCGATTCAACAAAATATCATATCGCCGTCTCACCATAGATTTTAATGAATTATATCTTAAACAACGCGTTATAACAACAGCTACGCAAATAAAATAGTTAATAAAATGTAAAAAAATTGTTTCGAATTTTCCTCGAATTTTTTAGTGAAAAAAGCTAAGAAAAAAGCTAAGGAAAAATCATCATTTTCTTAATTCAAAAATTGATATCTCTTAAACTACTGGTTTAAATCTAAGACTGTGTATAAATAAAATATAGATATATTCATTAGCTTTTAGATAAAGTAAAGCTTTGATAAATCGGTTTTGGCATTCTGGAGTAATGATTACAAATGTGGGCGCACCTCTAAAAAAAAGGAATAAAAAAAAGCCAGATTTTTTAAAAAATTCTAAAAAAAAAATTTCTCCATAAAAAAAAAAAAAAAAATGTTTTTCGTCGGTTTTGGTCCCAAATCTATCCAAAAAAGTGGTTTTGGTTCTTGTAACTTTTGGGCTGTTGCCTAGTGTTATCGATTAATTTAATAAATCTTCGGTCCATGTTAACCAGTTAAGTCTAAGTCAAATTTCAAAAAATATCTCTTAATTAAGAGAGACTAACTATAGATACATATATATCATATTATATCATATGGATCATCTTTGGCATCGTTACCATTTAAAGATACACAAAAAAGTGTAATAAATTCATCTACGAATTACTTTCAACGAGTTCAACTATTTTGAATCAACTGCAGATATATCGATCATAAAATTTTTATTTTTAATTGTTATCGATTAATTTAATAAATCTTAGATCCATGTTAGCCAGTTAACACCTAAGTCAAAATTAAAACAAATATCTCTCAGTCAAGAGAGACTATAGATACATATGTATCATATTAAAAGATACACCAAAAGTGTAATAAATTCATCTACGAATTACTTTCAACGAGCTCAACTATTTTGTATCAATTGCAAATATATCGATCATTAAATTTTTATTTTTAATTGTTATCTATTTATTTAATAAACCTTAGGTCCATGTTATCCAGTTAACACCTAAGTCAAACTTCACAAAAAATATCTCTGTCAAGAAAGACTAACTATAGATATGTTACATATATATCATATCATAACATATTATATAAATTTATATATATGTGATTGTATCATACGCTTATAAATTCTGTCTATTAAAGCTTTTGTTGTTGTTGTTGGATGATGTAGTTCAAGTTGGCAATCGGTCGCAATTGGTGCAAACATAAATCGATGGCCTTTTAATGGGCATTTGAAGGCCAGGTCAGCAGTGGGTGCCGTCAGCACAGGGCGGAAGTGACCTGGACATCGATGGTCAACAGAAAGACAGAAAGGTAACTGCAACAACAATGCTTAACTGTAACAAAGGGCGTCATCTTTTTTGTTGTTGTTGTTTGGGCCATCTATGTTAACGGTTTTCTTATGTGCTTTGCCAAATCAAATGGGCCAAATCAAAGTTAATTGAGAACTAAAGTGAAAATCAAATGCCTCTCTCTCTCTCTCTCTCTCTCTCGCTCTCTCTCTCTCTCTCTGTCTCTCTCTCTCTCTCTCTCTCTGTCTCTCGCTCTCTCATTTGTCTTGTTTGTGGGTGGGTGGTTTGGTGACTTTTGGCTTTTGGCTTGGCTAACAACGCTAACGCCAACGCAATTAACCAAAGTTGCGACTGGGGCACACCTTAAACAGAGCACACACTCTGTATTGTTGTGTGTTGTTGTTGTTGTTTTCTTGTATGTTTGTGGTTTACTTGACGCAATCCAAAAGAAACGGCCACGTTTAATGCGACCACAAAAGATGCCAACAAAGTCAAAACGCATTCAGAACACAAAACCACAAATCAACCAAAAGCAACAACCACAATAGACAAATCAGAACTTTTTAGAGCAGCAGGTGCGACTAGAAGATACCCTATATAGCAGTATTCCGCTCATAATGAATTGAAAGCATCCTAACTCTGTTTTTTTCAGTCATAAAAGCTCATAACTTGTATGTTTCTTAAGCAAATCTTCTGAAATTTTCAGTAAGCTTAGACCAATAATTTATCTATATATTTACAACAAATCAAAGCTCTAGCTTTAGAACTGCACCTTTTATGAAGCTTTCAACAAATTGTCTGCAGTATTTTCATTGAATGAAATTAATACAACTTTGTCTACATTGACAACTGGAGCTAGCCTTTCTTAGCCCTGCAAGAGTACACGGTATAAGCACACACTCACACGCACACACATGTAACGGCATTGCACACCCACCGCAGCTGACATAAAAAGAGAAGAAGAAGAAGAAAAAATTATACTCGCATACGACATTGTCATAAAAAACAAAATTTTATTTTGGATTTGTTTCTCTTGTCTTCTTTTGAGCTCACAGTTTCATTTTCAGTTTCAGTTCCAGATTTAATGCTGTCGCCCACCTGTTTGGATTCAGCTCCATTTTCATCTCCCATTTCCCATTTCCTATGTCCCATTTCCTCAACTTTACAGTCTATTGACTGCTTGCACTTTCAATCCCAGGGGGCAGGCAACATGGATGTTGTTAAAAAGTACCTCCGACCGTCATTTAACGAGCTATCGCTGCGTTCTTCGATGATGCCATCGACATCAAACAATCAATCGGGACTATGGAAGATGGAGACATGAAGGTGCTGGAGGTGCAGTCAGTCAGTCAGTCAGTGGGTCAAATGACTGGGCGGTCGGTCGTTGAAAGCGAGAGTCACATTATGGTGTCACATTAACTCTGGCTTAACAACATTGAGAAGCGTTAAAACAACATTCAATTCGATTGTGGCTTTAGTTTTTGTGGTTTGATGGTTAATTTTGTTTATTTTTTTTTTGGTTTACAATGTATGCTATTGGAATTGGTGTAGAACTAGTTCAAAGATAACGACCTTAGCTCATAGCTAAAGTCACATCAATATATTCAAACTTAAAGCAAGCTAAGAGCTGTCTAAAATCAGTTTAAATTAGCAAAAAGCTTATAATTATCAGAGTTACATAAAATTAACTCATCGTATTAATGTAAAAAATTATTTTATTCTTACTATCAATTTACAATATGATGTAAATTTTATACTTAAAATAAACAAGACTGAAGTTTAATTCCTTTTTTTTTTAATATTATTCGATCAGTCTAAAATTAATTGAATTGCATTAAAAACCTAAGCAAACAGATTAAATCATTCTAAAACATTTAAAATACTGCCTTACGACATATTTCTAATAGGTAATTTTTTCTCTTATGTAGTTTCTTATAATTAGCGTTATAATCGTGAGTGACAAAAAAAAATATTTTTCTGGAGACGGTTTTTTTTTTTATTGATTAGTTAAGGATTTTAGAATAATTTTGCATCATACAGTCAATTTCTTAAAAATATCTTTTACGATCAATTAGCAAAAAGGGATCGATATATTATATTAAAAGGGCTCTCTATAAGGACCCTGTAAAGATTTAGTTAGGGTCTACTTATATGTATTTTTAGGGTACTTACCACAACCAAATCGCTATGTCTGCCTGTAGCTACTGTCGCTCCGAGCCATTGATACGACTTGCGATCGATGACTTCGCCTTTGGTATTGCGATTGTTGCCTGAGAACGGGAAGGAGACCAATTAGAAAATAGATTTCAATTAAAATTTATGCATGGCACAAATTCGTGTAAACAAAACTGTATACTCTAAATTTGAAAGCGTCGCACATTAAAGACAAAAGACACGCAAAGAAACAAAACGAAATTGAACGGAAATGAAAAAATTGCTAAAATTAATATGTATTCTAAAGTGGGCAGGTCAAAGATGAGGGAAAGACCCATAAGGGAATAAAGAGGAAGGCCTAAGAAATAAGTATCAAAAAATTTAAAAATAATAAAAAGCAAACTAATTAAGTTGCTCAAAACAAGAAACAAGGCACTTGGGCAAATAATGGCATAATGGCCACTTCCGTTAATGTTTGGCAATGATTTATTACGATACCATAACATATTCTAGGGGTAGTGCTCGGTGGGTTTTGAGAGTGCTACAATAGACGAAATAAAAGGACTTGCTCATATATACTATACATATACAGGGTGTCACGAGGTGTGGATTGAAGTGCTTACAGAATTTGATTGAATGTCAAGTAAATATAAAAGCAGTGAAACTAAGGGATGTTAAACGAATCTGTTTTTAATATGATATGATGGATGAAAATAATTAAATGAAATACATTTTCTATTAGAGAGATTTTAGTATTTGTAAAATTTAGAAATGAATAGAGATTGAAGTTCAATGAGTTTTTAATTAGATGGGAAACTATTTTTGCAAAGCAGTTTTACAAAATAAATACTTATTGAATATATAGAATTGTTACAGCAATTGAAGTTGACGAATTAAAGTAAATGAGTTCATTGAATTCTGATTGATGAAAATTTCACTTAAATTTAAGATAAAAAAATATTTGCAATTGGAATCATTAAATTAAATATATTTTCAAGTTGATGCTGAACTTAAAGATTGAAAAACCTTTCTTAAGAATTTGCTAATATCTCTGAGTATTGAAAAACATAAGGATAAATGGTTGAATAATTGCGTTGCGTTGCATTAACTTAAAGTCTGCAAAAATGATTTAAGACTGAATTCCAGTGAATTTATTAATGAATTTTCGGAAACTGTGCGAGAGTTCAACTTGAGTGTTGTGCATTTGTATAAATGAATAGATGAATATTTATATGCAAATGAGTAATCTGTACATGATGAATCAGTTTACAAAATTCATCTGAATAGACGGTTGACTAATTCTAGTACAACAATGTGAATGATTACTATTATTAATGATGAACCCACCTGCTAGCTGAATAAAACAACTTGTCATTCGCTTGTCTTAAATTTTGATGATGTTTTTGGTAATGTTTTTAGCAAGCATACGATAGAAATATTATGTTGATAGGAATAAAAATGGGTTTGTCGTATCTTAAGAGTAATATATTAGTAAGTCACTTAGGCCCGATCAATTTATGCATCTCACTTTGGGCTTGCCCATCATTTCACCAGTCATCGAGTTGCCAACTCCTTCTTTTTTTTTTTTCTCCGACTGCGGCACGCGTCAGCAATTTCAGTTTTGAGGTGTTGGCAGCACCACCAAATGCACCACAGCACCACAGCATCACCGCCAGCAGCAACAGCAGCCACAAAATGAAATTGCATATTTATGACCGGCTGTTCAGATGCTTACATGACAGCCTTATGCAAAAAAAAACCAACAAGCAAAAGAGTTTCCAAGTGAAGCTGCTCGACTATTAGCTACCCATTGAGTGGTATAAATTTTAATTGACTTAAGCATACTTTGTGAAATTTTCAGAATATCAGGTTTATATGTATATTAAGAAAGAGATGGAATGCGATTGTAATCAGCGAGACAGATTTACTTTAACTTATGAATCAGAACAGCTAATAGATCAAAGTTCAAATAGATCAAAGAGTTACTTTAGATACTTTAGATGGGATTTGATAAAAGTAAGCAGATAAAAACATTTATCAAACAAGGCGCTTGAAGAGCAGAACATTAAAAAGAAGAAGATTGTCTTGTAAAAAAAGTTCTTGACTTTAGAAATTCCATTGAAAACAAGAAGGAAAAACGAGAATTTACAAACAGGCAAATGCTATTGATTCAGGAAGTTGTCTGTTAAATTTTACAGGGTATAAGAACATTATGCATATACAAATAAAAAATGCCGCAGCACTTCATTGCCATCATCATCATCGTCATCGTCGACAAAGCGAATAATTTTTATTTGCGCATCCGTTGTTGCAAATTGCCAAGAGAAGTGAAAAGTGGAGAAGGAGACAGAGACAGACACAGGGAGAGGGACAGTGAAAGGGACAGAGACAGTGAAAAGGGTAGAGACAGTTAGTTGCTTATGAAGGTGGGTGGGTTTTGATGGCAACTCTTGCGGTCTGCGGTTCCGGGGGAGGACCTTGAAAATGGGCCTGTGTTTATTTTAGAGGCCGCCTGTTTATCATTTCCGTTAGCGCTTAAGGAAGTTCGTTGCAAAGAAATGGCAACAACAACAACCACACAATCACACTGTCTAAAAATAATAATAATAATAATAATACTCGTAAACAGCAGTCAAGCACAATTTGTTCTCTCTCTTTCGTTTTCTGTTTTCTGTTTTCATTGAATTTTTCTTATTTCCTTTTTGCGCTGTTTTGCATTTTCGCATTTTGCATACTAAAAACGCTGCGCATGCGTGTGAGCCATAAATAACTAATTGCATTTTACGCTGTTGTCACTGGCGCCAATATCAAAACAAAAAAAAAAACTCATATGGAGACTGAGGAGGGCGAGAAGTCGGAGAAGACGGAAAAAACTTAACTGCAACTCGACGACAATTTGTGCCCTAAACTGGCGCCAAGTTGAGCCACAGATTTCCAACAATTTCCCATCAGAACAAAGTGTGTATTTAACATACCTTTTGAATCGAATGGAACCAGCTGACATTCATCGTCTTTCATTGTGCATTTGAAGACAGCACCACCCTCATAGACACGCTCCTGATAGCCCGATGTATCGAACTTGGGTGCACCCACAACCAAACTGCAAATAAAATCGAAAAAAATGAGAAGATTGTTGAGATACATGTGAATAATAAAGAGTATACGTAAAAAGATAAAGATACGAATACAGTTACAAATATAGACATAGTTAAAGATGCAGATAAAGATATAGATTGGAAAAGATGCAGATAAAGATATAGATTGGAAAAAGTCAGATAAAGATATGAATACAGTTACAAATATAGACATAGTTAAAGATGCAGATAAAGATATAGATTGGAAAATATGCAGATAAAGATATAAATTGGAAAAGATACAGATAAAGATATAGATTGGAAAAGATGCAGATAAAGATATAGTTTGGAAAAAGTCAGATAAAGATACGAATACAGTTACAAATATAGACATAGTTAAAGATGCAGATAAAGATATAGATTGGAAAATATGCAGATAAAGATATAAATTGGAAAAGATACAGATAAAGATATAGATTGGAAAAGATGCAGATAAAGATATAGTTTGGAAAAAGTCAGATAAAGATACGAATACAGTTACAAATATAGACATAGTTAAAGATGCAGATAAAGATATAGATTGGAAAAAGTTACACATGGATAAATACTCTCTAGGTTAATGATGTAGATAGAAACAAGTGGGCGGCCATAGTCAGGCATGCTCGACAGTAGGATACCCTGTGCGCAAGTACTCTGTACTAAAAGTTGATTTTTGACCGATTGTTCCTATGGCAGTTATATGATATACGAAACCGATCTGAACCAAATTTGGCCAGAATGTGTTACACCAAACTAAATGCATATTATATCAGTTATAATATTATTTATATTAAATTTCAAAAACAACAACATTTTTTCATACTAAAACTTGATTTTCGACTGAACGTGGTAGCTATATGATATAGTGGTCCGATTTGAACCAAATTTGGGCAGGATGTATTAAACAGCCCAGATGTAAATTGTCAAAAATTGGTCAAGATATTTCATAAAACCAGATATAAATACTGATATATTTGACATAAATACAGATATATTTAAAAGTACAAGTTCTCTAAAGATACAAATATCATATAGATAAGATAAAAACACAGAAAAAGTAAAAGTGTTCGCATTAGCTAAAGATACACATACAAATGTTTATAAAGCTAGAGATACAGATGGAGTTACAGATAAAAATACTGATAAATATTACATAAATACAAATATATTTATATTTGAAAACTGTAGACAAAGTGAAAGATAGTTGCAAATTCATAAGCAAAGCTTAAGATACAGAATATAAATATGTACTTCTTCAACAACAGATGGACAAATACTTTTCCATCTTAACTCAAATTTCAAGAAAACGACTAAAAAAAGATCAAAGCTAAGTTCTGACCTAAGACCAGAGTCAAGTGCCCATTCGATGCCCATTAACAGACTTTATTCACATTGCATTCACTTTGATTGGGTGCAACAACATTCACTCATTCATTCAGTTATTCAGTCATTCAGTCATTCATAGAGCATAGAAATTCAATACTCGCATCTGTGCAGATTTTTCGTTTCTTTCTTCTTGTATGTATTTTTTTTTTTTTGTATTTTATTTTCGCTTTTAGTCAAACGTCAAATTGTTGCATGTGGGCAGTGACTGTGTGGCAAGGCGAAGGGGCAGGAACAGTGTGGCAGAGATCAGGGCCGTTTTTAATCAACTCTCAAGTGTTTGATTTGCCCGTTGCGGCTGCACAGTTGTTCGTATTCGTATTCGGATTCGTATATATTTATTTAGAGTTGAGTTCAGTTTTATTATTTTCAATTTTAATGAAGTCCCATTTAGTGCACCCCAAAGCAACTTGGCCCTTCAATGGGTTTTTGCCGCGCTTCCGCAATGAATGCTAATGACAGCTGTCAATGTGCGTGCCATGATGTACTACTCACTATTCACTACTCACTACTCACTACTCCCTATATAAGACTGACTACTCTTACTTTTGCCAGTAACCAGAGCCAAATGGCAGATCTGCCTCTCTCTCTCTCTCTCTCTCTCTCTCTCTCTCTCTCTCTCTCTCTCTCTCTCTCTCTCTCTCTCTATCTGTCCCCCTCTGTTTCTCTGTCTCCCTATCGGGTTTATTTTCCTTATTTTGTGTTGAGGGTGCTTCTATTGTCAATGGTCATTCATGGCAACAGCCAGCATAATAAGGAGAGAGAGGTACAGCTAGGGAGAGGAGAGAAGGAAAAGGATCACTCTTCAAGCGAGTCTGAAGACAAGGAGTACATTTCATTTATCCCCTAAATATTTTTGGCACATTAACTTATATATAATATCTGATGCTCAAGTGTTTTTTTCCTTTTAAAGTCCACAAGTGATATCAGAAAAACAGAACCCGTCTTTCCATGCATTTTTAAGAGTCTGTAAATGCAAACGTTATATTAAAATGTATTCATTTTAAACACAATGTCTTAAGTTAATTTCTTTGGTAATGGTTGGTAATGTTTTATTAAATAATATTATAGGCATACTAGAATTTAGAATTTATAAATATTAAGACTAACTTATCCTTTAGGTTCAGATGCTCTTGAGATTGATGTACACAATCAAAATATGCTGTTCTGTTTATTTAAAATGTTATAAAAACAATTTTAATTTCTACAACAAATTGTTGCTAATAATTGCAGTTCAAATGATTCGTTTAATTTCCATACTCTTGAATACCAATAAAATTACTATATTATTTAGGGGGATTGTATGAGGGATCGTATATGGGGGAAAGATCTCATGGGGCTGGCGTAATTTTCAAATAAAGTAGCACGCGTCAGTTTTGTATATATATGTGTGTGCAATGAACCAAAACCATGACAGCAAATACACACACACACACACACACACACACACACACAGACACACACAACACATTGAGACACATACAATAAACCTTATAGAGCTGAATGCACAACAAGTAATCAAAATCAATGCGCTTCAATTAAAAACTAGCAACACACAAAACATAAACAAAAGAAAGAATAGCGAATTAGAGCTCAGTTTTAAATAAACGACTATTGAATACCTTATAAAATATATATTACTATATAACCTTTTAATTTAAATATCTGTTTTTTAACAAAACAAATTTTTCTCAAGTTTGCAAAGTTTTTTAATGTCACTTCTATGAATAAAACTTTGGTTAAATTTATAACCAATTTATAATTTGATCTGGATGCGGGTTGGTTAGACTGTAAAATGATGAATACGTATAAAGTACTATATATAGTATTTCAGTATATACCTTCATCTCTCTATGCGTTACATACAATCAGCACAACTTAATGATACCCTATAATGTATACAAAGTATTCCATAGAACAAAGTAACGTGATGAATGAAAAAACATCATGAAAGGCGCCAAATAACAAAAAGTAGAGACAAAACCAAAGACAGCTTGATTGAGAGAATAAAAGATAGAGTGAGACAGGGGTCGAGGGGTAGAGAGAGAGAGAGAGAGAGATAAAATCGCGCGTGTCTGGCGCGCCGTGAAAATTGGAAAATTGTTTCAATTGTTTTCAGCCAGGCAAACTGTTTTTTGGGCCATGTCTCAATTACATCAACGAATGGCCAAAATGCATTGCAAGGCCGCACAAAAAAATTAAAAGCGAAACTCAAAATGCATTTTAAATTGAACAATTTTCCACACACACACACACACACACACACGCACACGCCAGAGTGTGTGAGGAAAATTTAAACCGAAGCCATAAGGAAAAGCAATTTAGCTGGAAGTGGCAAAAGGAGACAACGGACAATAATCGAACCTTTTGACGCATCGCGCATTGAATTCCAAATTCGACCATCGATTGCAGTTTGGTTATTCGTTGTTGGATACCCTTACAAAAGGCATTATGATTTCCTGAGTCAAGAAGGCGAAGCAGACTCCATAAAATATATATATTTCTGATCAGTACGACAAACTGTATTAGTTTCACCATATACCCTTTGATTCTATGCGAATTTGAAGCTATCATGATGAAATCGAATTTTTGAAATAAATAATATTTTGATGCAGAATCAAAGTAGAGGCCAAAAAATGATTAAATCGATATTCCGCGGGAAAATTGGTCAAGTTTTGGCAAAGTTATGAGAGTTGGAAGTTTTTGAGTAAGGGTCAAGGGACAAGTCAAGGGAAAAGTACGGATAAAGAAGACAGTGATAGGGGAAAAAATCGAATTTTTTAAATAAATAATATTTTGATGCAGAATCAAATAGAGGCCAAAAAATGATCAAAACGATATTCCGCATGAAAATCGGTCAAGTTTTGGCAAAGTTATGAGAGTTGGAAGTTTTTGAGTAAGGGTCAAGGGACAAGTCAAGGGAAAAGTACGGATAAAAAAGACAGTGATAGGGCAAAATAATCGAATTTTTGAAATTAATAATATTTTGATGCAGAATCAAAGTAGAGGCCAAAAAATGATCAAAACGATATTCCGCATGAAAATTGGTCAAGTTTTGGCAAAGTTATGAGAGTTGGAAATCTTTGAGGACAGGACACCGCAAGGGTATCAAATCTTCGGCGTGCTGATATTGTTGTTGTTGTTGTTGTTGTTGCTCGTCGCGTGCAGCAGCCGCAATAAAAATTATGTTAAAAATAAACCAAGTATTTTTTCCACATTTCTTGTCGTTTCTTGTACCTTTAATGCGTCTTTTGTGGCAAGCGGCAAGCGGCAAGGGACGCAGTTCATGCAACACATGCACAACATCCGTTCCGCAGGATAGCACGGGCTGTCCATTCATCTGTGTGTGTTTGTGTATGTGTGTGTGTGTGGGTGTGTGTGTGTGTGTATGTGTGTGTGTATGTGGGTGCTGTGCGTGTGTGAAGCTGCGCATGCTTCCTGCCTGACTCTCTGTCTCTCTGACTCTCTGACTCCCTGACACCTCCCTCTGTCTGCCTGCCTGCCTTCCAGTCAGTCATTTAGTCAGTCATTCTGTCATTCTGTCATTCTGTTCGGTTGTCATGCAAATGCAACTGTGAATGAAAGCCACGTGCACAGTGTCTGCCAAATGTATGTGGTCCAATGCAGCAGCCGTCAATGTAGCTGTTGATCATTGATCAAACTGATCTTGAATTGATTTCTAATAGGATCAAATCTGGTATGATCAATGAAAGATAAATGAGAAAAAGAGCAAAAGAGGGAGTGTTATTAGAAAAATTTAATATTTAAAAATTGTTCTTCCATCTTTTAGACTCATTTTTAAAATGGATGATACTCCAAAAATACTATTAATAATTGAGTTAGTCTTGAAATAATAAAGAAACTCCATACGAAAGACAAACCATCGATTCCTAGTTATTTCTTCAAGTGTTATTTATGAGGAAGACCAAAAAAAAATATTATTGATTGTTAGCTTCAAAGTAACGATCCGATAGAAACTTTTCAAAAATATTGCAAGTGATCCTGAAGTTTCCTAATCGTATTACCTTAATTAAAAAAAATACTGAGTGCTATAATCACAAATTCACTGATGCTAAAGTAATTCCTAAAAAAAAGTGTAGTCAAAATGTAGAAATATTTATATTGTTTTTTCTGAAAGTTCTTAAAATCATATTTAATTTTATATTACTAGCTAAAAGATTACCTTCCTTAAATTTCAAATCTAATCAGCTTTTTGAATATTCTTCTTAAGTATTCATGCTTAACTGATTAAATTTTTAGATTTCACGTAATTTAAATACAATAAAATACCTGAGATTGGTTTCAATGGAGATAACATAATTATCTTCTTATGCATCAGTTAATAGTAAACTTCCCGAGATGTACGATTATATGTTAACTCGTCATTCATTCGCATTATCTACTTTAAGTATTTCCAGTCTACGCTATCATAGGACAGTGCATATACATTTGACACGCACTGTTTAAACGTTAAATAAACGGGGTATCTACTCGTATTTAATTTAACAAAATCGCAAAGTCATTTTCAAGTTGGCTTAGTGTGGGTACAGTGTTTGTTTTGAGGTCGATTCACGAAAGGAAAAAGGAGAAGAAGAGGAGGAGAGGAGGAGAGGAGGCGGGATAAAGGGAAGGGAGGGTTTTTCTCCTTGGACGAGGGTCAAAGCACGAGGGCGTTTCGGCGCTAAACATGTGTGTGCCTCATTTGTTTGCTCTCTCTCACAATGTCGGTATAGGGTCTGGATAGGGTCTTCGATAGGGTCTGGGAAAAAGTAACTGTTCACACGTGACGCTGCGCCGGCGCTCAACGTGCAACGTGCAACGCTCAACGTGCAACGTGCCCCGTTTTGCCTACAGTGTTTATTGTTTGTGTGCGGCCAGCGTTCATTGAGCCATTTAAAAGATGCGATCATGCTGTGCGTGTGTTTGTGTGTATGAGTGTGTTTTTCCAACACCTTTTTTACACATTGACACTTCTGTACACTGATCAAAATTAAATATCAATTTCCTTAAACACCAGCTCAAGAGATAGATAGAAAAAGATAGTTTTCTTATACTAACTACAACATAAGCGGTTAATTACTATAAAATTTGAAACTTAAGATTTAGAATGTTGAATATTCGAAAAACACAAGATAAATCGAATTTCGAGAATACAAAATTTTAATGCTGAATGAATTTCATGATCAAACTGACATTTCGTTTCAAAATCAATACAGTGTTTTTAAAGTTATGACAGTTTGAAGTTTGTCCGATTTTCAGTTTCGAAACTGAAAATAAAACAGAATTTGTTTCGGTATTATTCACTTAAAAAATAATAGTAAAAAAATGCTTAAAACAATAATATTTGTCTAATATAATATATTTTTCAAAATCAACAGTTTTAAGATATAAAGAGAACAGATACAAGTTAGAATCGAAATATTATATTTAAAAGAACAACAGTATTAAAAAGAAATCCATTTAGATTTTTTTTAGTTTTAAGACACATATCTTTATTTTTTACCTTTTTTATCAGTGTAAAAACATGTTAAAATATCGGATGCAGTAGCTTCTCCAATGTTTTTTGCCCACATCCAAGCTGATTCCCTACGATCTTTATCTTTTTCGCCTCAACAATCGACTCCGCAATCAAGCGGCAATTAAAGCCGATAGACAGATAGAAAATAGGGGGAACTGAGTAGTTATAGTCAACATCACAGACTGCCAAATGCCAAAGTGTATAAAAGTACAGTAAATATTTGAAATCAATTACGTTTCATTGTCTACTCGATCTCGACTCAATCGGCTACATTGGCTGCTGTTTCTGCTGTTTCTGTTGCCTCTGTTTGCAATTTTTATAACCACAACAAAGACAACGACCGATCAAATCGACGGCAGCTGAAGTTGAAACTGAAAATTGAAAATGAAAAACGGAAAATGGAAAACTGGCCTCCCATTTTTTATAGGACAACGTTCGAAGAGAACGAGGTTAATGGGCAGACAGACAGGAAATTAGTGCAGCTCCTTAAGTAAACCATAATTTATTACTCAACTCGCATAACTGACCCAATTTTACTGATTGTAAAACCAATATAATCAATAGATATATAGATGTGTCTATAAATGCAAGTAGATAGTATTTGGGTAACATTTAGTGCAACAATTAAGATTAAGTATATTAAATAGTTGAAAGCACTTTTTAAGTTAATTAATCCTTCAACTTTGGATATTTATTAATATTATTTTAATTTATTTATATTTATTTGTGCTTCCCAGCGCTATAAGTATTATGTTACTTATAATTCGTCAAGTTTATAAGAGAATAAGGATACTTGAGCCAATTCATAAAGATTCCTTAAATCTTTTTTAGGTCATTATAATTAACTGTTTTAAATTTTACTAATATATAAAAATTCTTTACTTTTTTGTTTTTTTGAACTAAATTTTTTTTTTTTTTTTTTTGATAAAGATATGATTAATGTGGTCGTGTAAAAAATAAAACACCATTTAAGGTAGATCGTTCCACAGTCGAACAGCATTAATGAAAAAATTTTATTTAAAAAACTTAAAAAAATAACTATGTAAGGGTATTCCCAAGTTAAAATTACATTAATTTTATATAAAAAAAAAAAAAAATAGTTTGTATGATATTTAAAAGTCTCTTTTATTTACTTACTAGAAAAGTAATTATCCCAGATACAAATACTTTTTAAGATAAAACGGATCTGTGACGGATTGTTAACCCTATACGCGTATATGTTATGCATGGTGAGTAACCCAGATTTTTCTTAGCCATTTCCATGTGAACAAGGCCAGGCTAATGAGCAGCAGAGCAGGCTGATCGGCCTGAATGCGTGTCTATAAGGAAACCCGGGCAAAAGCTGGTCAAGTGAAGCAATTGAAGCAATTGAAGCAGCCACCTGCAACTGCAACATGTGGCGATCCTAACGGTTTGAGTGTCTTGATGATGACTTATTTGGCCAATTGGGTGAAGCGGACGGCGGTTTGGCCAACCTTGTGCCGAACACACTTGACCGTAAATAGCACACGCACAAGTTTTAACTATGTCAGCCAAGCAGATACAGATACAGATACATTTACAGATACAGATACATTTGTGTGTATTAATTGTTGCCGACAATGCATCAGGGCAAACCACATTAGCCAATGGTTTACCTTATTAACAATAACCACAACTAGTTACAGACAATGCCACTCTCCCTCTCCCTGTCCCACACTTCCCCCGCTTCTGTCACAGCCTCTGTTTCTGTTGCTGTCTCCACCTTCGCCTCTGTATCTGTATCTGTATTTGTATCTCAGTCCGTATCTGTATCTGTATCTGTATCTGTCTCTTTGTTTACGCGCATTTAACACACAATTATATTGTGAAGCAGCAGTTGAAGTCAGGTAATTTTCAGCTTTAAGTGCACTTTCAGACCTCACTAAAACTGTGAGTAGGCGGGGGAGAAGATGAAGCTGCAGAGTGAGGAGAGAGAAGAGAGAAGAGAAGAAGGTGTAGAACAGAGTTGTACTGTGTTTGCCCTGAGTAGAACTTAACAAACTTAAGCTCAGACAAATACACATGTGTTAATTAGAAGACAAACCTAAAACTCAAAGACAACAATTGTTGTTATAGTTCTCCAGAATACCCTACACTTGTAAGGGTATTAGCTAAGTTATTAAGCAACTTTTTTGTTGGAAATAGAAGAGAAAGATCTAGACAGATTTTCAGACTGATATTTTAAGAATTTAGCAACAATATATAAACTAAAACCCAAAAGTTCTCAAAAATTTGACATATGGAGATTAAGTGTCAGACAAAATTTGTTGTAGCATATTTTTGAAGCAATAGTTACAAAAATTAAATAAAATCTAAAGAAAATATTGCATAAAGATGCACAAACTTTGAGAAGACAAACTTAAAGAAGTAACTATTAAAAGAGATTAAACTAACAGAAGTTCTACTTAGAGAAGTGGAACACATTACTTTCAATCAATTAAAATAACTACTCACAATTATTATTTTTATACAAGTTAAATACATAAACATACTATGAATAGTAGTTCATAATGCTAGAAATTAAATACTTTCAATCAATTAAAAAAACTACTCATAATTATTATTTATATACAAGTTTAATACATAAAAATACTTTGAATTGTAGTTAATAATGCTTGGAATTAAAATGCTTTGTTAAGAAATCAGAAAATAATCGGCTTAAGAATATTTTTAACTACGTTTATTTTATATTTAAGTCTCAAGAAACCACAATGGAAATATATTAAGTACGTCATGAATACGTGCAAGTTGTAGGGTATCTGTGTATATATATGCTGGTTAGATTTGCTGCAGTTGTCTGTTAACCTGTTACAGCCTAGATACTGTGTATCTGTATCTGTATCTGTTGCTGTATCTGTATCTTAACTCTTGGAGGTCTCCCAAGTCAGCACGCAATGCTCTTTTTGTGCTCTCTGTTTATCAGCGTCTGTTTATTGAATTGTAAACATTTTAACGCTGCATTTAAATAATGTTCATGTTCTTTATGTTGTTCTTGTTGCTGTTGCTGGTGTGAAAGCATTGGTAGCATTTAAGTGCACTTAAAGTCACAGATGATCGAACTAAGATGCATGATGAATTACGAGCATAAAAAAAGGCATATAAACAAATAAATGATGTTTGAGTTTCCTTTAAAAATTGTAATTCTTTTAACGACACATACGCTTTAAAGCTTAAACTCTTTATAATAAAAGAAATTATTCATTCTTTCATGATTTTAAAATAAAACTTTAATAAAGTTCCATTTAAATTATTATTCAGAATTTCCTTAAAAAATCGTAATTATTTTAACTACACATTCGCTTTAAAGCTTAAACTCTCCATAATAAAAGAAAATATACATCATTCCAAGATTTTAAAATAAAACTTTAATAAAATTCAATTTAAATTATTATTCAGAATTGTTTATTTTTGCATTTGCTGATTGTGAGCATTTTAACAATTCAGTTGAATTTGTGTTTCATTTTGTTATGTTTATTTTAATCTCAAATTTGACTTGAGGTGATTGCATTTAAAACTCTCTCTATATTGCTTAATCCTAGGGTATAACAATAGGGAGCACTACTTAAGTTAATCCACAGACACGTTCAATGCGATGATAACTCCAGCTTTACCAATCTCACTTGTTAGTCTATCAGTTGACTTAGCTTCTCTCTCTGTCTCTCTCTCTCTTTCTTTCTCTCGCGCTTTCTTTCTCTCGCGCTCTATCTGTGTATCTTTGTTGCTGTAGAAGACATGGACATGGAGCTTGGGTTGAAGTCTGTTGCCTGCCAAGTCTATCAATGGCTCGTATCTCTCACGTCTCTCACAGCTTTCAACGCTCTTCGTCCTCGTGCTCAGCAAGTGAACGTGCGAAAAGTCAAATGTCTGGCATAGTCATCTTACCATCTGGATGCTGTACGACTCTGACTTTGACTATGAGTACCAGTATGAGTACTATGAGTAGTATTTTGTGCCGGTTGATTAACACGCTCGTCCAAGCTGCGCAAATGGTTCCCGTTGACGAACTTTCAAAGTTCAATAGGCTATCGGCCACATGAGAATGCGAATTGTGAAGACATGAACTGCACTACAGAATTTTCAGCGAGTGAGTGCGAATGGGGAATGGGGAACTGAGAGACGCAAAAAGGGAACTCATAACATATGAGAGACTTTTCAATCTTTAGCCATTCTCTATGGGTCAGTTGCATTCGGCTAGTAATGGGCTCCTTTCCGTTCAAATCTCAAAAATGGGATCATTTAATAGACACGCCATAACTTCACATACATAAAGATACATCTACACCCACAAAAAAATTAATAGTCAGACTGAATGTAGTTGAAACAAAATATAAAGCAATTTTATTTAACTAAAGTCAAACATGAACATTGAAAATAAATTGAAATAAGTTGAAATAAAACATAAAGCAATTTTATTTAACTAAAGTCAAACATGAACACATTGCAAATAAATTATATTTCTTTTGAAAATTCACAAAAGTTAATTAAGTTCTTTTTAAATTAAATATATGTATTTTATATAATTTTATATAATTTAATTCATTTTTAAGATCTAAGACTGTTCTCTGTTAATTTGTATCGATTTTTAGCAAATATTAAAAAATTAAATATTAACTATGAAGCATTTTAAAGTAAAAAGTTTATTCAATTAAAATTTACTTTGAATTTTATAATTAAATTAAAATCTATTTTATTTATCTACATATATTCACATTTAATGTATAATTAAAGTGGACACACTTTTGATCATTTTTCTCCGGGTGTAGTTTATTTATATACTTATGTATGTATGTATATATACATATATATATATTTATAGTTATGCTTATATAGTGCAATAGGACACGCTGTCGACCATAAATTTTGATTGGGCTCACCTCGGTCGCTGCTCTGATTGAAATTAATGGCATTTAGGAGTTTTTATGGTGTTGACACAAGACACCAGACAGTTATGGCTTTAAATGGAACAACATGGTATTCACAAGTCTATATAACAAATACACGTACAAATAGAATTGTGAATGTTCCCATTTCGGGACAAAAAAGAATAGATGCAGATGTTCTATACGTATGTTTAGATGCATATTTATCTGACTGCACATTCTAAACGTAAAAGTATCTTAGTACCCAAAAGCTTCTGTAAGGGTTGCCTAATTTATTGAAAAGCTTTTCATAATGGCATTTGATAGTAATTCTCTTGTATTTATATCTTTGTCATAAGCAGAACATAAATATACTAATTAGTTTTTGTTATTCATTCAAAAATGTCATATTTTTAACTATTTTACAGCTGTACCGAGATTTATTTAAAAGAAAAAAAAAATGGAAAAAGATCAAATGTAATCATATATTTTATTTGTATCTAGTTTTCAATTTCGCAAATCCCAAAAAATTTCGACAGATTCAACTCTGTCTCTATGATTCTCAGTGCTCTCCAATTCGCATACTCCAAAAAACAAATATTTCAATTTGGTATGCTACGAAATAAAAAACTAAGAATTTTTATCTTGAATTATTGCATGTAACTTCCTACATCCACTAATTCTATGAATAACCATATTTCCCAATTCGTCTCACAACGTTCCCAATTTCGCAAACATTTAAATAACATTTCTATTTCCACTTGCTCCCACATTTTTGTATGAAGTTACATTAGACGCTTTGTGGAATTACCGAAGACATTCTTAACTTCTTAATCATCAAGTAAACAAATGCAAGTGCTTAATGATTATTTGAATTATATTTAAAAAATTCTTCAAACATAAATAAATATGATATTTCAATCGAAAATTGAGCTGATTGTCAGCATTTTGTTAATATCAACGAACTCTTCTTGTATGCATCATCAGTTCTCAGTTCTCAGCTCTTAGCTTCAGCTTAAATCAACCCATTCAACTTATGGGCATATTTAAGAGCCCAAGTATCAGTTGAAGATTTGATTGCTGTGTGTGTGTGTTTGTGTGTGTGTGTGTGTGTGTGTATGTGTTGTAACTTACAGCATAGCAGTTGCTTCAGTGATAAAAACGCACTTACTTACGCGCTTATCAATCGTCTTCAGTCTTATCAGTCTGTCTGGCTCACTCTTTCTCTCTCTGTCTGTCTCTGTCTTACTCTCTCGATTTCTCTCTCTCTCTCTTGTTATTTTCATCTCACGCTGTACAAGAGGAAAACCCAAAAATTGAAAAATATATAAATTTACATACATTGTAATGAGGCAAGGGACAAATGTTCTCGTTCATTGCATCTTTAAGATAGTTTTTTATTTCATGCCTCATTGTTTCCGGCGCGCATGCGCATTGTGGCATTGAAATTTGCCGCACATACCTATGTATCTATATGTACGACTACATATATATATACAAATATATACAAAAGTGTGTGTATGTGTGTGTTGTGTGTGTGTTTGTGCATATGTCATTGTCAGTCGCTGTCGCTGTCGCTGTCTGTATCGGGTGTCAGAAGGTCGTTCGCTTCATTTACATAAGTGCTTTTCGTCTACAGTGGTAACTCACTGCAGTAAACCCAACAAAAAACATATTCACTCTTTAACTAATAATAATACAGCATTAGATATTACATATGGATTTAACCTATAGTAATTATAAGTTCTTATCGAATAAAATACTATACAAAAAAAAACAATAAATTCTACGAATTTCAAATCCGCAACAAATATAAAAAAAATATCAAGATAAGCTGTTAAATGTCCCGTGGGAGCTTTAAAATACCCGAAACCCTAAAACGAATAATGAGTTCTTGAGAGGGAACTTTGAGAAGTACGAATGTGTGTTGAAGACAGAATACAAATGGAATTTTAGGAACCGCTAACGACCAAATTAATGGCTTATGATCCTTGGTAAGAATATGATAAATTGTATATTTCAAATACAAAGAATTTGCAAATTACTTAATAAATTTGTGGAATAAATTTTAAACATAAATCATATTTTTTGAAAGATGATAAACTGATGAATATAATAAAGTCGTTATATGTTGTGCAGAAATTCAGCTGCAGCAAAATGATTAAAATAAGTGAACATTTCAAATAAATTATTTCGTATTAAGGCAGTCTACAAGACAGTTTAAATCAAAGTTTTAGGTAAATTTCTTATAGAGAGTTTTGACTGTATTCAAATTAAGCTGCAATTACAACAGCTAAAAGTTTAACCAATGAAGTGTTCACTGTTCAAATAACATAATATTAGCATATGACGATTTAAAAGAATAGAAAGGTCTTTAAGCCAACGAAAAATAATTCACCAAATGGTAAAAATGTTATTATTTCAATACTATTACGAAAGTTAATTTTAAATACTTTCGGACTGCAATAAATTTAAACTACACTAAAAAGAAAAAAAGAAAACTCGTAATTTAAATATTTCCCATATAGAAAAATTAATTATTTTTAAAAAGTTCATTATAAAGAGTTTTGACTGTGGTTAGATTCCATTCAAATTTACAATAAAGGAACCATAAAATAAAGTTCACAGTGCACAGACAAACATAATTTAAGTCTAGTTTTTTTTTCAATATTTTTGAATGAAGTTGAGCTTGATGAGGTGTTTGGGTGGAGAGGTGTTTGGGTGGTATGGGTGGTATGGGTGGATGGGGTAGGTGTTGGTACTTACGAATTGTAGTAGCCCTTGTGAAGTGCAATGCTGAAGCCGAACATGGTATTGCCGGTTTGACGATGTCGCACGTAGCTCGGCAGATCGATGTTGTAGGCGTGCGTGACCTGATGTCGATTCGAGTGCAACATCATAATGAGGAGCAGCAGCAGCGCCAGCGGCGCACAGCTCCATCTGTTGATCATTGTTGTCGTTGTTGTTGTTCGTTTTCAGTTCCCCTTTCTTCTTGCTGTTGTTGTTGTTGTTGCTTAACACACTTCCTTTGCGTGCTTGTGATTTATCTTGTCGTAATTTTGTTTTATTTGATTTGCATTTATTTTAATTTCTCGTTTTTTTTTTGCCACTTTTATTGCATTTTCGTTGTTATTATTGTTGTTGGCTTTGACTTTTGTTTAAACTGTTGCAATGAATTGGGAATTAAACGTTGCAAATCTTGCATATGGTCAATACAGACACACACACATGTACAATTACACACACACACACACTCCCACACACACATGTACAATGTACATACAATAGGCAAAGTTTTATTTATTTTATGATCTCAAGTTGTCGCTGTCTGCAACCTTGGCCGAAATGACTTCAAAACAAAAAACCAAAAAAAAATACAATAAAAAAATAAAAATTTTAGAAAACGCTCAGCTCAGCGAAATTAAAAAGCAACCGCCAGTGGCAAGAACAGCGAAACACACACACTTACACACACACACACACACGCACGTATTATTTGAAAATCAAGTTTTTTTTATTTATTTTTTATTTTGGCATTTTGTTGTTTGTCGCTGCTTCTCAGTCCCAGTTTTCTTGTTTATTTGTGTGATTAGTTTAGATTTGTTCTGCTTCTTCTTTTTCTTCATCTTGTTGCTTTTTGATTCTTTCATTGGCGCGCTGACGTAACACACACGCACACAAACACACAAACAGGTTGCCAAATATTTAAAAAATAACGTGCGCCCTTTTTAGCCCAGACACAAACCAACAGCAGCAATATAAAATTGCATTGCAAACGATTTATATTTATGTATATTGTAGGCGGTGGCGTTGGCGTTGACGTTGACGTTGACGTTAGCAGCGCTGCGACGTAGGTAACATTTGACAAGTGGGCAGCATGCACATTTTGCATTCATATATGTCTGTGTGTGTGTATGTGTGTGTGTTGGTGTGGGCGACAAATACAAACTCATTGATGGCTGCCATTCATTAAGCGGCGCACAGTCATAACAAAAAAAAGCAACAACAAGTTATGTGAAAAAATTAAAAATTAAATTGCGGAAAATGCGCCATATGGCCAGTATGTCAAGTAACTGTTTTAACAATAATTAAATAAATACATAAGTGAAACGTATGTATGTATGCAGAGAAAATCATTTCAAAATTCAAGCTAAAAATTCTTGATTTAAAAAATGTATGCAGTATATTTGTATTAAGTTAAGACATAAAATCTAAAATATTGTAACTAACTGAAAAAAGGCGTATGGAACTCTGAGAACCTAAATTTTGGCTGACAGCCGAATATAAAACCGTACTCAAATTAAGAACTCGTACGTATATCCGTTGTAATAAGTTCCGAGATTAATGAATTGATAATTTCTTTGAAAAAATAAAATTGCATATTATTGTATATAAAATTGTATTTTTTATTTTGTCAAAACAATTACTTGACAGACTGTATGCAGACGGCATTAATATGCGGGAGAGGGTTTGCGACTGTGCTAATAAAACCGTTAAATTGTATATAAGAAGCAGCGCAGCATAGAATTGCAAATAATTTCTGCGCCTTTTCTGTTTTCTTTTTTGTTTTTGGTGTTTGTTTTACAGTTAGCTGAAAAGCGAAAACTTTGTGTAGCGTCAGAGTAGACAAGCTCACATACACACATATATATTTAGATAGGTTAATACACGCGATCGCCTGTCTCTAAAAATAAATGTGACTGCGAGTGCGGCAGAGAGAGGAAGCGTAAGAGCAAGGGGCGTGAGAGGCTGAGAGAGAGAGGGAGAGAGAGCGCACATATGTGTGCCGCTCTCATATGAGGGCCGCCAGATGCTAGAAATGCTGATCTTAAAGATATTCTATAGATACATATACAAATGTCGAAATGTGTGTGTGTATATGCTAGTGCATTAGTCAGCGAGACTATTTTAAAAATATAAATAAGGCATCTTCTTTGGCTAAACGCATCAATTGCAGGCATCTTTACAATCTGCAGTCAAATTGTTGGCCATTGGCCCAACTTTCAAGGCGCTAAGACTCCAATAACCCAACAGCTGAGACAACAGTGGAGCAAAAAAAAAAAAACAACACAACAACAACAATGTGATCATAATTAACAGCTCGCATATGCATGTGTGTATCTGTGTCTGAGTATTTGTATCTGTGTGTGTGTGAAGGTTAAAGCTTGACAGCAACTTTTCAGTTTTTCAATTAATTTTTGCTTTACGCTTTTCATTTTCATTTCATTTTTTACGTCACTTTTCACACATGTAAAAAAATATTAATTTAATTTCGTTTAAAATTCTTTGTATAATAACAATAAAAATAATAAATAATATTTCACTTCATTTTTTACGTCACAGTTTGCACATATAAAAAAAAATAAATTTATATATATTTATATTTAAAAAAATGTAAAGTATATAAATAATGTTATTACGTCAAAATATTGCGCGTCGCGTGCCGCGTTTAATCATTTTATTTTATTGCTTATTTGAAAATATATTATTTTTAATATTTTTTTGTATTATTACAAATTCGTAAAGCTGCGTTGCCTCAGCAGGCAGCAAAATTTGAACAACGACTGCGCCAAAAGCAGCCTCAAAGAGCACACAAAACTTCAGGCCAACATGCCAAGTGTATCTATTAGATACTATGTCTCAATGTATCTGTATCTGTTGCTGTTGCTGTTGTACCTGTAGAACGCTCACGCCAGCAGCGTCGCCTACTCACAAAACGTTGAGAGAGCAAACGATCTCAAAAAAAAAGGCAAAATTTAAAAAAAAAACTCTAAGCTAACAGCAACAGCATTGATAGCAAAAGCCAAAGTTTTATTAACTGGCAGATTGGTAGATTGTTGTTGTTGTTGTTGTTGTTATTTTTGATGTGGTTGTTGGTCGTTTCGTTAGATTTTGTTTGTGTTTTGATTTTTGGGCTGCTGTGTGGGTTGCAGATACACATGTTGTAGTTGTTGTTGCTGTTGCTGCTGTTGTTGCTGTTGTTGTTGTGAGTAGGCAGCCAACATATTTGTATGTAATCTACGTTAGCAAATGTTTTGATTCCTCTTCTGTCTTTTTTTTTTGTTTTAACCCCTACAACAACATTTTTGTTGATGTGTCATTGCTGTATAAATTATGCAGAATATATCCAAAAAATATCTATACATCATTTATATATAGAGCAGAGCAACGCCTACGTTGGCCCAAGAGATTCTCAGGTGGTCTGAAATTGAAATCGCTCAATATCGAAATCGAAATCAAAATCGTTGAGAATTGTATTTCAAGTTCAGTTTAAAATATTATGCATACGTCGTGTTGGCCAGCTCAAAAAACAAGCATCATTCGAATAACTGAAGCTTCTTCTTCTTTTAAAATATAAACAGTGTAAATTAGATATATGTATATAGAGAGAGAAAGCGAGAGAGTAGAACTCGTTCTAGTATTTGTATAGGAATGCGATATGTTGTGGGTGGGGGTGGGTGGCTGCATTGCACGCCCTCCGCATAGTCCGTATAATCATCGGAAACTCGGGCGCGTCGCGATCTTTAACTATAAGCGGCTGCTTTGACAGTTCAATTTGCAAAAGAAAAATGAATAAAAAAAACTTTTAGCGATCTTATTGAGCGCAGCTGTAGCATGTAATGTAATTGATTGTAATGCGGTCGTTGAGATTGTAATTTAGATGCACTCTTCTTTATATTATCATCACACACACAAAAAAACAAAAACAATATTAATTTACAAAATAGATTATCAATTAAATTACATTTTGCATTGCCAAAATAATGCAACGAATTTTTATTTCGTTTTCCAATTTTCAAAAACTTTTAAACTGTTCGTAACGGTATTTTGGTTTTGCCTTTGAACCAAACGGTTGCCGCAGCAATAGCCCAGAGCGCGCGCACACAACTGTTACGTTTCGCTATACGCGACCGAATAAGCGGCAAACGGAATTAGAGTCGAAAACACTGTTACCAACTTAGCTATTTTATAGCTATATCTGGCTATTTTCTTACTTAGTTTGCTAGAAAAATTTCAAGTCTGCTATTGGTTTGAAATCTGGCTATTTGAAATACATACCCAGCTTAGTTTTGCTGTAAATATTTTTGGTAAAACTTGCAAAGCTGTCCAAAATAACAAATTTAGTTGCTTTCCAGCCTGTAACAGTTATTGTTCACTCTGAAACTTGCCAGCACTGATGAGGAAGACTGCCACCCTGCGAAATTTCCTGATCTGGCAACTTTTTACCATTTTATTCAAATTGCAAATTGATTAAATCCAATTTTTGAATTTTTCGTAATATTGAAGATAGAATTTTTAAAATTTTTGCACAAATTTTGTTACAGTTCTTTCGAGATTGTGATATTTTTTTATAATTAAATTTGTAACTTCTCTCCCCTGTGGGTGACAAACCTCGAGCCTTCATAACAAGGTTTTCCTTAATTTAATCAAATTTCGAATTTTAAATGTTTATCAAATTATTAATTTATTTCAAAATTATTGCATCAAAATGCAAATGCATTCACATAAATTCTAGTTTTCACTGGACGAGAACGAGACAGTACGTTGATTTACAAAATTTGTATTAAACTGTTAATTTTCTGTCAAATTGTTGCTAATAAACTAAGAAAACATTTAATTTCGCGCGTTTGCAGATTGTGATAATGCTAGTGAGGAGCAAATTGCTAATGAGGAGTAACGTGGTCGCAAGTGTGACACAAAGATGGCGCTACTATAAATTTATCGCAACAGAAAACTATAATAATAACGTCTCTAAATTTAAATTTCAGGTTATGCAGTTTGCAAAATATATTTTGATGCAAATTGTAAATTATAAATTCGATAAAATAAAGGTAAACAAATTTATGAAGCTTTGAAGCTCGCCACCACAAGGTGTGAGATCTTATAAGATTATTTCTAAAAGTTACTATTCTTGACATTTTACTTATAATGGAAAGTCTTGCCAGATCGAAAAATTTTGATAAGTGGCAGCCTTTTGGGACAAACAGTGTTTCCACAACAGTGCTGCCAAGTTTTTAGAGGAAAGGTATCTGTTTCTGGCTGGAGGCATCCAAATTTAATTTTGTAGGCACTTAAGCACAATTTTAGAATAAAAAATTATTAGCAAAACATAGCTGAAAATATTTTTAAACTAGCTAGGTTTCCGGCTAATAGCAATTTTTAAAATTGTTCTAGAACAACGAACTTTGAAAATAGCCAGAACTAGCTATAAAGTATCTAAGTTAGCAACAGTGGTCGCAAGTGCATGTTTGTGTGTGTGTTAGTGTGAGTAAGTGGGTGTTAATCACTCTCAGCTGTTCTCTTCAGTCAGTTGTTCAAGTCGTTTATTTAAGTGGGATTTATTTATTAATCCTTTATTGAAGAAGCAACACAGCAGCGGAGCAGCGAGAGGAAGTAATTAAAAAAAAAAATATAAAAAAAAGCAGAGAGTTAATAACAGGAGAAATGGAGCAACAAACGGATGCGGATAACAATGTAAAGCCCATTAGAAAGGAAATTCTAAATCCTGGCAACAAATACATTGAACTCAAGTCGGGCACCAGGGTAAGTAAGCAAATATAGGCAACAGTTGTGTGTGCTGCATGCACACAATTCAATTCCAGGGGAGAAAATAAACTAGGCCAAGGACAAAACTGGATGTGAGCTCTGAGCTCTGAGCTCGAAATTAGCACACATTTGACACAATTTCAAAAATTACAGGTGAAATTCCATTTTCAAACACGTCGGGCCAACGATGTGCGCATTGTGGACGACAGCAAGAAATTGAATAAGCCTATGGAGCTGGTGCTGGGCAAGAAATTCAAGCTGGAAGTCTGGGAAGTGATTGTGCAGAAAATGTCGCTGAACGAGGTGGCCAAATTTACAGTACACAAATCGGTAAGCGGAGCTATTCCAGCCAACAGATCCAATTTCCTCATTCCAATTGTGCTCATTCCAACTAAAACAATTTCCCTTTCTTGATCCACACACATACACACATATATAGTTAGTCGCCCAGTATCCGTTCATATCGAAGACGTTGCGAGACATTGGAAAGAAGCCGGAGGAGCGTCGTCATTGCTGTGGCATGACATTGCAAAACGAGGGCATGGGCTATGAGGACCTGGATGAGCTGCTGCAGCATCCCGTCGATCTGGAGTTCATCATCGAGCTAATCTCAATTGAGCTGCCCGAACAGTATGAAAAGGAGCGCTGGCAAATGTCCGATGATGAGAAGATGCTGGCAACGCACACACTCCGGGAACGTGGCAATCGACACTACAAGGCGCAGGAGTATGCCGAGGCAGAGATCTGTTATCGCGATGCTGTTGGCATGGTGGAGCAACTGATGATCAAGGAGAAACCCCATGATGCCGAGTGGTTGGAGTTGGCCAACATTAAGGCACCGCTACTATTGAACTATGCCCAATGTCGTCTGATTGCCGGAGATTACTATGCAGTGATTGAGCATTGCAACGAGGTGTTGACCCTGGATCCGAGGAATGTGAAGGCATTGTTTCGTCGGGCCAAGGCGCATGCGGGTGCCTGGAATCCGGCGCAGGCACGACGGGATTTCATCGATGCCCTCGGCTTGGATGCCACATTGAAGGCAACTGTTGCACGCGAGCTGAAGGCCATTGAGGAGCAGCAGCATGAGCGTAACGTGCAGGATCGCATACATATGCAAAAGCTGTTCTAGAATATAAGTTGTGCTAACGTACTGCTCATGCTCCTGGTCTATTGGAGCAGCTATGCGCAACGTTAACAGTTAGCCAATGCCCTACTCTTTTGGCTAAAGGGTAGCTTCGTCTACACTCTGGCCACGCACTGCTCTAAGGGGTTCATCATTATCTGTTTACTCCTCAATCAGATGCTCTGCTTTTGGACACTCTACAAGACCCTTCATGTGGCCCATCAGAAACGACGTCTTAAGCAACAACAGCAGCAACGTAGACAACGACGTGGACGGGACAGAGTACGAGCGAGCGTGCGAAAGAGATGGCGGCATTAATTACAATACAATACAAACAAAGAAGAAAGCTGTGTTAATTTCTATCACCTGTCTAGTTCTCCTGTCTATCCTGCCAATCCCTTCTCTCCATTCGTTCCCTTTTTTTAACGCTCGAAAACATACTACACTCATTTAAAAAAACAAAACAAAATTTGCATTTCATATTTGAAAACGGTTTCGATTTGATCTACAAACTACATTAATGCAAGCCATAGATTATAATATAATCACCACAAAATATCCAAATCGATGTATGTATATGTGTAAAATATTAGACTAACTCAATTGTAACTATTGTTGCATGCAAATATATGTATGCATTAGTTGTGAATGTTTGTAAAATTGTACTATATAAATATGTGTACTTATATACAAGTACTCGTAATGTATGTGTATCTATAATGCTAGAAACTACCTATAGACTCGTAAGCTCTAGCTAACTGTATGCATGTCTAATAAATATGCCTAGTTGTCTGTCTAACTCTTAACCAATGTGTATTTTTTCTTTTTAGACCCCGTACTTAAAAAAAGTACAGGGGTCTATTGGGTTTGTTTTACCGACTATGTGCGTAACAGGCAGAAGGAGGCGTGGCAGGCCAGGGAGTGGGCCTGGGAGCGGGGCCTGGGAGCGGGGCCTAGGAGAGCGACAGGGAGAGGGACCTGGGAGAGGGACCTGGGAGAGGGCCTGGGAGCGGAGCCTGTGAGAGGGACTGGGAGAGGGCCTAAGAGCGGGGCCTGGGGGAGGGACTGGGAGCGGGGCCTGGGAGAGGGACTGGGAGAGGGACCTGGGAGAGGGACTGGGAGAGGGACTGGGAGCGGGAGTGGGAGCGGGGCCTGGGAGAGGGACTGGGAGCGGGGCCTAGGAGAGCGACTGGGAGAGGGCCTGGGAGAGGGACTGGGAGCGGGGCCTAGGAGAGGGACTGGGAGCGGGGCCTAGGAGAGGGACTGAGAGCGGGTCCTGGGAGAGGGACTAGGAGCGTGGCCTGGGAGGGGGACCTGGGAGAGGGACTGGGAGCGGGGCCTGGGAGAGGGCCTGGAAGAGGGACCTGGGAGAGGGACTGGGAGCGGGGCCTGAGAGAGGGACCTGGGAGCGGGGCCTTTGAGAGGGACTGGGAGCGGGGCCTGAGAGAGGGACCTGGGAGTGGGACTGGGAGCGGGGCCTGGGAGCGGGGCCTGGGAGCGGGGCCTGGGAGAGGGACTGGGAGCGGGGCCTGGGAGAGGGACTGGGAGCGGGGCCTGGGAGGATTAATTAGTTCATGAAATGTTTTAGTATCAATGTTTAACCTTGAATATCATATCTATTTATTAATCGATCTTAATTAAACTTTCCGAACATAATAAGTGTTTTACAAGAGTTAAGATTAGCATCGAAAAATGTGAGTATACGCATACAATACAAATTGTTAAGTATATTACACATTTATGTTAATGTAATTGCAGTTCCAATTTTCTATCAAGTGGATGCCTCAATGAGATCAGCTAATCAGATATTATCTATATATATATATGTATCTATATCCTAGCTACAACAAATGATATTGAACACGGGCAATTAGCTAGTTAATATAAATATATATATAAATAAGTAATATACACAATAAATACATAAATAGAGTTGCCAGTTGGACTATAATAACAAATGGAGTAACTATGAAAGCAATAGAGAGATAGGATTAGAGACGCCACAGTCGACTGCTGTTGCCTCCGGCGGCACCTTCCGCCTCGCCACGCAGCTTGTTGTCATCGGTGCGCCAGACGAACGGCTCCAATCGATCCTCATCGTCCAGAAAGTTATTGATTGCCTCCAGGCTGGCAATGTTCTCATGCAGCAATGAATTGCAGCGACTCAATTGCTGTGAGACACCACGGATTTTGGCAAATTGTTCCGCATACGAGGCATACGTCTTCTGCATGTCCACGAACTTGGCGAAGAGCGTCGTTATGGAGTTGCTGACCACCTTGGTGCGTTCCACGAGATGATTCTGTTCGCTGGCCACATGATTGGCGCACAGATTCAAATGCGTTTGCATGCGTCCACAAATGTTGAGCATATGCTGGGAATGCAAACGCTCCAAGATCTCCGCATCACGTGTATATGTCGCCGAGCTGATGGATTCCCGCAGCACAGGCAGAAACTGTGGTATGCTGCGCAGACGCGCCAAATCCGGATCGATATCATCGTGGATATCACGTGTGCCCGGCTTGACAATCACAATGTTGTGACTCGAGGCCGTCGATTGTGGACGCTTCGGCTTGATGCTTGTGGTAATGCCGCTGGGATGAGATTTGCGTGCAGCGGAACGACTGACGCTGCTCTGCTGTAGCATATGGGCGGGCCTATTGCGTATCTTGGGCGAGTCCCCAATGGGACGATCCGTATACGAGACATAAGGTAGATCCGAGCACACACTCAATGGAGGCGACGGTGGGCGACTCAATTCGGAGCTGGTTGGCGAGGCAGTTTCCGATATGATCTGTTTACTGGCAATTACAATACTTGCAGGTCCGTTGGGCAGCATTTGCTGTTGTTGTTGCTGCAGCTGCTGTTGTTGTTGTCGCTGTTGCATGCCAGCACCACGACGTTTGTTTGTGGCAGCAGCGGCAGCGGCTGCAAGTGCCATGGCGCTGCCATCGCTCATACGCACCGTGGACGCCGAAGTGGAGCCTTGACCCATGGCCAGCATCGGGTCGCGTCTCTCGAAGATCTCATGGCCATCAGCCTCGACGCGCTGATGCGAGTGCTCGGCCCCCATTGCCGTTTATCGATTTTGTTGCACCCAGTAGCTGAGCTTTTGTCTATCTATTTATTCAACAAGGCCAGAAGTTTTTACTTCTGCTTTCCAGTTTCCAAATTCACACTCAATCTTCCCCTCGCACGTCGAATTTAAGTAAGGCGTTGACTTCTTTTGTAAACTGCAATTTATGTTTTTGCACTTTGTTATTGTTGTTCTGCTATTTATGTTTATATATCGATAGTCAGCGCACGATAGCTAGTTCGATATATTTGAAAACATTCCGTTGCGATTGCGCTGGCAATCTATGTCTGTCAGCAGCAAGGTGGCAACGCTGGTTCGCAAAAGCTGTCGCCGCTCCCACATTTGGAACATTTTTACCAAAACTGTTTTTATGCTGGATAAGTTTTTCCAATAGTGGTACATTTCTTGTAAGACTATGCCAGCTAGACTTTGCTAGTTTTGTTGCCTTCAAATAACTTTAATTTTAATGCAAACTAGAAATGAAAGAATTTTTCTTGAGTATCATAAGAAAAGTGAAACAAATTTACGCATTTGTTTTCTAACATAACGGAAAAGCTTATTTCAAAACCAAGTGCAAAAAAATGCATTAGTTTTTTAAATGTTATTTTATTTTTTGAAATAAATCTCTTAAATGAAATTTCAATTTTTAAATACATTTATAAATACAAGTAATCATCTGTATTTTCCAGCGTTAAGTATTTTATAATATTTTAGTATTATTGATTAAAGTTATTGCACTATTGGAGAATAATCGAATTCTGATTCCGGTTTAAATAAGGACTACCCGTAAGTTCCTTTAGTTCAAATGTTCAAACGTAACGACATGCAGTATGCTGTGCGAATATAAAATCCGAGAGAAATAAATTCGAAATATTTCCATTTGACACGTGCGTTTTTAATTGCTTTTCGGCAATTACGGAATTGATTTCAGCAAATTAAAACTGCAAGCAAAATAAATAAGTAGGTACAAACAGATATGTAAATATATACCCTATATTCTAACCTCAACGGAAAGTTCACGCTGTTTTCATTTTAAATTTTTTTTCTGGGTACTAAAAGACAAGATAATGAACAACAACAATTTGCATAAGGAGATTCCATATTTGTATTTTCAACAACCGCCAGTGCCAATTGTTCAAGTAGCTCCAACTCAGATGCAACATATGAATTTAATGCACGCGCATGTGCAACCCAATTTACACGCAATGAATTTTATGCCGCCATATAATCAGTTGATGCCGTTATATGCGTGCAATTCGACACCGATCCAACCAATGCACATGTATTCACAACCCATGTATAATCATCCGTTAGGTGGACAACTCTATAATCAAGGACCTCAGAATATGAGTACTTACGGCGTAATGCCGCCAAATAATTCATATGGCATTCCCCCGGGGTTTAACTTAATGCCACAACGTCAGTCATTGAATCCATCTGCGTTCCATGTAGAGCACAATTCGGGAAACATCATGGAAGACAAAAAGCAGGAGACTCCAGTTAATAAGCATGTATATTTGAATGGAATGCTCTATAATACAGACTATCTGGGGCCAGAACCCGAAGACTCCAATGAAAATCCGACAAAGGATATGCTGCTCGATGATCAGGACGAAAATTACGATCCATCCTCAGATGTAAGCATCAGAGTGCACTTCGTTTTCAATATACTCTATGCAAAAATGGGTAAAATAATTTTAAATGTGGCGGGACTATAAAATATATATGTATGGTATCAGTCGTCTGTCCGTCTGTTTCTAGGCAAAGTTTCTGAATCGGTTCATTATTTCACATAGCTGTCATAGGAACTATAATTTTAGAATACTCTTTTTATAAAAAAAATTGTATTTTCAATCAAAATCACAGATTTTGTATACAATATGATCTTACACACACCCATTAAATTGGTTAAAATCGGACGATTTTAAGGAACGATAAGTAGAAAAGTAAAAAAATTTCAACCAATCTGACAGATTGACTTATACATTCTGACAAAATAAGCTTAAAGTGGACTGCTATATCACTTGCCATTTTTGTTTCTTTGACAGCCTACTCCAACGATTCATGGTTTACGCTTTTACAATCCGTTTTTTGGACCAGAGGGTGCCATACCCAAGCAGAATGGGTCAAAGGTAAAGTCGGGTCCAAAGACCAGGAAACAGTCGGGGCCACCGGAGGCTTTGGCAAATGGTTTGCCTCACTTTAAGGGACTTTATTCACAGCTCGCCATGCATCGTTTGAGCCATGCGGATTTCTATGGCGCCCAGGCTCAGGCCGTGGCCCGTGAGATTTTACAAAAGAATCAATTGCTTAAGAATCAGCAGGCGAAAGAGGAGAAGCAGAAGCAGGAATTGGATAAGAAAGTCGACACTGTGGCTCACAATTTTCGAATCAAGTCAAAGCAACGACGTCAGGGACGCAATCGTTTCCGGGGATTTACCCAATCCTTTGGCATTGTTGCACCCGTGAAGCGTGATACTCAAATACCCAATGGCAATGTGGAGGCAGCCAAAAATGTCCTTTCTTTGTTTGACAAGAAGCATCCATACAAATGGATTCCACTCGATGAGATGGAAACGGACAATATTGATGAGTGTTCCCAGTCCACCACAGATCTAAATAATAATGATACCTTTTTCAAAGATTAATAATTTAAAAACGTTAATTTGCTCAATTTTATTTTTAATATTCCATCCAACACGAATTGTATTTGAATTTATTTTAAACAAAAATCAAAATATTTAAAGACTTGTGTATTTTATTTATATTACAGGCTTAGAGCTGTAATATCTATTAAAATATATAACTAGTTATATTTTTCCATTTTTAAATATTAATTGTCGTAGAAGATTTTGCCTATTTTTTTAATTTTATCTTATAAACTTGTACAATAATACTTTAATAATTTAAATAATGTTATGTTCTTAACAAAAACAATGTGCTTAATAGTTTTTAAATTATTTGATAGTCTTATTTTAATGGTTTACTAAGTAAACCCTAAAATCTGTAAAGATGCAGCATTTTTTTTTTAATTTATATTTTTTGTACTTTTAATTAGAATTGAATAATATTTATATATCTTTAAATATTTTTTATTCTTTTTTAAATTAATAATTTAGGTGACTAAAATCTCAGGGACATTTTAAAGTTTACTGAAACTTCTATATTTGAAGCATGCCTAAAGATGTAATATGCATTTAAAATATTTTTTTTTTTCAAGAAACAAAAATAAAACATTTAAAATGTAAAGCATGTTTTTTTTAATAAGAATGGGATTCAAAAGAAATATACTTACCTAAATGCATGCAGTTTGTAATAAAACCCCTACCCAAATAGAAAAAACACATATACTGTATTGTTTTTGATTTGTTTTTATTAATTAGCATTAGGATAATTAAATTTCCCAAGAAGAAAAACAAACAAGCAAAGTAAATTATAAAAGTAATAGAAAAGGAGCGACAATCTTCATTTTCAATGAAAAGAAAAGCGTGCATGGATTGCAAGTACATTATTATTATCATTTCATTATTTTGTACGGCGTACTCTGCGTGTGTGTGATTTGAAATTTTGAATGCTTATGTTTATGCGTATCGCATTGTGGCCATGCCCTCCATTAAAACATTGTTTGAGGGGGATTTCTGGGTACAGCTCCTGGTATGAATTTATGCATGTAATTTTAGACTATGGCTTTTGTGTGTGTGTTAGCATGGGGCGACAACGATAACGATAATCCAAGTTAGCGACCCAAAATGTTGCGTGACCATTGCTTGACCATAGGTTTAGCTTTTGTCTGTTCGATGCGTTCAGCTTCCTGCATTTGTTCAGCCAGCTTGCGTTGATTATCCCTAAACTGACTAATGGGATCCTCAAACTGACGATAATAGTGTAACACCTCACGCACATCATCCACATCATTTTGGGCAATAACTGCAATTAAATGGGATTGTTATAAGGACTTTATATATATAAATCAAATCAATCAATCAGCACAGCATACTTTTAAGGAAGGCAATCAAGTCGAGCAGCTGGGCATCATCATCATTGCCATGCCAGCGTGCAATGCCGAATGTGTTATCTGGATGCATCTTGGTGGCATTATTATCCCAGTCAACCACAATCACCTGGAGAAAGGGCAGAAAAACAGAAACAGAAACTTTAAATTAACTTGTTGGCATGTTAACCGGCTCAACTTACGCGTCTGAGGTCACGATTTAAGTTGTCCAAGTTCTTGACATGATGACCGTCAACAAAGTGTGTCGCATCACGCACCAAGCGATACATAATATAGCCATTGGGATCTAGGGCATCCAGTATGGGAAACACGGTCATGCCCTGTTCGGCAGTGAAGACCACAATTTCAAAGTCTTTGGCACACTCCTGCAGGAAGTGATCGACACCGGGGCGCTTCTTGAAACGCCAGCCAGTCTGATATGTCCAATCGGGATGTACAAGCACATCCTTCATTTCCAGCACAAGGGTATAACGTGGCTGCACATACGGATGCTTGAGCGGATCGGGCAATAGCTTCTCACGCGACGGTTCCTGGATCATTTTCTGATAGTAATGCAATGATTTCCACATGCGCTGCAAATATTGCTGCACCAGTGGCTTATTTGTAAACTCATCCTCGATCGTCTGTCCCTCAGCATCCACTTCTGGCTTGCCAAACTCGTAGATGCCCCAAAGAGCAGCAGCAATGCCGCCACCGCCAAAAATAGCGAAACTACACAAGAATTGATGAATTAATTAGAGGACAAGTTAAGCATTGGAACTGTGAGAGACTGTGAGATACCCTAGTTTCATGCGCTTCCAGGCGCGCTCATTCTCCTTAGCCTCATCCTCCTCTCGCTTCTTGCGCTCCTGCTCAGCACCGCTATCCGCCTCGGGTGCCGTTTGTGGGAAGAGTTTTGAGAGCAATGGCGCCGCTGTCTCTGCAGCTGTCGCTGGAGGTTGATCCTCTGTTCGTTCATAAACATAAATCGTTCGGTGTTGAGTAATAGTTTAATGGTAAGAGGGAGCACATACTTACTTGCATTACTGTAGGCTCGTCTGTTCAACCAGCTGCTTGCCTGTGCCTTGCATGTATTTTGGATTGGACCTGCCGTCGACAGAGCTCGACATTGAAGTGCCGACGGCGACGTCGACGACGACGACGACGACAAGTGATTATTCAATGCAAATGTGCGCCGAAATTGATTGGCGATTGTGTTAAAGGAAGCACGTGGAGCATTCAATCGCATTAACTGTATGACTGGCTTAGCCGGTGACATGCTCATCTTTCTGTTATTCAAGTGCTTCGCACAAATTGCTTTGATTTTCACTTACAAATGCGCTTTTCTTTTCTGCCAGTCTGAACCAACCTACCGGCATGGCAGCGAAAATTCTTTTGCATATATGTATGTCGTCTGGCTACACTGGCATTACATCAGCTGACATTTCATTGGGAGCGGTCTGGCAACTCTGTGAGTTAGAGTTGGCAGCAACTGTGTGTAAACACAAGTCAAACCAAACAACAACAATAATAATCAAAAAAATTAACTGAGAACAAATATGTCCAGCACAGAAGACAAGTTATTGCTGGCAGAAATGGGCTTGGAACTGTGTCGCGTTTGTAATATCCATTCTACACAATGCCTGCCGCTCTACAAGCCCCACACAATTGCCGGCGAACTGACGACGCTAGCAGCGCTGCTTAGCGATTGCGCCAATTTGCAGATACTCGAGGATGAACAGTTCCTGCCCTCGCACATATGCCAACCTTGTGTCGAGGTGCTTGCCAAGGTACGTGACTTCAAGCGCATGGCACTGCATACGGATGCCATGCTCCGAAAGCGCCATGCACATGCTCAATTTGAGATTAGTTCCCGCTCCCGCTCCCGCTCGTCAACACCAACACTAGCAAAGACGCAGCCACAGGAGTCTATGGATGCAGAGACGGACGCCGACACAGATGAGTATGTGTATGTGCTCGAGGAAACCGAATCGCTGGAGGCAGTTGTCTCCCATCAGGCGGATGTGCCTGTGCTCGAGCTGCGTTTTGATAGCCCATCGCCCAAAGTGGAGCTGCTTGAGGTGGACTTTGACTCGGCGGAGGATTATGCGCCTGAACAGGAACAACAACAGACACAGGAGCAGGAGCAGCAGAGCACATTGACGGAAAACTGTGTGAAGCAGCGTGCGCCACAACGCCGCAAATCGCATAATCCCTCACTGCAATGCCAGGTACACCGAAGATTAAATTTATTTTATGTTGAAATTAAATGCATCATTCATTGCTTGCAGATTTGCGGGAAGCAGCTAAGCACCAGCAACTCCTTCAAGTACCACATGCAGTTGCACGGCGACAGTCGACCCTTTGTCTGCAGCATTTGTGGAGAGTCCTTCAAGACACGCAACGCCTACGATGGCCACGTAACGGTGCATAATCCCAACAATCCCAACAAGTGCACCATATGTGGCAAGACCTACAGACAGGCATCGTCGCTGCGTTCGCACCTGCTCAGTCACAGCGGCGTCAAGCCGTTTACCTGCGACATCTGTGGCAAGGGCTTAACCCAAAAGTCTGGCTACAAGAAGCACATGCTCACGCATACGGGCGAGAAGCCGCACAACTGTGACACCTGTGGACGCAGCTTTCGTTACTCCAGCAATCTAATTGCCCACAAACGCTCCCACACACGTAAAAGTCCCAGCTGTCTAACGAAGCTGCTCACTGTCCCAGACAAATCTCCCAGAGGGGCCATCGAATAAATAAACCCAACCCAACCAAGAACAACGCCATCTCCACCAAAACCTTATGTACAACAGCAGCCACTAATCACAACTGATCAGTGATCACAAGGAACTGCAATTTTTAAAACTGCATTTTGCATATAAAGTAACCCGATTAGTATAGAATAAACAACAACTTATATTGTAGATAGAATACGGCTGGTTCCGTCTGTAAATATAAAGCTGTAACAGTTGCGGAGCCAGATTTAATATTAATAATATTATTATAATATTAAATTGGAATATCATTTTAACACCATTTCGCTAGTCAACAAAGTTAAACGTCTTTCATTAATTTCATGTGTTTTCGTTTTTAAATTTCTTATGTTTATTTCAAAAATACAACTAATTACAGCCCTTTTTTAATATACGTGTGAAACATTAAATTAATTGTCAATTTTGTATATATAGTATTTCCTTACAACAAATTACATACGCATGTTTTTTACAATTCAAATGAAAAAAAAACAAAATTTAACTTTAATATTAATGCACAGTAAATTTTCTAACAAATATAAAATATTCACATATTTATTTTTAAATTTTTAAAAATTGTTTAACCCAATGGATCTCTATATTTCTAAGAACCGCCAGCAACTGTAATAAAATAAGAAAAGGTTTTTTTTCGCATTGTAAATTATGTACATTGTGTTTTTTTGCCAAAAGAAATAATTGACTAACTGCACAAACGATGCTCAAGCTGAAAATAATTCGATTTCAACATGAAGTTTTAAATCCGAATCTGCTTTGAACTGAATGCATTATAAAGAATTGATAGAATTTCGAAGCTTGGCAAATTATTTAATCATATCAAGCCTTAAAGGCGAAAATAATGTGTACGTGTGCGTAATTTTGACAAAACTGAATTGTTTATGTAAATTTGTTTACAAGTGTCAAAACTCAAACATTAAAACTATTATCAATTGTTGATATGATACAATAGTTATATCTATCAAATATAAGAGATTAGTAACTTATGCCAAAAACAGGTTTCGAAATTTAAATAATAAATTTAAAAAACTCTCCCCAAAAATATGACATTAATTACGTTATTATGTTTGGGGCTGCATATAGTCTATATGGGCGGATATGTAATATGTACATGTAGGTGCGAGTGTAGTTTAGATGAGTAGATGTATTTAGTAAATAGTATGTACGTGTAGTTCTAAAACTATGCTTAGTGACTAGTGATTGAGTGATTGCATTTAGAGTACAACAACCACTTTGGATGTGGACACCTGCTGATCGGTGACATCTGGCATATTCATGGCGGTGCGACGGCCGGCCGTCAAGTTCCGTTCCGAATGCATGCTGGCGGTATTTATATTTGTATTTGTGGTCATCGTATTGCTGGTTGTGGTCACCGGCGCCTCCTTGTTGTGGACACGCAGATGGCTATTAAGGCGCTTTTTGGTGGGAAAGGCCTTCATGCATTTGTCGCATTTGAATGGCTTTTCGCCCGAATGCAGACGGACATGAGCATTCAGGTTGCTGGTGAAGGTAAAGGCGCGTCCACAGATGGGACACTTGTGTGGTTTCTCTCCCGAATGGACCAGCATGTGCTTCTTGTAGCCCGACTTTTGGGAGAGACCAACGCCGCAGATTTCGCACGTGAATGCCTTCTCGCCCGTATGGCTAATCTTGTGCTGACGCAGCGACGAGGAGTCGTAATAGGCCTTATCACACTGATCACAGGCATAGGGACGCTCGCCCGTGTGCGTCAGCTTGTGTCGCCGGAGATGATCAAAGGCCGCATAGCTGCGTCCACATTGTTCACACTTGTAGGGCTTGTCCTCGGCATGGGTGCGCATGTGCGCCGCCAGACTCGATGTGGTGCGATAGAAGCGGGCACAGACCAGACACTGATGTGGCTTCACATTCGTGTGGGTCAGCATGTGTTCCTTGTAGTTGCGCAGGTGTTTCAACTTCTTGCCGCACACCTCGCACGTGTAGAGCTTCTCATCCACATGGGAGCGCATGTGCTGATTGAGGCGACACTGCTGACGGAATGCCTTATTGCAGACATGACAGACATGCGGCAAGACTTCACCGCCAACACCAGTAACTACCTGAGTCGAGGCAGTCTCATCCATTGAATCCTCCAAATATTCATCACACTCCTCACTATCACCAGCTAGCTGCAATTTCAATTGTTAATAACAATTATTAAGTTTAAGAGTTGGCATTCAATTTATTTAAGACTTACCAAATGCTCCTCACGCTCAATGTCCAGTATATCGTCGGCTTCGACTTCGCCAATCACTTCATCGATGGGATCTTCGCCAGACATGATGACCATTTGATCATCAAGCATTTGGATTTGCATTTGCTCACTAACCGTCTCGAGGCGTGGCGAGTCCATTACCTCGATATCATCCTCATCCTCCACTTGCGAATCATATTCGGTTTTTATGGTTACATATTCAATGTCAGCCGGTTGAAAATCATTTAGGGTCTCCATTGCGTCCTCCGTCTCTGTCTCCAACTCGACTTCGTTATCGCCATCGCCATCGATCTCTGGTTCCGCTTCCGCTTCGGTCATCTCTTCGATGACAAACTCATCTTGCTCATGTTCCGGCTCCTGTTCACTATACGTCTCGACGAGTGCGGCAACATCATGTGGTCCACAGTTTGTTTTGGCCATTGCGTCGGATTCCGTCTCATTGCCGAGCAGTTCGATCATTACGTATTCCTGGTCCCCAATGTTGGCATTCGAATTGACGCTGACGCTGACATTGGCATTGGCATTGTTGTTGTCCACTTCTTCGAGTCCGAGACGCAGCAACTCATCGGAATCGATGACCATGCGCTTGAAATTGAACGCCTGCTCCAGCAGCTGCAGGCAATGCATGCAAATGTGCTGGGGCATCAGAGCGCCATCCTGCGGCTCAAATGATAGACTTGAGCAATAGTTGAGCATGCTGGAGAGCGTTGTGGTGCCCTCGGGTCCAATCTCGATTTCATCCTGCAGTGATTTGTATTGTTTACATGCACGCGTGCATGTGCGACAATTGAGCACCACGCCTGGTTTGCTGGTGCTCATCTTTAAATCAATTCGTTATATATTTCTTTTTACTTTTATTTTTCAGTTATCGCTTCTGTCTCTCTGTTTACAATCCAAAGCGCCGATTTTAATGCGCAACTTCTTTTCTATTTGCCATTCGCGTCGTGTACTGTTGCCTCAACTTAAAAAAACACACGCAAATTGTATTGGCAGATGCACAGTCACAGTCACAATCACATTCACATTCACTCTCTATCGCTTCAAAATGGCGTCGTCGATTGTCGATTACTGTGTGTCTGTCTCTATGGCAAGCAAACAAATGAAGAAGAAGCACAAGCACACATGACAAACAGTGTTGGAAAACGTTATAAAACACCAATCATTTGACAACATTTTCAAATGTTTCCCACACACACACACATATCATTGAAGTGTTTAATTTACTATTAATTACAAATCAAACGAATGATTATTATTATGTAGAAAACTGGTAATTGTTGTTTTTGTTGGATTCACCGACGCCGGACGCTTCCTTATTTGTTGGTATTGATGTTGGTTAGCGTTTCTTTCTTTGATCGGATTATGCGACTCAGCTCTTTGTCGCATTTGACTAAAACAAAATTAGTTATGTATTAATATGTAAATTTATTGGTAACATTAACTTACCGACGCAGCGCCGCCTCCCTCTTTCGCAAATGAGCCTGGTGACGGACTTTTTGCAATTGAAATTCCAGTTGCTTACACTCCATGCGTAGGGTATGATTTTCCAAATAATGCTTGCGACAGATTTTCTTAGCCAACTCTAAATCTTTGTCCAATTTATTTGTTACTCTTTCCTGGAAAAAAATGTTCTATTGCTTTATTGATCAACTACTTGAAGGAAAGTTTACCTTTCGAGCAATATGCATGTCCAAACTCTTAATGTGCGCCTTCTGAAACGAGGTTATAAAATCGTGCGCCAATCCGTCGATCCACGGTTCCGGATGAAACATATCTTTGAGATTTGTCGGCAGAGAGTTGTTCACCTGACGTCCCCGCACCTGTTTCTTGCACATTGGGCACGTATATGTAGGTGCGTCGCTTGGAGTGCGTCCCAAATTTGCTGTGACGCACTTTTCGCAAACTACGTGCTGGCAGGCCAGCAAAAATAATATGTTATTCTTGTCAATGAAGTGCACAAAACATGAGTTGCAGTGAATCCACAATTTTCTAGCAGTAGCCATGTCCATGTCGCTAGCAACAGGTTTTTTATTGTTGTTGGTATTCATCGTTGCTTAAAATTTTCATTAATTCTGTTTCATTTACAGACGATGTGTCGATGAGAATTGTAACGGTTTCTTGATAGACTTGTGTCGCTGCGTTCCAGTGCTTCTAAATCTCTTAAAGGAAAAATAGCTGTTTCTGGCTAGAAATTATCCGAAACATGGCTGAACTAGCTAGAAGATAAATGTAACGGTTCTTTAATAGCCTTTTTCGCTTCGTTTCAATGCTACCAACCTCTTAAAGGAAAAATAGCTGTTTCTGGCTAGAAAATATCTGAACAATAGGTAAACTATCTCTAAAGAGTTATGTTGGCAACAGTGATTAGATCAATGTGCCGCGAATCAGCTGATTTGGTAACTATTCAATTATAGTACGCTGTTTACGACTTTGGCATGCAAATTTTGACTACAACCAAAATTATATTTATGGATACAAGTCATTTTAATGATACAAACCTATCAAAAATAATTATAATATTTAATAATTTTTTTATTAAAAGAGTTTGAATAAAATCTGTTTGCCCTTGCACGCATATTGAGTTAACAGCATACTACGCATGAGCGCAGTTAATGTTGATTGTATGTGCATACATTAGTAAGTTAAGTTTTGGCAGCAAAATGTTTGGCTTTGTGAAAGCACTTTTAAAATATCGATTGGCCTTAATATTAATCATTGCAGCCGTGCTGGCTAAAGTTTATCAGAGGGAAGTTGTTGATATATTTAAAAGCGCGGCAGGTCGTTATTTGGACATCGCCGGTAAGCAGGAGGATGCTGAAAGTGTTGCTGTTGAGTTTACCGATACAGATACAGATACACGCGGCAGTATCTTGACACCTGAAGAGTTGGCCACGTACAACGGTGAGAATGGACGTCCGATTTATCTGGCGCTGCTGGGCGTCGTCTTTGATGTGTCCCGCGGTTTAAAGCACTACGGACCCGGTTGCAGTTACAATTACTTCGTTGGTCGCGATGCATCCGTTTCATTTGTCACCGGCGAATTCGAGAATTACGATTCAGCGACGGCAGATGATGTGCTTACTCTGAAGTCCAGTGACTTGCTGGAGCTGGCCAAGTGGCAGCAGTTCTATGAGAAGGATTACGAGTACAAGGGCAAGCTAGTTGGACGTTTCTACGACAAAAATGGCCAGAAGACCAGTTACCATCACAAATATCTGGCGCTGTTGGATCAGGCACAGACAGCGAAGGCGGAAATCGATGAGCTGCGCAACAAATATCCGGGCTGTAATATCGAGTGGTCCGAGGCGATGGGAACTCGCGTCTGGTGCACGCTTACCAGCGGCGATGGAAAGCCCCGGGCTTGGTCCGGATATCCTCGGAAACTATATAATCGCGACAACAAGAATTTTCATTGCGCCTGCGTGCCTGAAGCGGAGCTAAGTGATCCCATGTTCAAATCCTATGATAACTGTGACTCTCGAGCTGTTGAGTGTTTTTATCGTGTATGAACCTAAACTCGTTGTACTCCTTAATTGTAAGCGTATAGACACTTGTGGTATCTTTGTAAATTTTTGAAAAAAAAAATATAGAAAATATATATATTTATATTAATTTTATACTGCAAATCAAATTAAGCTTTATTATTGTTTTGGTGCTTTTTGTTGTTGGTCATTTATTTTTGTAGCAATATGGCAACGCTGTTATCACAAAAGTCGATCACAAAATCGACAGTCAACACAGCAATAAATTGGTAGAAAACACACTTCAACTTTCGACATTGTGTTAAGGAATTTCAAATAAAATACAAAATTAAACGTGAAATTATAATCATATACAGATTTTCGCTCTTTTTGTTCAACCAATTCAATTCAATTGCTGCTGCCAGTGAGTATAAATAAAAAGAAAAACCGCAGTGTGACCAAAGAGCACTAAGGTCAATTAAGCGAATTATTGCGCGTTTGCATTGCAGAGCTTTTTTTTATGATATAATGTCGCGAACACTGAGTCGTTTATTTGGACGCTGTCTGATTAGCAATGCATACGTGAAGCCCTTGCAGGATAATAACAGTCTGCGGACCATACTCACCGTTAAGCCATTGCAATCTGCCAATGGCGGCTGCACAGCGTCCTACTCAAAGCGCAATGGACCGCCGTCGGACGCAGGTGAACCTTTTAAAACAGTGACCAAGTCGCGAGGAGTCGATGATGGTAAGACAAGAAAGATGGATTGTCAAATGAGAATCATGGTGAACTTGTTTATAAGGTTGTTGTGCCCACTCTCCTCTCTGATTGTAGTGAGGCGAATACGTCACCTCATATGATTTCACCATGATCCGGTTTTTCAATTGCCCAGAATATATATGTAAGTAAAATATTTATTGCTTTTTCGTCAGATGATCTGAACATCCTGGAGGGTGAGCCCAATTGGGAGCTGACCTCAAAACGCCACAATCGCTTCTATTTACCCAACTCAATCGGTCCTGCTTGGCAGGGCGACACATCGACGGTGGGTCTAATGGAGCCGCTGGCACAACTAGTCAATTTCTTTAAGGACGACAACGTGGACCGTACACGTTTAGAGTTCTCATGCTGTCAGTGTCCAATGCTGATACGCGACTCAATCTACGAGCTATTCCCAGTGCGCGCTGTTGGTCAACGGGATTATTCAATAACACTGCTAACACTCAGTTACGAGGGCGATATAGAACAAGGCGCTGCCAAGGCAAGCAAAACATATGCATTATACTTAATCTTAATCTATCTAACATCAATTCTGTATATTCTATATTTGTTAGTTTGTGCTGGCTGCTAGAGAAATCAGTGATCGTTTGATGTCATTGGGCTATTGGTCGGACTTTTTAAATCCGTTTAGTGGTCGACCATACTTTCTGCAACGAGATGGCGCCATATTATACAAACAGGATTATCGCTTTAGGGGCGTTAATATGCGTCTATCCAACTTCAATGACTGTGTACTGATCGCCGCCGAGGAGAACGACAAATCCTGCTTCTCCGGAACTATATTCTGCACTGCGCCCAACAATTACGATCTGCTGGTGGAATTGCTGGCGCCAGCAGAGTTTCAAATGCGAATTGATCCAAGCCCGCAATGACAGCTGACAGCTGAATAACAATGATACTACTACTAATAATAATAGTAATATTTAATAGCTACATATATTTTAGTGCAACTTCAAGTGTTCGCTGGGACAGCAGATGATAATGTAATTGAAAGACGAAGACGTAGCCGTTTAGTGATGACAACTGTGTTAATTGTCAACCCCTTTTTGTTTGGACTTGTGACAAGCATTGTGTACAAAACTTTAAATTAATTAAAACACACACACACATATATGTATTAAACACATATATATGTATATACAGAAAAGCAATTTGTGTTATCTTATTTGAATTTGGCTTAAGTGATGGCAACCTGATTGCAGTGTCTTTCAATATCCTTGAGACGATTTATCAATGATTGCAGCTCCTCGGCATTGCACATGAACTCAACAATTGTGACACGCTCGCCGCTGCTTTGCCGATACTGGCCGAGATTGATAATAAAGTGTGGAGCACCGCTGCTGCTGCTGGACGTTGAGGATTTGACATCGCAAGCAATGCGCCACTGCACGTCAGTAATGTGTGGAAAATTGTGTCCCAGCTGCAATTGACGCAGCACCAGCTCCTTGCGATTGTCCTCGTAAACGCGCGTCAGCTCCTCTATCGCGCTGGAATGTAAAGCAAGTGCCTCCAGTTGCTGCCGTAGCGTTCCACTGTCCCAGGCATGTTTGGTGGCCACGGCGTATAGGGTGACCACGGCATATTCGCTCTGTTTAGCGCTGGCAGCGTTCGTTGCATATATCTCTGGCACTGGTGCTATAACTATGAATAATCACACACTTTATCAGTATCTATCATCACTTCAATAGTGTACACTGTACACATACTTGCATCTGGATGGAGCGTCAATTTCAGTGAATTTGCAATAAGCGTTTTACTGATGGCCGCTGTTAGTGTCGTTCCAAGATTCTTAAGGCCAGCCACAACGGTGGCAGAGAGCAATCCATTATAAGCATCTGTGCTGCTGTTTGATGTGGATGGGGACTGCGTCGCGGTGGCCATTAACAAAAATTTTGCAGCCGCGGTAAAGAAAAGCCTAAATAATAATAACAAACAGCTGAGCCATTGCCATTCACCGCGAACGATAACACTGACAGCCAAGGCTGCCACTTCATAAAAATATCCCAGATATTAGGAAAAAAAGTACCGTTTTTGAAATAAATGTACCAATTGCACTAAAGATATTTTTTTATTTTTATATTAATTCAGCATTAATTACATATTAAAAATTAAAATAGTATACTATTTTAAAACAAGATTATGCATTAAAATATTAAATTTGAAATTAAATAAAATAAATGGGAACTTTATAATAAACGTTTGAAGATCTTCGACAAAACTCTAAAAATAAGCTAGTTTTTTCCAAGCTACTATTTTTTACATTGCATCTAAATTGGATAACAACTTTTGGGCCAAAATGGTGTTAAATGCTAAAATAGCTGAAATATATATCTAGATTTCCGGCTAGTAACGATTTTCAAATTCTGCTAGCAAAACGAGCTTTGAAAATAACCAAAATTAGCTATAAAATTGCTATGTTTTAAAAGTTTAAAAGAAGCAAAGCTTTTATTTAAATGCATTTAATTATTTATTAATAACATCAAATAGCTGTATTTTTACAAAGACATAACGTTTATGTATACATATTAATGTATTGCCTATTGACTCGGGCTAAGTGCATGTGTGTAGAATGTCTTGTCCTCCAAGCCGCGCTTGATAACATGCGGTATTTTCTTTTCTTCCATACTGCGTAATAGAAATGCAAGAATTTTTATTAGATATGGAATGTTGAAATTAGCTGTAGTGCTGCTTACCGAATGCAATCAATAATGGGACATACGGAGACACAAAGCGTGCAGCCAGTGCAGTCATCATTAACGTGGGGCAAATGCGTGTCCTTGTCGAATTCAATGGCCTGGTAACCGGAATCGGCGCACGTCATGTAGCACTTGCCACAGTTGATGCACATGTCCTGGTAAAAAAAGAGCAAGCAACAGTTAACATTTGAATACGAACAGAAAGAGAGAGAGAGGGAGAGAGGCAGAGAGAGAGAGGGAGAGAGGCAGAGAGAGAAGGGGAGAGGCAGAGAGTGAGGGGGAGAGGGAGAGAGAGAGGGAAAGAAATAGGGAGAGAGAGAGAGGGAAAGAAAGAGGGAGAGAGAGAGGGTAAGAAAGAGGGAGAAGGAGAGGGAAAGAAAAAGGGAAAGAAAGAGGGAGAGAGAGAGGAAAAGAAAGAGGGAGAGAGAGATGTATGTATATAGAGCAGTGGTCGGTGTGCGAATTAACAGAATGTTAGCAGACGTCAAGCATATGACACGTTTGCTGCTCATTCGATTTGCCTCGCCTTAACAGCGGCTTTACAGCGTAACAGCGGCTTTACAGCGCAACAGCAGCTTTACAGCGTAACAGCAACTTAACCGATATATAAGGAAGAGAGAAGCGAACTCACATCGTTGATAAGTGCCACTTTTTGTTGCTTGTTGTCCAGACTCTTGTAGGCGCCAATGCGAGGCAGTGCAGCTCCAATGATATCGGCTACTTTGGGTGCGGTCTTTGTGGCCGCATCGCAGCTGGTGTTGCTGGCATTCAGAGTTGCCTGCTCAGCATCCCAGAAGGCGCCCTCCTTCTTACGCAAATCGGCCAATTTGATGTCACGCTGCTGTTGATATGGACCAAAGAAGCCCAACGATTGGTTGCCCGTGCCGGTTAAATGAACCACGGGTTTGCCCTTTTGATGCACTGGCGTTGGCGGCGATTGTCCATCCCAGAAAGCACCGTTCACTGGCGGCGGATTGGCCTTGAGGAAGAGCAACGCCTTCAGACTTGTGCAATAGTCCTCAATTAGCGTAAAATCTTGATTCTGTACGGAGGAGCAGATCTGGAGTACTGTGGCACCCGCCTGCAGGAACTGCAGCGATACCTCACCGGAATCAATGCCACCAATGCCCAAGATGGCAAATCCAGGCAACTTTTTAGCTATTTCCGAAACGGCACGCAATGCCATGGGACGTGTGGCATTGCCAGAGACGCCTCCATAGGTGGTACGCTGTTCCTTGCCAATTGCTGGCCAGGCAGTCGCATCTGCCTTCAGGCTCATCAATCCTTGAACGGTATTAATGGCGGAACCACCATCGGCACCACCACGTTGTGCCGCCGCAGCAATGGAAACGATGTCTGTAATGTTCGGCGTCAGCTTGATGAAGAAGGGCACCTTGACGGCCTTGCGCACCCAGCGGGAGATGTCCTCGACCAGTTCGGGTTTCTGGCCACAGGCCAAACCCATGCCGCTCTCACCCATGCCATGGGGACACGACAGATTCAATTCGAGGGCATCTGCACCGGATTGCTCCGCCAGGGTCGCGAGCTCCGTCCAGTCAGCCTCATTGTAGCTGCACATGATGCTGGCAATGATGATCTTCTCGGGAAAATCGCGCTTCAGTTCGCCAATGGAGCGTAGCCAGTACTCGGCACGTTTCTCCGAGATTAGTTCAATGTTGAGGAAGCAACCTTGCTGTGGTCCATACTTGTAGCCGGAGGTTGTGCCGCGCACAATGCGGGGCGAGACATTTGTGACCATATCCTTGTCCAGGCCAAAGGTTTTTGTTACCACAAATCCCCAGCCCTGCTCGAAGGCGCGTCGAATCATGGCGGCACTTGTGGTTGGCGGTGCCGAGGCCAAGCCAAATGGATTCTCGAATTTCAAGCCGCACATCTCCACGGAAATGTCCACGTTATCAATGTCCGTGTAAAACAGAGGCAATGCAGCTGGCGTGTCCAGGGGCAGACCCTGCAGCTGACAGTGGATGCTCCATGCAGCCACCTTGCCATCGTTGACCGACTCCACGGTTGTGTTGGCAACGCCAGCGAGATCGCCGCCAAGGAACACCTGCGGCAGGCTGCTCTGCATTGTCTGGCGATCGACAACGGGTAATCCGGAACGGAACTCCAATGGGGACAACGCGTCACGCACATCCGCATCCTGCAATCCCGAACCGAATGCTGAGATGACAAAGTTTGCCTTCAAGCGAACCATCTGCTCCTCATCCTCGACCCATTCATCCTGCTCATTCTGCTCGGTGCGACAGAACTCCATGGCTGTAATCTGGCCATCCTTGACAATCACCTTGCGTGGACTCAAGTATGGCATCAGCTCGCAGCGCTCCTCACGGGCCAACTCCACCTCCTCGGGCACAGCACGTATTCCAGTCGATCCCTTGCGGAAAACAACAAAAACACGACGTGCACCACAACGCAATGCGGAGGTGGCACAATCAAAGGCTGTGTCGCCGGCTCCCAGCACAATCACATTGCCATAGAGCTTGGGCAGCGTCTGTGCCGACTTGCAGGCACATAATCCTGGCTTGGAGCCATCGGAGACCAAGGGCAAAAAGTTCTTGGATGTATAAAAGCCAGACTCGATGTTGAGGCCCTTGAAAATGGGATCCAATTTTGGTTCAGGCAGTCCAATGCCCACATAGACGGCATCGTGTCCAGAAGCAAGCAGACCCTGTAAAAAATGAAAGAATATTGTGAATCAAAATCAGCAAAAGATCGGAAATTGATTAGAGAAAAATCGAACTAGATCGACCAGAGGTGTGATAAGATCAAGAAAGCCGAACAAGATCGATAAAAATGGAACAAGATAGGAAAATATCAGAAAGATCGATAGATCGATAGATTAGCATAATTAGGATATGCTCGAAAAAATGTCAATAAGATCGAAAGATCGGTTAAATCGGCAAATGATCAGAGCAAAATCGAACTAGATCGACAAAAGGCATGATAAGATCAAGAAAACCGAATAAGATCGGTAAAAATGGGAAAAGATAGGAAAATATCAGAAAGATCGATAGATCGATATTAGTATAATTAGTATTAGGATATGCTTGAAAAACATGTCAATAAGATCGAAAAATCGCTTAAATTCGGAAAATTAAAAAATATTAAATCTATATGCTTGGACTTACATTAACGGTCAAATCCTTGGTGCTGAGGGCACGATTCAGTTGAAACTTGACGCCCAGATCCTTGACCAGATCAATCTCAAAATTCACCACATCGATAGGCAGTCGATACTGGGGAATCTCCGATGCGCTGAGTCCGCCCAAATAGCTGCGTCTCTCATAGATGGTCACATCATCGTATCCCAATCTGGCCAAGAATGTGGCACACGACAGGGAGGCAGGTCCTCCGCCCAGCAGAGCAATCTTCTTGTTCGGCTGTGCCAAAGGCTTCTGATGCGGCGATCGACGCTGATGGACGCCCATCTGCTTGAACACCTCGGTGGCAAATTGCTGCAGTCCACCAATGTTAATCGGACCCGCCTCGGACGCCTGCAAGTTGCAACCGCCGACACAGAGATCACTGGTGGGACAAACCATGCCGCAGGTCAAGCCAAGTGGATTATCGGAGAAGATTGCCTTGGCGGCGCCATAGAAATTCTTATTTGCAATGCTCGTGATGAAGCTCTTGATGTCCAGTTGGGTGGGACAGGACTTCTGGCATGGTGCATCGGCACATTTCAAGCACCTGGCTGCCTCCTCGAGTGCTCCACGCTCCGACAGCGTCGTGTGCTTAATGTCCTCAAAGTTGTTGGCCAGTGTTGTGCATGGCACCGCCATGTGATCTGCATTCCGCTTCCAATGCTTCTTGTTCTCCTTCGTCTGCTTCGTGGGCACCACGCTGCATTGCGTCTTCACGCGCGGATTCAACGCCAACAGATCCTGCAAGGAGTTGCAAAAAGCATTCGATTAATCTAAACAGCCTTAGGTAAATTTACACTGGAATAAATATTTCATTACCGGTTAATGAACCTTAGTTTAAATTCAAAATTAAGTGTAAGTTGACTTAAAGCTTCTCATTTGAAGATCGTTTTGAATTTAAACTCATTTCAAGCTGATATTTTTCAATTTTACACTGTCGCTGAAATATTTGAGACACTTGTGCGGAATTCTTGAGACAGGAAATCGAGGGCTGATAACCCCTGTAACCTATCTAACCACATCTAAACTATTACTAGTTTTGTTGTAGTCTCTTTATTTCTATAATTAAACAAAAGATTTTTCCCAGTGTAGTTTTGTTGCGGTTAGACCTACCTCAATGTCGGGCGTATCTTTGCTCAGCATGGCCGGTGGACTCATCTTGTAGCTGGGGGGGATTAACTGGACTTCCTTCCTAAACTGCGATCTGTCAAGTATAAAGAGATTGAGCTTGTGAAATAAAACTGAAACATACAATTAAGATTACGATTTCAAGTTAAGGCAGAAATATATATGTGCATATATATAAATATATATATATATGGAGCAGATCTAATCTCGTTGCGGGGTCTTACAGTATTTTTTTATTTGTCTGTTTAGTTTTTAATGCTCTTCTTATCAAAACTGGCATGGTCCGATGCGCGAACACTTGAGAGATTAGCGTATTTCAAGAGCCCTGTGGCGCTTGCCAACCAATTGGTGGTATCTATGTATATATATAGACACTAGACACACTATATATTTCTATCCCAATACATGCATACATATTTACGACTATGTATGTAGTACATACGTGTGTATAGTATATAGCAGGGAGTAAGATATAGTAGTTTTGCCCATATGTTTTTGTAGCGTCTTATCATTTACTGTCAAGGTTAAAGAAGATTGTGTATGTTAAGTGCCACGTCTTTTAATAAACTTTTGATGCCTCTCTATATGCCGATAAACCCCCTATAAATAATAGCCTAAGGAATCGCATAAACTTTAGACCCATACGGAATTGTGCATACTCTTTTGTCTGTGTTACCAATTAAGTTAATTGAAAAATTCTTCTATTTTTTCTCTATTATTTCTCTTATTTTCATCATTTAAGCTACTCTTTCTTTTTTTGTACTTAAAAAAATCAAGAGTACATTTTAAGCCGAATTTTCCTCACTTTAATTTATTTTATTCTTTAAGAACTGCAACTGCTCTCGCAGGTATTTTTATTTATTTTTTTTTTTTTTCTATTGATCAAATTTAAATATTTTCTTTCATATGATTTTATAAATCGCCCAAATTATTACTCAAAAGATTTTTTAATTTAATACTCTAGTCGTGCATGTCATCCCTTCTCTTATTTGTACTCTTTCGACCAACTTATTTCTCTTTAACTATTGAAAATTCTCTTTAACTATTGAAAATTCTCTTTATTTAGAGAAGTATTGTCTTATTTACTAATTTGCATTTACTTTTTTCTTCTCTTTCTAAGAATTGAGTGTCTGCCATTCATTCTTAAAAAAAATAATAAAGGTCAATTCTTACAAATGGTAAATACATTTCTTACATTGCAAACAGTGTATCCAGTTTTTTATTTTACTTGGTTCTTTGTACTCTAGATGTTCTTATCACGTATGTTTTCTTTTGGATAGGTCATGAAATGAATCATTAGCAAAAGCAACATCGCAACTCTGTTGATAAGACAATAATGTTCTCAAAATAATTGACTCGTCGATATTACTTAATTCAAAGTTCAGATAGTCTCGTATTACATTTAAGTGCTCAGTTTTAAGTGAAGTGTAGAGCATTATCAATTTACTTGCGCCTAATTGTTAAATATTTAATCCTATAATTAAATTAAAAATTTCAAGTAAAGAAGCTTTAGTCGAAAATGCTTGACTACGAGATACCATGGTATATAGATACTTATCATGGACATGTAAGGAGCCTATATACCAAATTTGGTGTTTCCAGCTCCTACCATCTCTGAGATCCTTGCGTTTCTATGGAATATACCCTTGACCAGCGTATAATAAAATTACCGGAATTATTTGATTAGTCGTTATTACTTAAGATAGACTCGTACTTTTACAGTTGTGTGTGCAACTTAAGTACTAAATTTTAAGTGAATTATGCACTTATGTGGGAAGCATTATCAATTTACACGCGCCTCACAATTTGCTATGTAATGCTCCACGTGTTACCCCCCATAAAGAAATAAAAAAATAGAAAAATAAGCGCATTAAAATAAGTAAATTGTTTGTTAGTGCATGGTGATGAAAGGGATTGCGAGAAGGTATTGAAACTCAGGCGTCGTTTGACATCACTGATTAGCTAAAGTAAAAACTACTATTGGCAGTCATTCATGTAATATTTCAAGTAAAGTTGTAAGACTTTAAATTATTGCGACTTGGTTTTTGTAAAGCACTTCGCCATAGAAATTGTCACTCACGTACAATATGTGAAAGAGAAAAACAACTTACAAATTGCTTATACATGCATAAATATGCCGACCTGTGTACATACATAGGTTCTATGTTTGTGTCTACAATTTAATAAGTCGCAATAGTTTTATTATTTCCTTTTAATTACCTTAAAATTTATTTACACGGTTTTAAAATGCAGTTTATTTTCCGATTAAATGTTCTAAATATATGAAATGAATTGTAACTTGTTTGATTTTAATAGTTCACTTCCGCATAGTTCAATATACTGCTACATAGAGTTTTGATCTCCAACTAAATCGCAATCTTAACTTTTATTATTTTACCTATGTGTTTTCTAGCGATAGTTTACTGTACAATGCTTATAGACAACAAAACTTTAATAAACAGCATCAGAACGAAATTCAATTCTTAAACCAAACGCCCATTATCAGCAATTTTAATATTTCTATTTCAAGTTTCGTTTTCGTTTCTAGTTCTCGATTGCGACATCGAGAGATTCTCGTACGACAAACTGCGAGTATGCTAATGACATCGCGATTATTCTAATATTTACAGTCCATAGAGAGACACCGGTTGGAAACTAAACATACTGGTGTCTAATACATAACGCACATAAAATAGATTCATGTTAATTGACTGAACAATTCTTTGGGGTTGCGGTCAATTTCAATTGATTAGTTTTTCGGAACAAACCTTTATTAATATGATTTATTTTTTTGATGCTCGGGATGATTTTGATATTCTACCAAATATTTCCACTTCCACTTAAAGAAATCCAAGGAAATCCAAAAAATGTATATAGGAATTTGAACAGAAAAAAAAACTTGTTTTGTATCTTTTTGTTTACTTTATTTTTTTGCACGAATTCAACGGAAAACAGAAATCGGTCTTCACACTGGAAACGCACAATTCCGAATGAAAAATCATTTGTTAAAAACTGTAAAATGTTGACGTTCACATAGGGCGTCGGCTATCTACAGACGATTATCTACAGACATATACATAGACCCACACACACACATTCGCACACGCACATACTCTCATAACTATTTGTTTCGCTGCCGCATTGCCAGGTTTATTACCCTGTATTAGTATTTGTGAAAAGTGATCGCATTTGCTCGTGCCATAATAATGCTATTTTAAAGCTTTTTTGCTACAAAAGCTTTGGCTGCGCAATTGGTTGAAGCTTGCACTTTTGAGCTTGCAAGATGAACAAACTTAACGATAAAAGTAACGTTTATTTTGAAACGGACCGTTAAATTGCGTGTCGTTCTGGGATGCTCAACTTAACGAATCGTTGATTTAATGTGCAAGTCTGGCAACGCTACATTGCAAAGTTATTGTTGGCAGCGCTTGATCGAAAGGTGGCCAGACTGTTAAATTTACAACGGTGCTTTTTTTTCAAATTCAAACAGATCACTCAAGATTTTTAGGGTAAAAATCTGTAGTAAAAGGTTTTTATAAAATTTGATTCCAACTTCTTAGAAAATATGCTTGCTAAAGTTATTTATTTAAATTAAATAAAATGTCCAAACCATTCAATTTTTTCACTGAATTCGACAATTTTTTTGTTTACTCCATATAACAAAAAGCTTAAAGATTCAATGACATAATCTTAGGCATAAAAAAATGTATTTTAAGTTATTAAACTACGTAATTTTCTTGGCTAAGAGCTACGTGTATGTTAAGATCATAGGCACGATTAACAACAAATTGCCGCCAAAACTAAATTGAGTATGTAATTAACGATCGTTGCAGTTTGAATTATATTCTCTGGAATGTGTATTATCCACCCACTCACAAAATAAGCATAGCCAGCTGGCGATGTAATTGCCGAAATTTATGGTCACTTTCTAGCATTTGGTCAATGGTTATGGCTATAGTTCATTAAGAATACATAAATTACATGGGGTCGGCCATGAGAAGTAAATCAAATAGTAAAATGCGCATTTAATTTTTACACCACATACATACATATGCATATGTACATTTGTACACACGTACTTACGGATTTCGATTATTTAGCCTGCAACCGTGTCGAAAATAAATTACAGGAAAAATTTAAACAATAATAAACAAAACTTTTTATACGCTTCATGAATATTTCAACATTGATTTCCGTTTCCCTTTGCCATTGATATATTTATCATATGTCACAGCAATTCTATATAATTAATTATCATTTATTTTTATGGTTTAACACATAATTAGGTATAGCACATAACCTAAAATGTTTTGAGACGCCATCTGTTTCTCATTATTAGCTGTTAAAGTGTGCCATTACTTTTAGCTATCTTTATAGAGATCAAGGGGAAAATATTTTCATCTTAGGGGAGGTAAAGAGTATAATATAAAGAAAGGTATTAAAAAGTATTAAATTATAATTATACATCGATTTTTGCTATAGATATTGGCAGATCTATATAATATACTTGCGTTTTTGATCAGTTTCTTTGGAATGATCATCTACAATTTAAAGATTAATATATAATTATATATTGATAAAATACATAAAAACCGATAGAAAAAGAGCAATTACAACAAAATACTAGTGAGCCGGTGCTACAGTCGAGCATACTCGACAGTCGGAGACCCCGCACTTACTATGGAAAAAACTTATAATGGAAAAGAATTCAAAATAATTTAGTTATCTTAAATGCATATTCTATCAGGTTGATTACGTCTCATGAAACATAAAAGATTTTCATACTAAGACTTAATTTTCGCCCGATCGGTTCTATGAGAGCTATATGATATAGTGGTCCGATTTGAACCAACTTTGGACAGGATATATAAAACCAAGCTATGAGAGTTGGAAGTTTTTGAGTAAGGGTCAAGGGACAAGTCAAGGGAAAAGTACGGATAAAGTAGACAGTGATAGGGAAAATAATCGAATTTTTGAAATAAGTATTATTTTGATGCAGAATCAAAGTAGAGGCAAAAAAATGATCAAAACGATATTCCGTATGAAAATCGGTCAAGTTTTGGCAAAGTTATGAAAGTTGGAAGTCTTTGAGTAAGGATCAAGGGACAAGTCAAGGGAAAAGTACGGATAAAGTAGACAGTGATAGGGAAAATAATCGAATTTTTGAAATAAGTATTATTTTGATGCAGAATCAAAGTAGAGGCAAAAAAATGATCAAAACGATATTCCTTATGAAAATCGGTCAAGTTTTGGCAAAGTTATGAGAGTTCTATATTGTGTCAACAGTTCTTAAAGAACTACATATAAATATATAATATATTGCCGTGGTCAATTAAAATATGCCAAGATATATGCCTTATAATCACTTCAAAATCTGCGCAGGCACAAATACAATAAAATGCCATAAATATTTGCTATAACAAAAGCAACAAGAACAACAACAGGAGCAATATCATCGCAGCATCTAAACAAATTTGAGAGCTTTGAAATCATAAATATAACTATAATAAAAATTGCAATAAATTATGCCACATATAGAATGACGATCCGCGCGATATAGAATTTGTATCTAAGTATATTATTATATGATGATGATCCTACACGTACATAGATACAATATATTTAAACGTACACGCATCACGATCTTTTGATCATCATCATCAACTTGTGTCCAAATCTTGAGGAATGTCTGTCTGTCCCTCTTGTCTTGCTAGTTTCCATCTTAAATGTTGTCGCGCATGCTGCCTAATCACAAATTGCTTTTAGCCAAATGAGAAAATGGTAACGCGGAAGGGAAAGCAGGGAAAGACAGAGCAAATTGGTCTACATAGTTCTTCAGTCGGTTGATTAATGAGACACACTCTTTTAACCTAAACTAATCTACTGCATACTTAGAATGTATTTACCATGCTTTGCAGGTTTTTTAATAAGGTATGTTAGGTTATGCGGGGTTATTCCAGCCTATAAAGAATATAGCTATACACACAAAATAAATTAAATTCAAATTTAAGTATCGATAATGATATTATTGTGCATGTCGTATGTTTGTATGTATATGCACATATATTTGTGTGTGTGTGTGCCTCCGAGTCTCACACTCTCTTGCTATCTTCGTTAAGTTCGTCAAGTTCGTCGAGAGAGCAGGCGCAGCAGAGACAACAATAGAAGGGACAGGATAACTTAAATTAGTTTGCAAAAGGTATTGTACATATAAAATAGTAGTATTTTGACAAGAACAGTATTTTATTTGTGTTTATTTTTATAATAAACAATGAACGTTAATAATAGTTATTCAAACTGTTCTAAAGAATTCACGTTTACTTTTTTTCGACCCCAATTATAATAACTGAAATAATTATAATGAGATATATATTCCTTGTCATCACTAGATTCTTTTGTCCCTCCCCATATTCTTTCTGATATATTTACGAGGACCTGTGGGATAATTCAATGGCTAAACGATTCGGATTAAGTTTCAGAGTTTCTCAAACAAAAATCTGAATCTAACACTTAAAACTACCCATCGAAACTAAACCTTAAAATATTTATTCAATTAACCAAATATATTTTTTAAAATTTCATCCTTTTTTATTATTGTTAACTATATGTAATTGTTTTTGTCAATTTTCTATCTTGTTGCTATTTTAATCAGACAGAAGTCATTTTAAAGCCATTAAAGACTATCAAGATTTCTTAAGACTTCTCAGATGCCGTTGAATCTACCAGAAGCAAAGATTCCAATAAAAACGTGCTTTATAAAGATGGTTTTCAGATGCTGATACGATAACTTAGTAATTTAGACGTAAATCTTGCATATTTACCATAAAATAATCGTATAATTCACAATTTTAGTTTTCTCAAAAGAAATTTAATTTTAATGAGCAATTTAGTCGAGCAAAATGAAGTAAAAACAAACAACGAAAAAATTATATTTAAGAAGGCGCAAAACAAATAATTATTACATGCTGCATTTACGAGTAGTGTGTGTAATCTGTGTGGGTGTAAGTGTGTTTGTGTGTGTATTAAGTTGTTGTTTGGCTTAGTGGAAGATTGTGTATGATGCACAAGGGTATAAATATACAGATTTATAAACGGGGCCGCCTTCTTTGGCCGCAACCGTCGCTGGCGACCCAAAATAGATGCGGCCGCCAGCTTTTTAACGGCCTGCAACTTTTTATGGCAAATAAAACAAATGTTAACAAATCAAATAAAAATCTAAATGCGAGAAATGAATTTCTAAAATCTTGAAATTTAACAAACACACTTTTTATCTTGCAAAAATATGAGAATTCTATAAACTTACGACAAAAATATACCCTGTATTAAGAAGCAGTTTCACATAATTTACTAAATATATTTAAAATATAAAAACTATTTTTTTCGAAAAGCCCCAGAATTATCAAAATGTTAGAGCTTTTACTTTTAAAATTAAAATTTAATTTAAAATCTTATTTTTATTAAATTGTAATAATTTTTTAAATTTTTTGTTAAATTTAAAATTGAAATTTAGCTTTACGATATTTTTGATGAGGAAACATTAAATAAAATAGAAAAAAACTTTAATTAAAAAATTGTTTAAGGTTTAATAGAGAGAATTTGTTGCGATTGCTCTATCTTTTAAAAGATTACAAAAAATACTATCGATAGTACCTGCGATAACTGTAGTTTAAGCAGTACCTCAGCTTGAATGAGTTAAAGATCCTGTCGCGTATATTGATGGTAGTTTAGAATTATAATGCATACCATGCTACCTAATCAATATGCCCCTTTTCAGCATATGTACAGGGTATAAGAAGCAACAAATTATTATAATAATAAAAAGAAACTTTTGCTGACATTGGGATTAGAAAGCGTTTTGACAAATCGATGCTAAAGCCGACAATTTCCCGCATCGGTGAAAATGCGTGTCTGGCATTCCGAAATGTTCGAGAATAAAGGTGGGAAAGAAAGAATATATAGACACGGGTATTTAGTATGTACGAGTATGTATATATATTTTAATTGATTATAAATAAATAAATACAAATACGAGACGAGACGAGACATAAAAACAAAAATACATCAAATGAACTGCTGTCAGGGAGGCTGCTGTAGGGTAAAAGGGGGTTAAGTCGAGGAGCAGTTGCCTCGAATCTTTTAAGCCTGTTCAGGTGCTGGGGCAGCTGCAGCAACTTCTCCCTCAGCCCCCTCGACTTTCTCGACTCCCTCGGCTGCGAGGGCAGCTAGAAGTTTATCAGCCTCGGCTGCCTTCAGCTCAAGTTCAGCGAGTTGACGTTGTTTTTCAGCCAGTTCCTTCTGTTTCTTGGCCCGTTTCTCCTCCTCCTTGCGCAGCTGCGTCTCCAACTGAGTGCGCAACAGGGAATCGCCCAATCCCAGCTTATCCATGACCTGTGTAATGTCGCGACTGTAACGCAATCGTGTACAGGACACCAACTCCTCATTGCAATCCTCACGACCCACTGCAAGACGATTCAATACACTCATCTTAGCATCAATAACCACATAATTGCTGCTGGGTATGAAACTATCGCTCTTCTCATTCAAATAATGCACCAAGGTGCGCAGAGAATTCGAATTTGCCTTGGCATTGATGGCACCGCTGGCAAAGTCCTGGGACTTCATCATCTGGGCATGCGTTGACTTCTGCTTGCAGACCAAACAATTCCAATTTGGATGTGGTAGTCCAGTTATTTCCGGCACCACCAAACCACTGCAATTGGTATCCCGACAGTAGAGACCCGATATAAAGGCACCTTTCTCCTGTAAGTAGATAAATCAAGAAAACAATAATTATAAGTTTGTCTGCAGCTTTAGAAGCTCGTGGGCTCAAGGATCAAGTCTCTTAAATTAAGTATTAAAATAAATAATACTTTTGTAGTAATATTTAGCACACGTAGTCATTAGTAGTATGTAAGACTGTATTATATTGTAAATAGTGTTATTTATTAATTATATTTATCGCACTGTAAATATAATTAATCATTTATCGATTACTATAAAGCGCCCTCTGGCGTGAATAAGAATTAGCTTAAGAACGCATGATTATATGGTAAATGAATAAAATATAAAAGATCGGAAATCTAAGTGTTTATTAATTAAAATAACCCCTGACTATACTTTATATAATTTCTTAAAAAAAGTAAAACTAAAGATTATGAAAAATTGATAACTAAAATTATTTGATTTTTTCAATTCCTTGCCAGTATCCCTTATTTTCATTTAAATTAATAAAAGTATTTTTAAAAACATTTCCAACAATTTAATAAATCCAACTTTTACTTATACTATACCGATTTTCATACCGCATCAAACCAAGATAAGTCAAAATTTTAAGTTAATTTCAGAACCGGTATTAAAGGCACGTATGTGCGAAATAATTCTAACATTCTTTCTAACATTCCTTTTAACAGATGCGCTAAAAATACACCAGATAGATACATATCTATCTATCTATCTTGCTATCTATAAGTATATATGTCTATTTCTATATATGCACGTTTCTATGAAGATCATAAATAAATTGACACATAAAAAACATGGTGCTTATTATTAACGAATTGTATGGAAGAACAAGAGATCTTTTTGCTCGTTTGAGATTGACAAAATCCAACATGGATTCTCAAAAGCTTTAGAATATGATCATGCCCCTATTTCGAAGGTTAGACACGTCATCGTTTCTTTAATACACAATTTTCTCTTTGAGCTCCGAGGTCTTGGAATATTTTTGCTAATTTGCAAACCATAAATTTCAACGATAAGTACGACAGTAATAAATTAATTGTGTACAATTCCTTGAATTATGGATTTCTTTTACCCAGTATCTTTACTTCATAATAGCTATGTATAGTTTCTGTCTATAATCTGAGGACACCATTACTGGAAATTTATTTATTAAATACTTTTTACGTATTTTTATTTTACTGTAAGTGCTAAATTATTTTATTTTTCGACTATGTGCAATGTACAACACCTTTAATTGTCGTAAAATATATAAATAAATAAACAAAATTAACCATTACTGATAGCTTTTGACAAAGTTTTACTATCAATGTGTTATGAATAATACCCCTAATATTAGTTATACTTTTCGATAGTTCTGAAAAGTTTCTTAGCAAGCCTAGCGATAGTTCAATGATATTTAAAATGATTACTATCGATAGTATTACTTAGTGCTCATCTCTAATAAAATTGCCAGCCACTTTGACTGAGGCCCTTAAAACATTTAATCGCAAGTTCAGTGAACTGCGAATGAACTTGAATAGTTTCTGCCACAACACCCACACACACAACACACACACACACCCACACACACACACGATTTGGACGTGTGTTGACAAATGATGTACTTAAGCGCCATGATGAAGATTTTGGCAATTATTTCGAGCATTTAAATAGCTTTTAATGACAGAGCCAGACCACTTTGTAAGTAGCATCAAAAGGAACGACAACGAATGTCAAATCCAAGACTAGGCGTACTCTCTATATGCATTCATCTCTGACCATGGCCAAGAAAAAGAGCTATGTATACATACATTCAGAATATATGTATATAAATATGTATGTTGATGAAAAATGCCAATAAAAAAACTAAAAGCCATAAAACGCGCGACAGACGCACAAAGAGACAAGACGAGGGTCATTTTGGGGGAAGAGAGACCCGTGATGATTGTAGATCAGATTGAAATCAAAAAATCAAATCAACAACAACAACAACGAATGAATAGCTAGATAAACTGGCATGCAAATAGATAGCTAGAAGTATATCTAAAGATACATAGATACAGCTACAAAAAAAAGATTCAAATTCATTTTGGAGGCATGAGAATGTCTATTAAAAATATTTTTTGCAAATTTAAAGCTTTTGCAATCGAAATACATATTTATTTGTGATTTAATTGAATTGCCTTTGCTGTTAAAAATAAACACACACTCATATATATACACACACTTATTTGTTGTGTTGTTGATGTTTTTGTTGCTTTTGGGCGTTTTGCAGTTTGCCACTTGTTGCGTCGCTGGAAGCTGAATTAATTTATGGCCGGGCCAACAAAAATAATAACAACATCACTTTAACTACAGCACCAACAACAACAACAAATTACATCAGCAACAACAACAATAACAACAACAATCTCTGTGTGTGTGTTTAATTGCTTTCGGATGAATTGCGATGGGCACCGGAAATCCTTAATGTGCATTTTCATTGTTTGCAACGCAGCAGCAAAAAAAAAAAAACAACGTCAAAAAAAAATCGCAAAAAAAAAATGTAGTCTAAAAAAAAATACCAAAGAAAATTAGAATTATTAGAAGATTTGATGCCCCAGCAGAGCCCTGTATTCCACTTGTGACTGATCATTCCAATGACAGCGATATGAAATAATAGTCTAATTAAACTCAAATCTCTTTAGGATGTATGCGATTACACAAACTGAAAGATTCGTTGCGATATCGTAAAAACGACAAGCATTTTCATACTAATGGCTAATTTACGACTTATTGTTCCTGTCAGCTATACAATAGAAATAGTCCGATGTGTTTAGGATGTTTACGACTGTGCAAAATACACAATTTTTATAAAAAAATTATAATATATTAAGGAACAACAAAGTTTATCTCACTAATTGTTGATTTTTGACCGATCGTTCTATAGTGCATATATGGTAAAGTGATTCGATTCTGTACAACATATTGTGAAGATAGGTTTAAATTAAGAGACTTGATACCAGAAGCTGACAAAATTAACTGTATCGACTTACATTCAAAATCAGTCATGAATATATTCCCTTTACGGCTGTAGGGGTTTGGTGGGGAGGGATTTTTGACCTTTGATGGATCGAAATGTAATGCGCCTCTCTATTCTTAATAATAATATGCGTAATTTATGTTGCCCCGCTTTCAATTTACCTCACTTTGATATCCACCAACAATAACAAAACAAACACACGCTCTACACTCTACACACACTCACACGCACACACTCGGTATGTAGTTGAACAAGTGGTAAGTAGTTTATTCAGCTGCTCGATCAATCAACACATTCGAATTGCCCACCGATTGAGATGTGCTATTCTAATGAAATATTTCTATCTTTTTGGCCACACTCAATCAAGTCAAAACTGTGAGAACACTTTTTGCACCGATATTATCAGTGTTGCATTTGCAATTTGTGTTAACTACCAAACGATCCCATAAATTGCTTGCAACCTGCAGCGCGCTGCTTGACTACGAAATACCCTGCATTTTCTGTGTTAGAACTTTTTGAATAAAAATTAAATTAGTGGAACTAAACGTGTTTTTCATTTGTTTGCTTCATCTTTGAAATCACGAAAGTTAATAAGAAAGTTGTAAACAATTCCTCGATATGTGTGTATGGTTTTTTTTTTTTTTTTTTTGGTCATACAATTCGAACTATTTTCTTATTTAAACTAAACTATGATACTCTCTATGATTCTATCTTTTATATTATTGATGTTTTATGTACTTATTATTATTACTTCCGATTGTAAATATTTAATTTTAGAAATCGGAACTACAAACTATAAAAATGAATTCTTAAGATCTGAGATATTCGATCTAAAGTATACAACGTAAAGTATCTCAACTCTTTCCATACTTTATTTGATCTACTTTCAGCTTTTATCTTTCGATCTTAACTAATGAATAAATATAATCTAATCTAATTTTTTTTTTTGAATATTTCCAAACTTAAGATCTGAAAATCCTATAAGGGCTTTATATTTAAGATCTGCGATTTCTCATCTGCAGATTTATATTGTCTTTTGCTTCTATCCTAAGTAGTTATTTTTTTAGCTTGTTCTCTCAGTTTTAACTTAAGTAGTTTTATAGAGAACCTTATTTATTTCTTTACTTGAAGATTATCAATTATTTAAACTATTTATAATTTACATTTAGATTGTATTTCTTTTATTTTTTACACTTTTAAAATTAAATTAATTTGTATGTGTTTGGTTTTGAAATTAAAACTCATATACAATTTATAATGATCAAATTTCTTAGTTTTCAAAAAAACTAAATTTTCAAATTGCTTAGTTGACGTTAAATAAATAAATAAGTCTTCTGTTTTGATCTTAAGTAATCTGTGTAACTTATGTGATTTCAAATTGAAAAATCGTCGAAAGATCAATGTAGGATCAATGTCTTACCGTTGAATCGGAGCAACGTGGACACTTGCAAGTGAAGCCCTTCTTCATCTTGAGGTAGAGATGTCGCGCAATGTTGCCGGTGAAGAGTTTCGTATACGTTGTGGTTATCTCCTCGCCCTCAAGAATATCGACAGCGGCACGAACGATCATGTTGTTGGTCTTCTCATCGAAACTATAGTACGAATTGGGAATGCAATCGTGATTCATGACGCCAAAGAGCGGATAGAGGGCGCGAAAATTGAACTCCTGATGATCCGTGGTCCGATCATTTGTCTTATCAAAACCATTCGTTCGGAGCACTGCAACGGTGCGATTCATGATCTCCACGATCTTCTTGTCGCTGGGGAAATTCTTAAAGCACTTGGCGGCATTACGGACCTCAGTGCGATGATTGTTATCCAAATTGGCCTGCAGGCAATAGATCAAATCCCGCTGATCTTTCGTCAAATTGATCGCACGTGCCACACACAACAGACGAATGATCACAGAGTTGGCCACATCTGGTTCATTAGGACCCCACGACTTGAACATATCGCAATCGGTTTTATGCTGTTTCTTCTTGGCACACAAACTGCAAACGGGAAGACCGCATCCCTGGCGACACATGAATCTCGTATCTGGCAACACTTTGAAGCACACGCTGCATGAATTCAACGAGTCCTCTTCGTGGGCAGCCAATCCAATGAGCAGCGGACTATCCTGAAAGATGATCTCGCCCCGCTTCAAGTTACGTGTGGCCATAACACCACGTCCGGCTATTTTCGAGACGCCCACCTCCCAGGCGGGATCCTTATCCTTGAACGGAGCCAGATGCAAATCCAGCAACTCCGACGTGCGTTTCGGGCAAATCATTGTCTTTGTCAAGTTTTTAACACTTTTCAACACTTAATACAGATCGGGAGGTATTCAAAATACACACAGAAATCAAACAAACAAAAACCAAAAAAAAAACTGTTTCAATTCCCGCTTTCTTAAACTCAAACTCAGTTTTTTAAGTTTTACAATTTTTTTTTTGGAAATTTTGCAAATATTAACTTAAAGTTTTATGAATCTTGATTTGATTTTCGTTATTCACTTTTCTTTTCTTATTTTTCTTGTTCTTCTTTTCGATCCGTTGCTGGCGCGTATTTCGCGGCTGCCGTTTGCAAACTGTCGCCGTTTTCCAGCTTTACATGATTTTTATGTCGGAAAATGTCGGAAAATGTTTTCGCACAAAAGCCGAAAATTCATTTGGCATTTCGGCTGCTTGCCACGAGGCATGTTAAATCGTCTTAGCGGCGACGAGACGAACGTGCGGCAAATGCGAACAGTTCTCATTATTAAATATTGCTCATCATGATGTTAATTTTATAATGATCATGTTGATACTATGGCTCTCTACTCTCGATAAAATTATAATTAAAAATTAATTAAAGGTGTTAAAAGGCGTTCGACTAGAGAATTTACCAGATTCCTTTTTTACTCTTGGTAGGAAAGCATAGTTATTTTCGGGATTATTGAAGACTGCATACCCTCTCAAATTGTTTTCAAGTATTTTCGCAAGCTGATCTAAAATATTTACAATTTTTTTGCATTTAAAAGTGTGCTGAAAAATTAATACATTTTATATAAGAAGCTAATTTAAATTCATATTTTTATGTTTTTTAATTTTGTTAGTTTCAGATTTAAATAAACTTAAGCTTTTCTAGAATTAAAAAATTTATAACAAATTCAAATAAAAATATTTGAACTATTACTACGGAAAGTTAGTATAATTTACGTAATTTCGGATCGACATACATACAATAATATTGAAAAATATAGAAATATATAGGAAAACGCGCTTAAAGTTTTAAATTCAGTAACATCTTGAAATATAATAAAAAAGATATCTTTTTTTCACAATATAGAACAAAATATGAAGAATATTTCAGCAGCGCTATCTCTAAAATAGTATTTTTTTAGTTAAGACAGTTTTGTGAAAATATCGCGATATGTATTACTTAGAGTCTAAAACTAATTGGCATATCAATATATATAATATATGAAGGTATTATACACATACATATGTGGCTAATGACTAAAATACTATAATATAATATTCTTTCCAAGTCGAAAGTGTTTAGTATTTCTTGAACAGATTGAACAAGTGCAAACCGCTTTCAAAGGTGGCAAAATCTAAAAATCTAGTAAGAAAGAGGGATAGACCGGGGTTAGAGGGAGAGGGAGAGCGAAAGTGCAGTTATTCACCTACGCCCCTGTCAGACAGGAAAGGAAGGGTGGGAGTGGATGGAGGGGAGAGGGAGGGCAATCATCGCACTCAGCAGGCGAAGCGGATTACAAGTGTTAAGCACCACGATCTGGCAAGATTAACGGTGTCAGCATCTATAGTTGACAGCAACGGCTGCAAATGTCTATTGCTGGATGGATTGATGTACTATATGTACAATTTACATACATACACTGAAAAAAAACACACCAACTTCTAAAATCAAAAACATACATCTTAAATATTTTTTTCTTAAAATAAGAACATTTTAAGAACATATTACTAATACTTAATATAAATAATCAAAGTTCTTAATTTAAAAATTAAATTTTTTTTTGATTTAAAAAATCATGTTTAATTTTTTTATTTTAATTTTAAGAACATTTATTCTTAAAATAAGAACTTGGTCTTATTTAAAATGTTCGCAAAACCAAAATGTGTTGTCTTCATCTAAGTAATTTATGTTCTCGACGCTTTTTTTAGACTAATAGCCTTAGTTTTGAGATCAAAATCTTGATTTTAGAACATTTTTTTTTTATCAGTTTATTTGTACAATGTACATACATGGGCATCCCTATCCCCAACCCCTTACAACGCCCCCCCATTCGTAAAATGTCTCGATTCTGAACCCGGATCGGTTGAATGTCTGAAATGTGGCGGGCCAGTTGAATGGACGCCCCAAGCGGGACGGGATGGTGGCATCGTCACGGATTTGTGCAATTTTGACAGCCTTCTGGAGTTGCGCCAAAAATGTCGCAGCGAATGGAGCGAAACGAGAATCGTGGGGTGCAGGATTGGGATTTGGGATGGAGACTGCAGTCAGGGTAAGGTACGGGAGAAAAGAAACACATACTCTTAATCAAGAAAGTGTTTTGACAAAATCAAAAACTTACACAGTTTTTGTTGCAAGAAATATATATATATATATTTATAGATTTTTATATTATTTGTAATTTTATAATTCTATGTATATGCTTCTTACTTGAATTTTACTATTTGTAATTGTGAAAAAAAAAACAAAAAGGTGAATATATTTTGTCAAAATACTTTCTTGACTTACAGTACGTACAGTGGAAAGCTTAAATCATTTGACATTCCTTTCAACTTGTTCTACTCGCTGCGATTCGCCATTAATCGTCGGGTCTGTCTCATAATAATGTCTGATATATTTGCCTACTAACTTACCTATAATTACTGCCTCCTCATCGGACATGACAGCTCCCAGGAAGCAAACAGCATCGACCAGATAATCTATTTCGGATTCATACCATATGCACTAAGAAAAAACAATATAAATACCGATTTTAAAAGATTGTGAAATTCAGATATTGATCTATATTTTATTTTATTATTCAAGTTAAGTTACAAAAAAAAAAAAAATAAATTTGAAAACTACTGATGTAAATTGTATTGCCTTCATAACAAATAGAACTGAGAACCACTTTATTTATTTATTTTATTTATTTTTTCCGATTTTGGCAACAATATAAAATATTTCAATAATTTAAAATTTATCTAAAAAATCAAATCGATTATATACCTAATATCTATCACTGTTGCCAGCTTAGCTTATTTTATCGGTTATCGGTAGGTTTCAAAGTTTTTTAAATTATACCTAATCATTTAAATTTAAAATTGTTCTTTGTGATTTGTGTTACAATAATGCTTAGCCTATTTTAGAATCTTTAATTTTATTTTTACCTGTTTTCTATATATTATACTTTTTTCAAATCTAGCTTATTTTAACGGTCGTTTACTGGCAACACTGATATCTATATCAATTTCAACATCGATAGTACTAACGATATTTTCCTTCCAATCAGAAAGTCACCATTGATTTAATTGTCAAATGTTATTTCTATAATCATTGTAAAATACTGAAGAGAACGTGGAAGAAGAAGAAACTTAAATTAATTTTCTTTTGCAAGCGTTGAACTCTTTTAGCAATGGTAAGTTGAAGTGGAAATCACTATTTACACTATTTAGTCGTGAATTTACCTATCGTCTTGCAGTCGAGCTCCTTTAGACCGCTTTCGGTTAAGCTGAAGATTCCGACCCGAGTCCAGCCGGAGGTGAGTCCCCCAGTGGGAATGGAGGGTCAGTACACCAATAAGATCAAATATGTGGAAAAGCATCTGTTGCGTAAGTTATTGAATCAAGATTTTGCCGCTCCTTTCATGGAACCCGTTGACTCCGAGGCTCTCAATGTGCCAACCTATTACACCATCATCAATAATCCCATGGACCTGGGAACCGTTATCCAACGTGTCGAGAATAGATACTATCGCAGTGTGAAAGATCTCATTCATGATCTAAGGCTGATCGTTACCAACTGCTACACCTTCAATCGATCCTACTCGAGCATATATCGCAAAGGCGTGCAGTTGGAAAAGTTCGTGCTCAAGGTACTCGAGAAACTGCCCAAAGGTGAGGAGTTGCCCAGCACCAAGAATGACCAGGCACAGGTGTCACAGGTGAAGCTACAGTGCCAGTCCAAGCTGAAACAGCTTCTAGATCGCACGGAACAGATGGACGAACCCGAACGCGACTTTTTTCAATCCAAATTGAAAGATCTCTCCCGCAAGGTGGAAAAGAGCCGCGTCCACTCAATGGGGGACTTTGACAGACGATTTGAGAATATGCTAAAACACTGCCACAATCGAGCGAAACACATCTTCCAGCTATGCGAAGTCAGTGATCCCAGTCAATCAGTCCCAATGGCATTGGACGACGACGGCAATGAAATCCCGCTGCCCAGCGAGAATGTCATTAAAGTATTTGGACCCGACAACTGGCCAAGTCATAAACCGCATCTCAAGTGGCAGGACAGTTTAATAAGCGCCCTCAACTTGACAATTGACGGCCTAAAAGAAGCTCTCTCTAAGTGTCAACGTGAGCACAAGGCAGAAAAGGAGGAGGAGGAGGAGGTGAAAGTGGAGAAGCAGGAAGAGAAAATGGAAATGGTGAAAGAAGAGCAACGAAAGGAGCAATGGCAACAGCAGCAATTGAAGGAGAGTAAGAAGGAGAAGGAGGAGAAGGATCAGAGGGAACTGGAGAGAGAGAGAGAGGTACATAAGAAAGAGGAGAAGGAGGAGCAGTTACCCTACACTAAGAAGCTTCAACAGATTTTGATCAGCGCCCAGATTATCGATCAAGGACGGCATTTTGACACAAATCTAGCTGAATCCTCCGACGAGGAAGGAGAAGTGAAACCGAATTTCGTTAGCGTCGAGGAGCGTCGCATCCTTAAGATGCAGTTCGAGCAGCTGTCTCCAGAGTCAATGTATGAGGTAATGCGTATAATTGAGCAATCCGAGCATGGTTGTGCCAGCAACACCGATCGCAAGTACAACGTCATGTACTTCAGACCTGTGACCATAAGTCTCATGAGGAAGGCCATGGAGAATGCCAGCCGCTTGACGAACAAGGCCAAGAAGACTCCGGCGAAGCGAGCCCCAAAAGCGATTCAGGAACCTAAACCCAAGCGTACCTACAAACCACGCAAGAACGCGCAGCTGAAGGCCCAGGATATGATTCCTGGCGAGGATTTAAGTGCGTCTGTCAATGATCATCAGTTCCAGACGCCAATGCCATTGAATGATCCTACAGGTCCTCATCAGGAAGTTAACACTCCAACCAAACCCAAACGTACCTACAAACCACGAAAGAACGCAAAGCAGACAGCACAGGACATGACTTCTGGCGAGGATTCCAATGCGTCTGTCAATGATCATCAGTTCCAAATGGAGATTTCATTGAATAATCCTACAGATTCTCAGGAGGTTAACACCCAAACCAAACCCAAACGTACCTACAAACCACGGAAGAACGCTCTGCAGAAGGTACAGGACCTGACTTCTGGCGAGAATTCAAATGCATCTGTCAATGATCATCCGTTCCAGATGGAGATTTCATTGAATAATCCTACAGATCCTCAGGAAGGTAACACCCAAACCCAACCCAAACGTACCTACAAACCACGAAAGAATGCGAAGCAGAGGGCACAGGACATGATTTCTGGCGAGGATTCAAATACGTCTATCGATGATTATCAGTTTCAGATGCCAATGCCATTAAATAGTCTTACAGGTCTTCAGGAAGTTAACACTCCAACCAAACCCAAACGTACTTACAAACCACGCAAAAACGCTCAGGAGAAGGTACAGGATATGATTCTTGGCGAGGATTCAAGTGCGTCTGTCGATGATTATCAGTTCCAGATTCCAATGCCATTAAATAATCCTACAGGTCCTCGTAAATATATCAGAAAGAATATGGGAAGGGGCAAAAGAATCTAGCAATGACAACCCATTATAATTATTTCAGTTATTATAATTTGGGTCGAAAATAAAAAAACGTGAATTCTTTAGAACAGTTTGAATAATTATTATATACATTCATTGTTAATTATAACAAAAAAATTCAATAAAATACTGGTCTTGTCAAAATACTTCTCTTTTATATATATACTACAGTTTGCAAACTAATTGAATTTATCCTGAAACTTCTATAGTTGACTCTTTTACACCTAGTACATGCCTAAGCAAAGACGCATAAACAAACATGGCCGCCTCTCTCTCTCTCTCTCCGTCTCTCCACAAACTTAACAAAGACAGCAAGAGAGGATGAGACTGGGAGATAATGTAACTTGCCTTGTACTCTCTGCATAACTTGAATCTAACGACTTAGCTAATTACCAGTGATGCTTAGTTAGCTACTAGTGATGCACCACGGGGCTAGAACTAGGTGATGCCTCACCACTAGCCGTTCCACAGGGTGGCAATTGAAATAACATTAACAGCTTGTTATCGAACTTATTATCGATAATATTTGAACTTGAATTTGATTTCTTTTTAATACAAATTTAAGTGTTTTCTTATCTAATTGAATAATTGATTAAAAGTGTAAAGTAAAATTTAATAAAATTTGTTTGCCAGACGTGGCAGCATTTCAAAACAGTTTAATTAGATGACAGTTGGGAAAATATTATAATAAAATAAACGTATATGTATGTATATTTATAAGTTTGTTTGTGATGGAATGGGTAATCACGTGCACCTACAAATTGTCAGTATTATGCCAAAAAGAATAGCAAACACACACAATATTCGATAGACAAAAACAACTTGCAAATTGACTTACACCCATGTCGCCAAAGTGTCCTGTTTGCACTGTTCATAGCATTGCCCTATCACCATCATCCCCTACCCCCTACCCCTAATACACCTTCCCTTACTGCCGACTTATGATGACTCGTTGGTTTTGTAGGCGGCGTAGACGGCAAATTGGCTAAAAATGTTGCCAATGCAAAAGTTTTGCGTTGCCAACAACAGCAGCAGCAGCAATAACAAAAAAAAAAATTATTTAATAAAATTGAAATAAATGCCAAACAAATCAAGCGAAATACTCGTGCATACATTTGTTGTTGCACTGTTATTATTAATTGCAAAGCAACAACAAACTACTCATAATAATGTAATAAGATTTACAAATTGCAAATACCTTGCGAAATTCTTATGCCGTGCTATGTATGAACATTAGGGTGCATCGATTTTTTTGAAATCAATTCCTTGTCGCCGCTTTTTGAGTTGAAAAATTTTGCGTTTTTAGCGTTTTTTTTTTAAACAGTTAGTCTTTGTATTTGAAAGTCCTGGTCCTAACACGAGTTTTGAAACCGATCTTGTCAGGATCAGCCTAAAAATACTAAAGATATGTTAGTAATTTATGATAAAAATTTCAAAAAAAAAACACGTGTCTTAACTCGAAAAGCGGGGACTAGGAATTGATTTTATAACTATTGTTTCCTGGTGAAAATATCTCAGAATTACGAATATGGGGTACCATTTGTGAATTTTTTTTTGGCCAATACAAATCGATGCACTCTAATGAACATACTTATGTACGAGCATTTGTGCAAGGAAAAGTGAAGATTTTCTATTTCTTTTGGTTTTTCTTTTTTTTTTTGGCGCTTTCACGCGCTTGCGTTACGCGCCGTTGACAATTCAGAATTTGGCGCCATCGCCATCGCCATCGTCGTTGCCACAGTGTCATCGTCCATGTCAAAAATTGTCGCCCTAAAATCACAACACTGTAAGCCCTGTCACCTTCTATCTCGCTTTCTCTATGTCTCTCCAGCCCTGTATTGGACTGTCTGGCCCGACTTGCATTCCATTTAGCCCAGCGTTATGTGGCCAATGTTTCCGTTGTTGCACAAATTGTAAATAGGAAATTCTGCAATCGAGCACACTCGACTGTGTGTGAGACCCAGTACCTATTCTGTAAGGACGGCAAATAAACAAATAAATAATAATAATAAATAATAATATTCATAAAGAAACACAAACTTAAACTTACCCGCAAATAAAAAATAAAAATTAAAACTACTGCATACTTTTTAGAGCTGCTTTAAAACTAGAGCAGCTATGAATAACGCTGTATTTAACCGAACTGCGACTAATAGATTAATATGTAGTATAATAATTAACGAAAAAATATTCTTTGATTTCTACACAAAAAGACCTACATGATGTCAATAATATATGTATGTATAAACAAAAATTTATCCACTCCAATGTGTATCATGTATGTAAAATATTTTCTTACAAAATTAATGTGTATACCCATTGTACTTCTTATGTACAGGGTCTAAAAATATACTAAACACCATTTATATGTGTTCGTATGTTCGTGTATGTTTGTATTGAAAGCGACTTACACACACAAACACACGTCGCGTGGGCCGAAATGCAACAAATTGCTGAAAATACCCAAAGACAACAAGTGAGAGTGTTACTTTGCAGATGTGCTCGACTACAGCATACCCTGTGTCACTGTACCCTGTGTAGAATACTGCATTCTATATTACGTTTGTCACAGAGATTCAGTGTCATGCGTTAGATTCAAATTAAGTTATCGATAAATCAAATAAGTACGTTAAATAGATCGATAACTGCTAAAAGCTACATTTATTTAAAACTGCAAGTACATACCATTTGAAGAATTCTGATAAATAAAAATTGCCAAACGTTACATATTGAGACAATAGTCTGGTAAAGCCTGCGTTTTGCACTTCAAAGCAGGTATATTTTAACTAAAATAATATTTTGCAATTTATTGCACGAAAAATATCTATGAAAATTTGCTGAAAATTGTGAATGCAGCTCGCCATGTTGCTGTTTTTAATTTTCAGAGTCAATTAAAAATTGTTAATTTTACTTATAATTTTAAGGTAGCAAAATGCGATGCGACCAACGCCAACGACGGCAACCGCAACCAAAAACAAAAACAAAACCAAAACCAAGAAGAACAACAACAAAAATTGGGGAAAAATATTGCAATTAAAATATTTGCGCGACTTTGTCACGACGGCGACGACGACGGCGTCAGTTGATGGCGGCAAATTTGGCGTTGAGTTGACATGGCCCCACTGCCCCCACATCCCGCACCACAACCAGTCAAACCACATACACCACATACACACACACAACAACAACAACAATCGTGCCATATAAATTGCAATTAAATGCAAACTTTTAAACGTAATGTTTTCCTGTTCCGTTGTAAGCATAAAAATTTATCCATTTTATTGCAATTTGGACCTCTCGCTTCTCATCTACCTGTCAAAGTTGACAGACACTTTACTAAATTGTCCATTTTAATTTTGCGTTAACTAAAGTGCCTGACAAAAGTAAGCAACACCATCAGTAATTGTTGTACCCTGTATATTTTTTTTTAGCTGGAAGTGCCAACTATGTACCCAAACTTCTTGACAAATGTATTAAAAATAACTATTGACTTATGTGTTACTGGCCTAACAACGGGGTATCCTTAAGTCGTGTAATTAGAACTTTTCTACGACTTGGTTGCAATGTTTTTACCTGTTTTTTTTTTTTTCATCTACCTGTCAACTATGACAGCCACTTTACTATATTGTCGATTGTATTTTCTTATTAGCTAAAGTGCCTGGCAAAACAATACTCATTAAACTATTAATAGCTTTATATATACCCTGTAATATCATACATATAGAAACTTCCAGATAATCGGTTTCCGATTGTTGGATATTTTCAATGTCATACAGATAGATAGATAATAAAAACATAGTCCTCAAAGATCTGACGAATTGATTATAAAATCTATCAGTCCATTTATTTTAAATTCGATCTAGATTTTAAACCAGTTTATAAAACGACTCCTTTATTAATAGATTAACATAGCGATGTAAATTCAAACTGTAAGTCGTGTTTAAAATCGAAAAGAAGAGCGAAGAGTTGTCGATTATTAGATAAATAATATAATATATAATACAAATATTGAGTGTTTCCAAAACACTTTTTTTAGTAGTACTAGTACTTCTAGTACTTCTATTTTTTATAATACGTATTTATGAGTCTCATCTTTTAGAATATTTCTGTATTTTATTTACAAATAATTGAGTGTCCTTCATGTTTCAAGGCAAGACACGAAAGTTGAAGCAAACTGCGATCTTGTAAAACCAATCGTTTCTATATATAGTATATGATGACTGACTGTTCTAGGTATGTGCCAAACTTGGTTTATCTTAATGTCAAATGTGCAGGCGACATGGACATTTTCAAAGCGATCGCCCACAATGATCACGTCCAGATGGTGGTCTACAATCTACAGTCTACAGTCCCCATTTTACAGGCCCCGAGGAGATTTGCTAAATTTCTATTTGATTTTAATACACTTAAACGCAATCAATTTTATTGCGCTCGTTTCGGTTGCCTGTCGAATCGAATTCAATTTGATTTGCTTTTCGATGTGAACTTGGAATGGGACTGTAAATTGAAAGATTAGGGGTGCTGCGATCGGGGATGTGGATTTTAGATTTTTGATTTTGGCTTCTGCGCCATTTGCAAGATCACAAAAAATAATAGAAAACAGCGAAAACAAAAAAAAAAAATAGTTGTTTACAAGCAAATGCGAGTGTGGAATCTTACGAAAAATGAATGTTGCCGCTGCGTTCCATATGCACATGATCCAAATACATATAAACATATTGAATACTGAATACTGAATACTTATACCACTATATATCCACTTGCGACTTATGTGTTAACATAAAACAGATGACGGCCAGCAGCTGTGACTGCCAATCCAATTTGCTTTGGTAACCAACTGGATATGGATATCGTTTCTGGCTTCATCAACGTTACGTTCACGTGCCAAATGCTAAATGCCAATTGCTTACGTCATAAAAACCCCTTCCCTACATTATAACCATACCCATGCTCATTTGCCTCCCTCTGCATCGGTCCAGCATGAGAGAAAGAGAAAGAGAGAGAGAGGGAGAGAAGCTCTCGAGTGCATTTGTACTCCAGCTAATTTTAATCTTAATAAGTGCATTCATCACAATTTATCGTCGTTTTATGCATTTCTCACTTTTGTTTGCATTTCTGTTTTTGCACTTTTGCCTCAGTGTAGCTTTATCTCTGAACCCGAGATGACAAAAGTACGACTGCAGATCGTATTAACACTACTTGTAAGTTGATTATTCTAAATATTCACCCTTTTATGTAAGTTGATTTAACTTTAGTACTTTACATTATAATGATGGTCAAATCAAACTACTTTATAGTTATAACGCACTGGACCGGAAAAAAACACTTTATTATATAAGTATGCTTAAAATCTTTATTAAGGACAAATTGCTCGTTTTATATATGTATGTATTTCTCATAACCAAAAATGCTGCTTATAATTAAATTATTTCATTAGAAGAAGAGATTTATTAATAAAGCTTATTAGAGAAAAGTTTGACTGCATATTAACAATCTTAAAAATGTACATATTATAGGATATCTGCTAGTCGTGTTAAATTATACAATACGTGTTGTAAATTATACAATACAAAGTGTGTTTCATGTAACACTTTAATTACTCCATTAATACCTACTTCACTGTAATAAAAACCAGTTTAAACAATACCCTAGCCAATTAATTTCTCTCAATGCTTAAATTTAAAAATCTACAGACAAGTTTCAGCTAACTTTACTTACTATTAGTTATTATTATTACAAATAATACACCTATGCCCCGCTACATTGCATGATTTTTAAGTTCGAGTTGTAGCAATTTAAATTCGCTTAGATGATAACGATAACTGTGTGACTTAAATAATTAATCGAGTTCACCACTTACAGTTTGCGCTTTTGTCCCGCTGCTTTTTGGTGGCGCTGTCGCTGCCTACAAGGTCGCCACAGTCCCTGGACATACTTCGTGCCAGGGATGCATGCTCTGTCAGCGGTAAACTTGATTCAGATCAACGACGAGCTTTGGATAGACAGGAATATGAGAATAAGCTGTGGGTACATCGATACATATACTGCTTCTGGACACGGCTGCAGCTTTGGGAGGACGACGCGGGCTTCAATACCAATCGCATTCTTCACACTTACGGCGGAAGGCAACGTTTAAATGAGGAGGAAGCTCTGCCGGCGATAAATGGATGTAATGCGCGTGCTCGTAAAGATTCTGAAAACGCACTCAGTTGGTGCTACAATGCATTTATCTGCATACTACGAACTCCTGTAGGAGATTGGTATCGTCGCTACATGCTGGACGTAATCAATGGAAATGCTTAGCATAAAAAAGTGCGTCAAGTAATTGGTTTGACATCAAAAATTATATTTCTATATTTTTCAATAATTTATTATAGTTTTCTACGGCTATTGAAACGAGTTAGTTAAATTATTAAAAATATATTTTTTATTGTCAACAAAATTACTTGACAAACTTTATTTGAATTAAAGGTGTTGGCTAAAAAAGTCAAAAATACCATTTGTCAAGTGTTGCTAAATGTCCTTTGTTAGTTTCGAATCCTTCGATATTCGATTGCCGATAATAATAATGGTATGAAATTAAAAATTGTCCCATACATTCACCAGGCGGATGATTTGTCAGGCACACGAAAATCGTAGTAGACTTGGGCAGCAAAATTCAACAAATTTAAGACTGAAAGGCTTTGACAAACGAATCTGAAAACCGGCCAAGATGGAAAACAGTAACATACGCGACTTTGGTAATACGAAGGATGACACAATTGACACAATCTCGAATGAAGCCACCACATCGCGCACATTGAAGGCCAAAAATGGCCAAACGGATATGATTCCTACTGGGGCAGCAGCAGATTGTAGTTCTAAATTGCCAGAACAACAGCATCAGCAAATCGACGAACAGATAGAGGGCAAAGATCAACCAAAAACTGAAGGAGGGCCTGAAGCTTCTGTTGCCGTTCCTGCTCCCGTTTCCGCTTCCGCTGGCAATAATGATAACGGGCAGGAGACTCAAGAGTTATTGTTGCCACCGAAACAGAATCGTTGCGACAAGTGTGGCAAGAAATTTGGTTTAACCGGTGGATTCCCCTGTCGCTGCGGTGGCACATATTGTGCCTTTCATCGTTATAGCGATCGCCATGATTGCAACTTTGATTATCGCGAGATGGGAGCAAGTCAAATACGTCGCGATAATCCATTAGTTGTACCAGAAAAGCTGCGCAAACTCTAATTAACGCTCTAGACGCCAGCTTGGTGGTCCTTCTTTCTATTGCTGTTCTCTTATTGTTCTATTCTTGTTTAATAATTTTTTCCTTTATTTTTTTTTTGGCACGAGCTATTCCAAAAAACTGCATCCAGAACAACACAATAGAAACGGGAAACACAATACATACATGTATAACCAAGAGGCAAATGCAAAATGTACAATAAATTTTACTAATGTAGCATTTGTAAGCAATTCATAATAATCTATTGGAATAAGCGCAATATAAAATGCGTTTATTTGTAATGTCAAATTTAAATCGGCTGACGTCAGTTATGGGTGCTTGTTAGTCCTACCACAGTTGCCAACTTAGCTATTCAAACTTAACTTCAAACCTTAAATTACCCTTATTTTATCCAATTTCGAATTTAAAATTTTTATCAAATCATTAATTAACTGCAAACTTTTTCATTCTGTAACTTGCATTACCTAAAATTTAAATTCGATAAGTTACGATACAGCACTGTACATTTATCGATATATGCGACAAAACTGGTTCCAGATCCACCATAAGACCGGCACTTAACTTAAAATGTGAACTACTTATGTTCATTTGTGCTTAATAAGGCAGTTTTATTAAACCAAATAAATTCTATATTAGATAAAATAAATGCCATTATATTTATGAACTTTACGAGCCCGCAACCTTCTGAATCCATTTTACAAAATGACCCAAAACGGACTTTTGACATTTTCTGGGAACCAAGGCTGCCACACCGTTTGATTAAATTTAGCGAGTAGTTCAATTTAGTGATGGCAATTTTCAAGAAACTAGCGACATTGATATTGGAAATGATTACATCAATTGCAAATAATATCATATTTTAGGAAATAATAATTAGTAAAAATCGACAATATCGCATTGTTGTATCGTTGTATCGTTGCTTGCAAAAATATCGCCAAACAATATCGATGTAATATCGATAGTGTTATATCAAAATCCATCCCTAGTTCAATCGAACTTTATCTGAACGATTCGATACAACCTCTAAATTGCAAAATAAACGACGCCACATAAACATAAACATAAATAAACATCAACATCAACAGGAAGAGCAAAAAACAAAGAAACAGTGTGTCGGCCAAAAGCGCGGGAAAGTGCGGGCGATTTGTGCATTGTGCATGTTAAATGGAGATGGAAAAGAAGGCCAAAGAGCAATTGCGTCGGTATAAGAAGTCGCGACATGCGCATTCCAGCAGCGACAGCTCCAGCACAGACACGGACAGTGGGAGCAGCTCGTACAGCAGCTCCGACAGCGAAAGGGATCACCATGGACATGCCCATCCGCATCAGCGGTCCGCGGAGCGACATCATCGCAAGAAGAAGAGCTCACGGCGGGCGGGCAGCTCGTCGGGCGACGAGCGTCGCAAGCGTGACAAGCGGGAACGTGAACGGGATCGTGATCGGGACCGTGATCATGTGCAGAAGAAACTGGTGGCGAAACGTAATCACATCAAACGCAAGCTGAAAGAGGCCCGGCTTAAGAAACGTGCCGCCGCCGCACTCAGCGGACATGGACATCGTGCTCTGTCCCCCGCCACGCAGGCGAAGCTGAAGAAGCTGGCGGAACGGAAGCATTTGCGTGCCGCCAGCAAGGAGCAGCGGGAGAGGGAGCGGGAGAAGCTGCGTAGTGTGCACCGCGAGAGGGAGCGAGAGCGGGAACGGGATCATCATCGCTTGGGCAGCAGTCGGTCGCCAACAGGTGCTTCCAGCACCACGACGACTACCAAAATACGCATTCATCAGGATGTTGTGGGTAAGCGGCAAAAGAGTCCCGGTCCAGCTGGGTCCGGTTCCGGCTCTGGCTTGGGACCCAACAGCACGCCCGCTGCTCGCATGCATCATCAGCTGATGTCGCGAGAGAAAATCATCATACAGACGAGAACGCGCGGACGCACTCCGTCACTGGAGCGTGAGCGCGAGAGGGAGCGAGAACGGGAGCGCATCGAGCGGGAGAGGGAGCGAGAAAGGGAACGTGTGGAGCGAGAGCACGAACGGCAACGACATGAGCACAAGCTGCAACGTCATGACGATCTCTCCCTGCGCGAACGAGAGCGGGATCGTCGGGAAAGGGAACGAGAACGCGCCGAGCGGGAGGCAGCTCGGGACAAGGAACGCGCCGAAGCCTTAGCTCGCTGCCAGGAGCGACAGCGAGAACGCGAGCGTCTGGCCCGCGAGAAGATGCGTCGCCAGGAGGAGGAGGAGGGGGGCAAAAAGCCATATGGAGCGGCTGGTGTGCGAGATCTGGACATGCCCATGCCCTATGGCAGTCGGGAGCGCTCCCTGGAGACCGTGGAGCGTGCTGGGCGTCATGTGCGCGACAAGCGGGAACTAGAAGCCTATGAACGCGAACAGGAGTTTATTGAAGCTGAGCGCCATGGACTGCTGGATGAGATGCGTCGCTATGGCGGCCAACGGAGACGTGAGCTCAGTCCGCTTGCCGAACACTTTCCACAGCGCATAAGAGATCTCCGGGATCTCTACTCTGAGGAGGAGCGTGAACGGTGAGTCAAGTTCCAATTGAAGATCTTCCAGTTGAAGGTCTTCCAGCTGAAGGTCTTCCAGTTGAAGGTCTTTCAGTTGAATATCTTTCAGTTCAAGATTACACTTTAATGCAGGGATCGAAGCTCATGAGTTAAGAGCAGTTATCTCCCATTTATATTATATTTTTTGTTTAAAGTTTATCAAATAACAAATCTATTGATTTCAAAATTAAAGTTACTGAATAACACGTATTTAAAAAATCAAAAGTAAAACACAAATGCAAAAAAAGATAAACATAGTTATTATAGTTATATAAATTATAATTTTTTTAAATTATTTTTTTTATATGATGAGTTTTAAAAATCTAACCCGAAAATATTTATCCGGATAACTCAGAAAACGGCCAGTTATACATTTTTGGCATGGAATATTCTTAAAATGAATAATTTGGGCATAAAATGCTTAATACCAGTATAAAAATTAATCAGAATTAAGATTAATAATTTAATTCAAGTGTTTTTCAAAATATATAATTATAAAATAACTTTTTTTGATTGATTAAAATTATGAAATGAAATTATAATTGATTTTCAATTATTTTTTTAGTGCCTACAAGCGTGCCTATTTGGATGCACGCTATTCGCGGGATCGGGAAGCTTGGCTGGAGGCGAGGAACTTGCGGGATTATCGGGAGCTGGATGCGGAGGATGCGCTCTATGCGGATGAGCGAGAGCGCATGATGCACGAACGTGAGCGAGAGAGGGAAAGGGAGCGAGAGAGATTGCCAGCTCGCGGAGATTATCGAGCCGAGTGGGAACGCGACTGGGATGAGGATAATGGCGGCAACGGAGAAAGAGGCGGCGGCGGAGGAGGAGCTGGTGGAGGTGGCGGTGGTGGTGGTGGTGCTGGTGGTAATGGCACGCCAGGACGTGCCAGCGGATTTGTTGGCGGTCCCAAACGGCCAAAGCCGCCGGCACAGCAAACTTCACAGCAGCAGCAGCATCATTCGGCCTCGGAGCCGGATTGGGATGCGGATGAGCGTGAGGAGTGCGTCGGTGGTGGCGTTGGCGGTGGTGGAGGTGGTAACGGTGGTGTTGGTAACGATGTGGTGAAGAACGAGCCCGCCTGGCTGGAGCATGATCAGCGGGAGAAACCACGTGGTTGGCAGCAGGCGAACAACGATTGGCGCGACAATGATGAGCCCAATTTTGGACGCAACAATGGCGCTGGCAACGAGGGACAGCCACCACATCATGCCCCTTCCTCGTCGCCACATCATCATGTTCATCCACGTGGTGAACGCGGTGGCGGACGTGGTTTTCGACGTGGTGGTGGCGGAGGTGGAGGCGGTGGCGGAGGCGGGCATGGTCATGAACATGGCGAGCGTGGTTACAGATCGCATCCACCACCACTGATGACGCTGCCAGTGCAGCCACCAGGTGGCTATCATGGTGGTGGTGGTGGTGGCAGCTCACGTGGATTTCCACACAAGCGCTTGCCTTACGGAGGCGGCGGTGGAGGCGCCTTCATCAAGAAACATCCACACATGCCGCCGTCAACGGCAGCCGGAGTTGGATCCGGAGCAGCTGCATCCACAGGTGCACAGGTGGCGCCACATCAGCAGCCCAAGCAGCCGAGCAATGCGGCGGCACAAGCGAGCGCTGTGGCCGCGGCCACCACAGCGGTGGCAGCTGCCAAGGCGGCGGCCCAAAGTGCTGCCAATGCCATCACCAATCCGGGCATCTTGGCCCAAGTGAGCAAGTTGCCCAACATTAAGCAGGAGGATGCATCCGAGGATTCAGCAGGCACACCAGAGTTGGCAGCTACAGCTACTTCCGTTACCGCTGAGCCCAGCACAGAATCACAGAGTCTTCCACTGGAGTCATCACTGAGGCAACTGAAGCAGGAACCAAAGCCCAATGGCGAGCTGAGCGAGATTAGCGACAGCGATGATGACATACTCAATAAGACAGACAAAGTAAAGCCCAAATCGGAGCTACAACTGGAGGGAGCACTAGCTGGCAATCAGGAGATCTCCACGGATCTCACGGTCTTGTCCAACAGCGAGGAGATCACAAAAAGCGATGCTCAGACAATAGCCCAAGGTGCAACTCAAATGGCAACTTCAGGTTCAGCAGCGGGAGCACAGCAAGCGAGCATTAAGAGCGAGGAAGTCGAGGAAGTGCTGGACTTTGAGGAGATCTCTGATGGTGAACTGGAGGAGGATGCCAGACACAAGGGTAAGCGTCGTAGATAATAATGATGATCTGTTACTAATTGCTGCACATACACATTTTTGCAGGCATTGGCGATGCTCTGGGCGTGGACTGGCAGGGATTGATAGCGGAGACGCGACAACAGGCAACGGATCATGCGGCACAACAGGGTGTGGATAGGAACACCTCGGCCAAGCAGCGTTGGCAACCGCATCGTGTCCTGCTCGACATGGGCATCAGTTTTGATATGGCCGGCACGGAGTATGCCCATCGCATCATCAATGATGCACGTCAGCAGCTGCTGCACGAGAAGGAGCAGCAACAGCAACTGATCAAAACGGAACCGGAAACGGGCAAAATAACGCCGCCAGCGCATGATTATCGTGAACTGCTGGACACTGAGCATGTTGAGCCCTTGGCCTGCGTCCAAATGGGATTGAGAAGCGCTGCTGCGGAGCGTCAACGTCTTGTGGGGAATGTGTGTGGTCCTGGAAGTCGTGCGCTCAGCGCTCGACAGGATTTGCGTTTACGTCGTCAGCTTTGTGGTCTGCCGGCAAGGGAATGCGACTTCCCCAGGAATGTGCCCATTGTCAGCGAGGGATTGAGATCGCTGGCCATGCACATGTTCCAGCGCACACTCGATGTCAAATGAGATCCGATCGCTCGACATCGGTTCGAGCAATTTAGCTATAGACTAGATATAGATATACAAATCTACATGCAGTGTCCGAATACTGTCAATTCTCACCAGGTTGATAACAATAATGATGACGATGACGATAACGATAACAATGTTGATGCCTGATGTGTGTGCTCGATACCGATAACAATTATGCTATCGAGTTCAATTACCTTAATTATGCCCGGATTCCAATAATTGTAGAACTAATTATGTCAAAAAAAAAAACAAAACACAAAAAACGAAATCCATACAATATATAATATTATGCTGTAACTAAGTCGAAACTCCAATTTAAAAGTTATATATATCCATCTTATTGAAATTGTGTAATAAATAAGAAGATATTCAACGGAAAACCAATTCATTTTGAAGAACAACAGCAAAATTATTATTAAAAACTAATAGCTAATGGATATATAATTCATCTTTATATGTGGAACTTAGTGGAGGGAGCTGTAGAAAAACCCATATAACATATATTTTATAAGACAGTAAATTTGTATTTTTCTCAATTTATGAATATTTATTTTGGCCATGTTGAATTTCCAAATACACATGTGAAACAACAAGTGCACATTTAAATAAAATAAATAAATGAAAATAACTAAAGTTATTTATTTGAAGAAACACTATTCTTTTTTAGACCCCGTACTTAAAAAAGTGCGTAACAGGCAGAAGGAGGCGTGGCAAATCCTATAAAGTATATATATTCTTGATCAGCATCAATAGCAATGTCCGTCTGTTAGTCTGGGAGCGCGGCCTGGGAGGGGGACTGGGAGCGGGGCCTGGGAGCGGTGCCTGGGAGAGGGACTGGGAGCGGGGCCTGGGAGCGGGGCTTGGGAGCGGGGCTTGGGAGAGGGACTGAGAGAGGGGCCTAGGAGAGGGACTGGGAGAGGGGCCTGGAAGAGGGACTGGGAGCGGGGCCTGGGAGAGGGGCCTGGGAGAGGGACTGTGAGAGGGACTGGGAGAGGGACTGGGAGCGGGGCCTCGGAGCGGGACTGGAAGCGGGGCCTGGGAAAGGGGCCTGGAAGAGGGGCCTGGGAGAGGGGCCTGGGAGAGGGGCCTGGGAGAGGGACTGTGAATGGGACTGGGAGAGGGACTGGGAGAGGGACTGGGAGGAGTAATATTTATAGTAGTATTTATAGTAGCAGTAGTGGAGAGGGTAAGAAAAACAAAGAGAAACTGAGGAAGAAGTACGAGTTCGAATATAGAGAAATAATTCAAATGCTAATAGAAGTTTGAATAGAAGTAGGACTAAATGGAATATCGAGACCTTTTAGAAATCCAATTAATACCAAAGAGTATCATGCACAAAAGAAACTTAATCGAAAATAAAATAAAACTTGCACAATTTATTTTACACAATTTGAGCATACAAAAGAGGAAGTTGCTTTTGATCTAAAGATCGGTGTGTGTCTTAATCCAATCATTGAAGTAATAGACACGAGCATAGCCATCTGGATTTTTGGAACCACAGCCGCCATAGACGAAACCGGCGATGCCAACGATCTCATTCTTATAATGGGCCGGACCACCGGAGTCTCCATTGCAGGCGCCGTTGTTGGGCTCATGGCTGAGGCACAACATGTTGGGTTTACCATACTTGATGAGCTCCTCGCACTTCTCCAGCGACAGGGATTGAAGAGTGTTCCATTGCAGATAACGCGGCAAATCGCCTTGATGAGTAAGACGACCCCAACCCGAGATGATAATGTCCGCATCCGCGGGAGTATTCTGGCTGGGCAGCGAGATCGCCTGGATGTTGGATGAGAAGATGAACGGAGTATCGACACGCAACACGGCAATGTCGTTCAGGAAATTGCCGTAATCCTTATGCACAATGACCTCGACAATCTGCCGGAGTATTCCACCACTGAATCTATCATTGCTTCCCGCCCGTACCATGAGGTTCTTTGCCGGATAGAGTTCGATGGTGCCATTTTCATGTTTGTTTGTTACACAGTGGGCGGCAGTTAGTACCCAGTTTTTCGAGATGATCGAACCCCCGCAATTGTGTGAGCCACGATTTCTCAACGAGATCTGATGGGGAAACTGCGCCGTGGTTGCATCCACGCCACCCACAACTCTTCCATTGATTGAGTATCCAGGCGCCGCCTGGCAAACGACGGATAGCAATATCACGGATAGAATCACTTGAATCAACTTTCTGGCCACAACTGAGGTGCTCCGAACCACAGGCAATGCCTTTTATTGATGCTTAACTATTATTTATTATCCAGCCAAGGCAATGCGATTAGAAAACTACAAATTTTTAAGATTTCTGGCCATGCGAATATATATATCTTATCAGTTGACAAACGAATCGACTTGGCGATTTATGATCAGTGGTCAATCTTATCAATTACACTAGGCAACAACATTTCACTTTTTTCTTGTTACTTAAACCAAACCAATTTTTTGTTGATTAATCGTTTAAAACCGATTATTACAATTGTATTTATTTAACTTATCTTCTTTATTCTCTCATTATACGGAATTTAACAATGGAAAAAACGAACAAAAATTAATAATACTAAATTATCATTATACGAAAATTTAATAATAATAATGGAGAGCCTAAAAACTATTTCATACAATGAAGACAATTATTTGATCACTTAAAACTATTTAGGCAAAAAGAACTATGTTTAAAATGGGAATAAATTTAAAACTTAATAAGCACACAAAAAGGCAAATGGAATGTACGAATTATTGTTGCGAATAAACAAAAGAAAAAAATACAAAATACAGATAAAAAGGGGGTTAGGGAAAATACTGAAATCTATGAATTTGTGGTAATTTAAGTAGTAAAGCTATAGTATTTTTTTCATATTTGTTATTTGTTTATAAATACAATTACATAAAGCACTCGGAATTTGTGTATGCTTTAACTTCAGTACAATCGCCTGACAGGACGTTTTACATTTCCGAATCCAGCTGGAATCCGAGTCCAGGATCTCTAGACGCTATAGAGAGTGCTGTTGTCGGGTTCCACGGCAACCGCCTGTACAATGAAGCGTCTGCGATCCGCAATATCTCTGGGTGCTGAAGGCTGATGACGAAATGAAGAATTCATAAATAAAAAACTCATAAACAACTCATATTAAGTAAGGGATTAGTTTAGTTTATGGGAATTATCTGAGTTGTTCTACATTACAGTTTCACCACAATTCAGTCGAAAGAATTGTGATGAAAGTGTGACTCAAAACAGATCTCAAATAAAAAGCAGTTTTGTCAGCGGGGGGCGAAGGGGTTTTTGCACATGCAATAAATTAATTAACATTAAAAAACATGACAAAATACTCACACAATGCAACAAACACAATTGTTGTTCCTATTTATTTTTGGGCCTCAACTCAGCTATAAGTTATTATATAAATTTCTTGTTCTTTGTCAATAATTATTATTATTAATTTTTTGCATATCACAAAACGGTCCAAATTTTTTAAAAATTATTATTTCTTTAAACATGAATTATTTTTCTCAGCTATTTGTTGCTAAGTTTCAAAATTGTCTAACAATCTTGAAATAAAGCTGCCATTTCTTCTAAATCAACATTTATCACGATATTTCATAGTATTCAATTGTGTTTCGACTTTCAAAATCGCCAGAATTTCATTAAAAACTTTTTACTATTTCTTTATCCTACTATTGGAATGATTTCTAAAGTTTTGCCAACAATTTTACTATATTAATTTAGTTCTATTTGAGGCGATAGTGAAATTCGGAACACTCCTGCAATAACAACAGCGAAACAAATGTGTTTAGACTATTTAATAGACTGTCTTTGTGTGTGTGTGTAATTCTTTTTGTGTGTATTCTAGGAATAATACTCGAGACTTTTGATCTAAAATGAAACATAAAAAAAGAAAACAGTGTTTTAAATGAAAATGGACAACAGGACGAATAATAACGAATATGCAATGAACGTAAAGTAAACGAAACTCGACAAATGTTTAAAATAATAAATAATAATAGAAAATAATAACAAACAAAGCAGTGCAAATTTCCCTATTTTCCCCATATTTAGTTAAATAATTTCCTGATGATCTATTCAATCAATTTATTCTATTCTATTGTAATAATTAAATAGGTAACAGACAAATTGAAATCTTTAATTATTACTTAACCTTTTTGTGAGCAATTTTAGACTATTTAAAATCATGTAAATATATCCGAACTATTTGACAAATTAAATGAATGCCGTACTATTTATGTTTAACTATTTAACTAATGTATTTATCACTTCTGAGTGCAAATATAAGTATGACTCAACATGTACATTAAGCGCAAATTATAAATACAGAAATAATTCAACTAAATCAGTTGTAGAGTTCTATAGAAGCAATTGAAAATGTCTAGACTGATGAACATACTCTATAATTATATTAATCATACAATAATATGGAATTTATAACACAATTGTTATTTTATAAGCAAAACAGTAAAAACAAAACTACAGTTAATAAATTAAAAAGAAAAGTTCGCATATTTGTTTTCATTTTAAGAAAACCATAAGCAACACAAAAAAAAAAAACAAAAATTAGAATATCTAAATAAAATAATAAATAACAGTTACCTATAGAAAAAAATCTTACAGGGATAGCTATAGGTTAGCTAAGATTTTAACTAAATAACTGAATTTGAAGTAGATGAACAAGCTCCAATTAACTTTAATTTGTAAGAAGCAATCTGATCTGAGAAAATCACGTAATAATATAAATGGAATTGCATTGTGGCTGAGAAAGAAAATAAATTTGAGAAACCACAACCAAGACAAGAACTTTGAGAAATAACCGCAACCACAAGAACTTATTTCTAAATGAATAGATTCAGAATGGAATGGAAGTTGTCTCTCGATGCAGGATGATGTATGATGGTTGGATGATGAAGTGTTGAGAGTGTCACTCACATCGGTGCATTTGCATTGCGACTCATCGAAGACGGTGCCGGTGGTGCAGCTTTGGTTGTATCGACAGGCGCAGGTGCAATTGGCATCGTCCCAATATTTGTGATCCGATTGCTCGAGGCACTTGTCGCGTGCATCTGTGTTTTGGCACTCGCAGCGACACAGATCCTTGCGGTACTCCTGATACGTATTGCAATCCTCGGCCTTGATCCGACAGTCGCATTTGCATGCCAAGTGCTGCTCCACGTTGACAATCGCATATCCCCGCTTGCTGCTTGTCCCCGAACGCTCCACTTTCCGCACGCGCAGCTGCAACGTCTCCGTCTGCGTTGCTTGGCACGAGATCAGCGTGGAGCCGCAGCATCCGTTGCATCGATTAATTCTCGTACAGGCGGGAGAATAATACACATTCCCTCCTCCCGACTGCATTCCCTCACCGCCCTGTCCCTCCGTTGGGGGCTTCAGTTCCACAATTGTCGGCTGTGGCGAGCAACTTGCGGGTGGTGCATTCCGCACAGCAGCTGTAAAGGATCACAATATGATTAACTGCATCATCAGACATTCATTACCACTTACCACGTGCCACGCTGCGTTTGAAGTTTTCTGCGGAAGGAAGAAAATAACTTTTATTAGTTGCAAAGTTGGAAGAATTTAGAGAGTGTCAATTACCTTTGGAGGAGGATTCACCAGAGCCTTCAGTCTCTCCATAATCTGCAGTCACATTGTTCAGATCCAGCGATAACTAAGGGAGAGAGCAAGAAAGTGAGAGAGAGAGAGAGTTAGTAAGTCAGGTTGATCGAGAGATAAGGAATTAGGGAGATAGATTTAAGAGAGACAGAGAGGAAGGAAGTAAGAAAGAAGAAAAACACGAAAAGAGAGATAGATAGATAGAAAAAGGAAGAAGGAGAAAGAGACAAAAGAGGGAGCCATAAGATAATAATAAAGAGAACAAGGAGCATAACAGCGAAAAGGCTAAAAACAGGAGCATGGAAGTAAGAGCAAGCAATTATGAAAGAAAAAGAGAAAAGACAGAGTGACGAAGAAAGGGAAAGAAGAGACTTCAGAAGAAGAGAAAGAATTATAAAGCAGAACAGCAGAGAGAAGAGAAGGGAAAAAAGCTAGAAGAGTGTGAGGGAAGTAAATAGGATAGACAAATAGTATAAATGACTTAGAGGAAGAGATATTTTAAACTCCTTTCCAAAAAAAATACGAAAAGGGAATTCTTACTTATTATAAAGGTTCTCGTCTGAATTAGAGGATATCTATCAATATGATTTGAAAACAAAAAACTAAATTGAAAAGCACTCAATACTATCGCGAGTGTATCTCAAAACTATCGACATAAATAAATAAAAATAGACAATCGAAAGGTTAATCTACAGTAGTTTATATTTGAAGATTAAAACACACCGCAAAGAAGAATCCGTAGAATCTACAATATTAAAATAATATCACTAGCTTCACTATCAACTATCGACAGCATCGCATATGAAGATTAAAAAATAGTTTTGCGATAGTTTCAGCTAGTATAAGAGTTGACATTTGAAGATTGAGCGCATTTGAACTTTGATTATTGCTGTAGAAACCAAATGTCAACAGGTTGAATTCTTATAAATAAACCATATTTAATCGCGTAATATATGACTATTATGTAAATACTAAAATCGTTACAAAACAGCTGTACAAAGGAGCTAAAAGCAAAACAGAACAATGTAAACAAAACAAGAGAAAGAGAAGGAGAAAAATAGTGACAGCTGAGAAAACACTTGACTTGGGCTTGGGAAAAGGGGGAAGAGAGTGGAGTGAAAAGGGGGAAGGCAAGAACAGTTATCGTAATGTTAGCTTATTTGGCTTAGTCATATAGCCAGGCTAACAACACAACAAAATACATTGACGTCGCGACTGAAATTCGCTATCAGAAATTCCATAGAAATAAATAAATACAAAAAACACGCGCAGCGCATAGAAATGGTTTTCAAAATTGTATGTATATATTCCCTGGAGAGGGGAGAGGTGGAAAGAGAACCGGAAACATCTTTGGCAACAACGTCAACAGCTGAATCAACTAATGACTTTCGGTGGCAATCGGTCAAACGTAACTCTCCCTCCCAATGGATTCTACATGTCCAGACTTTCCAGGCATCATTAAACATTGACGTTGTTGTTGTCTCTTTACATTGTTGTCATTATTATTAAATTATTGCCCGATTGACCAATTGACACGTCGCTTGCATTCGAGTATTTTAGCCATGATTCATGAGAATTCATTTAGGAGACAACTAATTAATCGTTAACAAATATTTCTACACATATTCGACATAATCATAGAGTTCAGGGCCATTAGCGAAAGCGTTAACTAATTTATTAATGCCACTGCAAATCTTAACTGAAATAATTACATTTAAATTTGCAAAAAAAATCGAATTTCTTAAAACTGACTAAATACTCTACATAATCCCTTTTTATTGTCTATATATTGATTAAACTTATCAATTTTTTTTTCTGAATTTCTCATATATACTTCACAATTCAAGTCCCCTTTATTTGACATGTAGATGTAAAAGTTAACATGAGGTTAATATCCTGTAGATGTTAATGTTAAAATTTCCTTTAGGGATCTCGGAGTGTTAATGCGTTGTACATTTTAAATATAAAAATTGCTTTAGCTTGTTCCTTAACATTTTTACGTTATCTCCAGTAAATCTGGTATAAAATCTATCAAGAGCGTTACCACCCTGATTATAGCATTAATTAGTAAGAAAAAAAATTTTAAGTGTTTTTAGTATTTTTTTTAATAATCTTCATGCGTTATACTTTTTAACACTCATTAGCATTAATGAACTTAACAGTCTAAAGTCACGCAGCCAACTTAACAATGTGACCTTGTCAAAGTTAAAAAAAAGAACCAATTAAGGTTAACAAACTCGAATAATACAATTCAACTAGAAAGCGTGATATAAATTTATAGTATATTTGTATTGATATTTATTGACTACCTTTTTAGAAAACTTTACAATAATTTACGTGCTTAATTTGTTTAACGTGTGCAATACTTGAAACCTTCAGAAAGAGAGGGACAGGTAGAGTTATGTAAGACTATCGATATATAAAAAACTATCGTCAACTCGAACTGAAATCTTAACTAACGATTAAACTTAATATTTCTGGTAGAATTAATTATTTCATCAGAAGACGATACAAAACCTGAGTACAGTTAAGTACTACAAAACAAAAGAAAAGAAACAAAACAAACAGAAAAAAGCTGCGAAATCCGATGCCAAGTGAATTGTTATTGTTTTTCCAATAACTGTATTTGTATATAAGTATCTTTATCTGTAATTGTAGTTGCAAATGTATCTGTATCTGCAGCTGTATCTATAACGTAAAGCTTTGTTTATTATGGCTTGCAAAAATATGCCAAAAATCGTTGTTAACGCTTCCGTTGCGGCATCATTAGACAGCAGGAGTTTAGGGGAGAGTGGGGGAGGGGAGGGGGAAGGGGGTGCAAGATGAGATGGGGCTCTTTAGATTAATCTTTTAATTGGTGCAAACAAAATTGTCGAGCGCAAATAAAAATGCGAGGTAGAAACATGAGTAACGCCTAATTAAAACGTAATTCGAGTTATTTGCTTTTTATCAACGCCTGGCAGGGGGTGGAGGGAAGGGGAGTGGGGGCAGTAACAGCAGACAGGCGCCGCTGTCCATTCGCAGCGCTTATCAAAATGCAAACAGACAAATGTGAGAACTACAGAGGCTGCAACGACGACTGCAACAGCGACTGTTGCTGTGGCTGACCCAAATATGTGCAACATCTCAATGCAACGGCGCGGCGACTTGTTGTCGGCGCCAAAGGTTGTTGTTAACAGAGCTGCAAAATATATTTAACATACCGTAACAGGCTCCACAGATGCGGCTGCTGCGCCCTGGCAGCAGCTTGACGCCTCTGCTGTCTCATCGGCAGCGACTGTGGCAGCGGCGTCAACGTTTGTCTGTCGCTGCGTACGAGCCTTGCCCTGTGCATCGGCTGAGTTATAGAAGAAACGTGACTGCGCAGTCGCAGCGGCACTGCAGCTGATCAACAGTAACAAAAACAATGTTAAAAGCTGCGTTGACATTTGACGACGACGTCGCTGATGCGCATGCTGTAAATCATTGCTGCTACTGCTGCTGCTGCAGCTGCGCGTCGTGTGCTGGGTTTGTGTCATCGCTAAATCTGTTATTACGGGGAAATGTGTGAACTGTTAAGCCACTGTAAACGTATGCAGACGTTGCGGTTATAAGTATATTGCGTTAACTGTTGAACCAATGTTAATGGTTGTCGACGCTGCTGTTATCTCGTTGACTGTTGTTGTTGCCTGCAAATAAAGAAAGAGGAAGAGAGAAAGTGTTAGTAAAAAACTAAGGTAAGGGTATTTGTTTTTTTTTTTTAAGCTAAATCGTTTTTTTTTCATAGCACTGATTTATGGCCCGAAATTTATGATGCGCGAGAAGACAACAGTTAAGATTTGTCTGCGCATCTGATTTATTTATGACTATGCAACAGGTGTTCCCTCCAGGCACACACACACACACACACTTGCAGCCACCCAACCACCCACAATTGTAGACAGACTCAACTTGAATTGGGGTCAGTATTTGTTGTTATATTGTTGTCAACTGTAAATGACAACAACTTTTTATGGTTAACTTGACATTGATACAAAAGTCTACACTGAACAGAGAGCCAACAACAACAAAAATAATAACAACAAGTGCAGCGTTATCATAATTAAACACATACACCCTCGCATACCTACAACACCCATTGTATGTGCTCACAATCATGCGTCAGGCATATCAATAAGAAAATCATCAATGTGATTTCACGACTGCAAAGAACGATATAGCTGATCGACTTGGAAATTCTCTGCATTCTAGAAAAAGACAGATTCAAAAGAAATCTCGACAATACATGACCATAATGAATCCTTATGTTCCCTTCTTATTCTGTATATTTTTTTATTTTAAGATATTTATAATATTTTTGAAACTCCACGTTTAAAAGCTTTAATTTAATTTAATTGAAATACTCTTGTTTTAAAATAAAATATAAGTAAAACCAATTTGTATAATATATTGGTCTTATTTTAAAAAAATAATCCGAAATGATCAAAATTTTGCGTTGCTTAGTTCTAAGCAGCGTGCACACCCTGTGTAGTTTACTTCATTACAGGGTATTGTCATATAGACTCAATTGCCATTGGCTTTGTCGTTTTTGGCTCTATGAATGGACAACGTTTGTTTTCTTGGCCTGGTTGTATTGACTCGTAAATCAGCTGACCAAAAAGACCTAAGACTGGATATAACATTCATTACTTTGATAAAGTTAACTTCATTGCAGGAAATGGTTGAAAGAGAGAGACCAAGAATAAGAGAGAGACCACAACAAGCAACAGATATCTACAAGGTGCCGAAGATTAAATACCCTTAAGTTGTACAATTGAATAATCTTATCATTGGGTTATTAATCGCTTTGTAATCAAATATAGTTTAGTTTATTTTATTGAGGAAGGACTGATTCATTCAAAAGATATTTTCAATTGTTATTATATTTATTTAACTCAATTTGTTCAATTTTCATACAAATCTGACTAATTGTTAACAAAGTTAAATTATCCACTAAATAATTAATAAATTATCAACTTGATAAGACAAAGGTTTTCCAATTTCCTGTTTACGATTTATTTACTTTTCGGAAATTCTTTGACACCGAAAAGAATGAATTCAAAGTCTGAAGAATTACTTATGATTCCTAACTCAGAGCACATACATAGAAGGGGAAAGAACAAAATTATGCATTCCTCAATGCCAATGATTTTTTCGACTTCTTTGTGAAAGCTAAAGAATATTGAGCTTAGATCGAGAGAAGTTTTTGAAAAAGGAAAATAACCCCAAAAGTAATGCATCATTTTCTAACAGTATCAGATTAGAGAAAGAACATGATAGCACTTACAAAGCTTGTTTTTTACAAAATAAGTACAGGGTCTATTAAAGTCGTGCTCTTTTGAGTGTTGACTTTTCCATAATGCAGTTAATTAAAGTTTTCGGTACTGCGCATGAAGAGGATGTGTGTGTCTGTGTGTGTGTGCGTGTGTGGCAAATTGCGATGCATAAATATGAAAATTCTTATTATAGGTCAGTGAGCGCGTTTCACTTTCAGCTGATTTTGCTGCTGTTGCTGCTGCTGCTGTTGATTGTCGATAATAACAGCAACAAAAACAATATATGTATGTATGTTTGTTTATATGCTGATAGCGAGGCTCAAGGCAGTTTATCAGCTAAACAGCAGCAGCAGCAATAATAATAACAACAACAAAAACAACAATGCTGTGCAATTCATTCATAAAATTGCAATAATATACAAAATGAGACCCCCACAAGAGACGAGACAACAGGGAATAAAAAAGCTCGCGCGATCTAAAGAATGCCACGCATAAAAATCAAATCAAAACAATGGAGAGCAGCTTAATCTGATTTAACTAATATTGTATATTTCTTAAGTATTTATAATGGCAACTAAATTCTGCTATTATTGTTTTTTAATTAGATATTTGGCATGTTGCACATTTTTCGATGACACTTAGTTGTTGTTTAAATTTTTGTAGTTTTTAAATTTTGTTTTATTGGCTTTATGGTAAATAAAACGGTAAACGAATGTGTATGTATTTTGTGTGAAGCTTTTCTTAACTAGAGATTAAGCTTTGACTTTAACATTAGCCTTACAGATCAAACGGTAGGGAAACTGACAACTGAAAAAAAGCTGAATTGTATGACGAAGGGCCAGTTACATGCACAGTTATAAATGCCTGTTAACACAAAACACACGCGCACGCGTACAAGTGTTTATTTGTACATATACAGCTGTGTGTGTGTGCGTGCCGCTATCAATGCGCCACTCTTACATTATTTTTCTTCGTTTTTATTTTCTTTGCCATTGAGCAAACAACAAACGCTGATTGATATGACAATACTTAAGATATTGTGATTGTTGTTGCTCATACACCTGACTGCTATATGATTCATCATGGGTGGCTGCAGGAAGCAACGGCGAATTGCAAAAAAAAAGCGTAACCGACTGATGACAGTCAGTTAACAGAGCGCTGTTAGCATGACTCAAGGCTGCACAAGGCAAAATGTCCGTCTGCTTTCGTTATATTTTCGTATGCATGTAACAGCATGTGTGTACCTAGACAATAGCTATAACATACATACGTGCTTGTAAGTATGTTTATTAATTGCTGCTGCGCAGCCGCCGGCATTGCTTATCAATTCACATGCGTTATTTACTCATGCAGCAGCAGCGACTGCGACAGCGACAGCGCATACCAATGCCGACGTCTATGACGACGCTGCCTGCGTACAGATTACATTTTAGGCACGTTTTAATTAATAAATAAGTCAATGAGTTTTGCATTTGTATTGTCATTCTCTCTGACCGTCTGCCGCCTCTGCTTGCGGTTTTGCCCGTTTCGTCGACTGAGAGTCATCGCTAAGCGGTGCGTCATGCTGCGCCCAAGTTGGCGCCACTTTTGAAAGACAGGTAAAGACAGACGCCTCCGGCAGCGGTGACTCCAAGCAGATCATCATTCCTCAGGAGTGCCAATTTCAGTCACCCAAAAATGCCACAACAGCATCCAAATACACAGAGAGAAACTGCAAACAGCAAGAAGAGAAAACAAAAGGGCGCACAGACAGAGACAGAGGAAGATAACAGCAGCAGAATCGGCAGCATCGGCTGCGTCTCTGCGCGCAGCTCACGCAAAAAGGCAAATCAATTACAATTATGAAAACATGTAAGACTAGTGTTCGCTAACATTGCACGACTAGCTGATACCTTGTATCTTGTACAGACCGCGCCCCTCATCTATATCATATGAATTTGATCCAGGGAAATTATATAAATTCTATTATTCTAATTAAATAGTGTAGATATATCTCGATAACTGTTAAAATAATACACATTGGTAGACTGTTATTCCATTAATTATTACTTTAATGTCTTTTTTAATTTCTTCAGGTAAATTCTTAAGAAATCGTTAAAAATTGATGATTTAAATTTTTGATAGTCAGACCCATCTTATAGAATATTACAGCCAACTCTAAAAACTTTGCAATCAAATGTATTTGTAAGTTCAGTAATGTCACCCAATTTCATAAGAAATGAGACGGATTTCGACATCAACTTATAAGGATAAGTCGGAACAATGTAATATAAATCCAGAATAAATCGACCAGTTTTAAACTCAAATAAACGCGCCGCTTATAGGCTCTTTGCTACCCCCTTTAAGTCATCTTATGTTTACAGGGTATAACAATAATAATAATAATAATTCCTTCATATCAATGGGCAAATATTCCTAGTAAGTTTAATAAAACAACATGTCTGCCCACAACAGAGGTGAAGGGGTGTGAGTAGGGGGATCGGGAATCTTGTGAGCGATTACTGTACAATTTTTACAAGATAAATTATGGATTTAATGGCCCCCAAGCGGCTAGCAATGCGATCGCTCGGTAACGCGGTGGTCGAGAGGGCATAAACCCAGGAAAACAATTGAAATGAATGAGAGAAAGATAAAATAATAATATTTGTATTGTAATATGCGATCAGATCGAACATATTTGCGTAAAGTGAAGTAACTATGGATAGCATTATAATATATCATTTTCTAGTCATTGCAAACCTGATATTAGAGCTGTTTTGTAGTGTTATAGTAATGAAATTTAATATAACTCGTTTCGATAAAGTTCATTATAATCCCCGTATTTGCTTACGTATTACTAGACCCGTTCCTGTATTTGATTTCAAAATTAATTTCACTGAATTATGTGCGTAAAGAAAAAGAGTGTTATTTTTGAAACAGTGAGAAATTTTTTGTGAGTGATTCACAAATTGATTCAGAAATTGATTCAGAAAGTGAAAATGTGTGGGAGAACAGTAATAAAATCAGATGAGGATTGTATTTGGGATTTCCCAATCCCGTTCCCGTTCCCGTTTCCGTTTGAATATGGAGCACTTATTACATTGAATACCCATTCAAACTGCAATTATATTGTATTCGAATTCGTATTCGTATTCGTATTTGCATTCGCATTCACTTGATTAAACTCATGCGCTATTCATATTGTATTCGCTTTGCTAATTCAATTTGCACATTAAGCGCCTTTAGCCGATAAATATATTTAGACATTCGAATAATGTTTAAGCCACGTTTAGACACACACACACACACACTCACACACAATTACACGGATGGGTCAAGTCAAGCGCAACAATTTGCACGGGTTTTTTATGTGGTTTTTTTAACTTATTATATTATTTTCTTTATTCACACGAGAACAACAAAAATAAAAACAGGCATTAGAAACCGCAATTACAACTGTGATGACTGATAAAAATGTTGTTCTCATTTCAGTTTCAAAGCAAATAATTAAAAAAAAAAAAACAACAACAACAACAAGAATCAAAAAAATAGTTGCTAACAACAATGCAGCAGCATAATAGCTTTTTGGGCCCGCTCGTCAGTCAAATGGAAAAGCATTTAAAGCAACAACAAAAATTGGTTATTATGTATGTATGTATAATACTATATTAAACAATAACATTAACATTAACAATAACAACAAGTTGTTGGCGGTCGAGGGTCGCCGTTCTCGTTTTAACTTTGCATGAATTTAATTTAGTTAAGTTTTCTTGATGTGTTGTTGCTGTTGTTGTTATTTGATTTACTATTTTTATTTTTCTGCATACTTTATTTAACATAAGATGTGAATGCACTTACGCGAAATACTCGTTTCGAAACTGGAGTTAACACAGAAATAAAAATTCAGTCAGCTTGGAATGTTAACAGAGTGCACACATATAAATACACAAAATAAACACAACACACAAAAAAAAACAAAATGCTTATTTTTTGTTATAGTTGTTGTTGTTGTTGTACGAAGTTAGCGTTGGCGTCGACGTCACAACGGCTATAATCCAAACACTAGCACGTTTCGTTCAAAACTGTCGTCTGTGTGGGCCAAGTGCGCGACTTTAAATGACAATAACGTTTATATTTTCGCCGCTGTTGCGCTCCCTCGCGCGCTCAGTGCGTAACGGCTGCGCTCCCATATGCTCGCACTCACACACAGACACAGGCTGGCTGCTGCGATCACATCGTCTCTTACTCTGTTACAGCTACTGTTAAGGCATGCGTATGCGTGTGTGTGTGGGTGTGAGTATTGGGTGCAGCAGGTGCGCTGTTAATTAACAGCGTGTGTGCAGGCGCTTTAAGCGTCAAAGTGTTAAATGCAAAAATGCATTTAGCTTTGTATGTCAAATGGTGTAAATGCACATTTTAGTTAAAAACGTTATCTAACAATAAATTCAAAATTAATTTAATAATTCAAATGCATAAAGTTGGAAAAAAAAAAACGCTTTTCTTTAAAATATTCCATATGTACAACCAGGGCTGTCGAAGTTGTACCGAAATGTAATGTACACTGATGGTACCTGTTAATTACAACAGAAATGTTAAATTCAAAATAATGAAGCTGTACTCACCGTTTAGGAGTTCGTGGAGTGCTGCAGTTGAATGTGGCGGGTGAGATCGATGGATCGAAAGAACTGTGTGTTGCAGAAACTGCAGATGTGTTTGATGTGATTCCTCTCGGACAACATGTGCTCTGTTAGATGACAGATTTGGGCAAATGATTTACCACACTCTGGACAGACATGTTCCCGCTCCCGGTGCTGACTCCTCACATGCTTTCGCAGATGATCGGCGGTGGTAAAGTCCGCCTTGCACACCGCACAGATGTGGGCTCTTAGGAGCACATGTTGTCGCTGGAGATGAGCCCGAATGGACTCACGGTTCTTGTGCGATTTGTCGCAGAAGATGCAGTCGAGGGGATTGCGCTGATGCGATTGCTCAATGTGATTGAGGAGACTGATGCTGCCGGTGAAGCCGTTAGCACAAATGGGACACACATAGGTGCTGGCTTTGGGCTTCGGATCGGCAATGCACTCTTCTTTGGCCAGATCCATTGGCCAGCCGAACGTCAGATCATCGTCCCAGTCGAGCATCGGCAGAAACTCATCAATGTTCTCCTCGAGCATCTCCAGATCCTCCGTCTCATCCACAACACTCGCACACACATCGCTCTCCAGCTGATGCTCGCTTTCCGCATGCGCCAGCAGTCCGCTCATCGAGCTGAACGCCTTGGCATCGTTGCAGTTGTCCGCACACATGGCACAGTAGAAGAGCGAGTGTTCGCCGTGCCACGACACGACGTGCTTGTACAGAAATACCGGTGAACTATACCGCTTGCCCGCTGTACCGCATTGCAGGCACATGTAGCGTCCGTCGGCGTGTTTCCGCTGCATGTGCCGCTGGCGCAGCTCCTCATCCCCGTACAGGGTAAGGCAGTATCTGCACAGGTGCAGCCGGGCGATGCGAGCATCGCACAGCTGTTCGTGTGCCTTGCAGGTAACGAAGCGCGGAAAGGCCAACAAACACGACCGGCAATAGAAGCGTCGGTCGGATTGCCGTCTCTTCGAGTTACCATTGCAGACGAGGGCTGCCAGTGCACCTTTGTTACTGTCCGCATGCAGCTTGGGTAATATACACCTTGATTCCATGGTATTATCAATTGTTATTTGCGTTTATTAACAACATTCTCCAAATTTACAACTTTTTTGCTTTGTTGACATTGTATATCGATTTTTAAAAACGGTGACGGCTGACGACTATTTTAATTTATCGATATCCAAATGCGACATGAATATTAAAACAAGTTGGCAGCACCACTGCTATATTTGTCAGGCACTGTTGCCAAATTAGCTATTTTACAGCTAGTTTTGAATAATATCAGCGTTCGATTGCTAGAAATGTTTCAAAATTTCTATTGCCCGGAAATTTGGTTACTTTATATATATATTTAACTTTTTTTTTTTCAAAATTAAATGAAAAGCATTGATGTTAAAAAATTGGCTTTTTTGTCACCTATTTTGCATCGCCATTTCAACTATTTTTGCTTTCCCATCGGAAACATATATTTATTCTCTATAAAGTTGACAGCACTAGTACAGACAGCAATTGTAGATTGTTTCCGTAAATAGAAAACGTCAACAAACTTGAAGATATTTTTCTCGTAATTTTTAATGCCGAAACTCAAAAGAATAAATTAGTCGAATTTATATATATATTTGAAAATTAAATCAATTAGCCATAATTATGAAACCGATAAAGCGATGGTAATTACCATAACCATTATAATCGATATGCAATAAAATTGTGACTGACATCACTAGTGCTTATTGGCAGCACTTGCATTAATGTTATCGTGCAAATTATCGATAGACATTGGATGCACCCATAATTCGCACATCCCTACACTGTTGCATTTGCATAGCCAAAAAAAAAGAAGAAAAAATGCCAACCTAAATAAGTTGGCTTAGCGTTTTTATATTTCGATTTCGATAAAGACGAATACATTTTGTGATTCTGCTCCGATACCAGCCCAGCCCCCCCGTCCTATAGAGCAAAGAAAACGACGATTCGATTCGATTCAACTCGACTCGACTCGAAAGATGAGCGACGCATGCGAACGGGAGCAGCGCAGCGAAAAGTGCGCCTCGCCGAAAAGTGCATCAACCACGGCGTCGATGACGTTGGCGTCAACAGCCTTGGAATCGACAGCAGGACACCAACAACAACAGCAGCATCATCAGCAACAACAACAGCAGCAACAACAACAACAGAGGCAGGAGGAGCTATCAATGGCAAGCGACAGTGCAGCAACATCAACAGGGCCAGCTGCTGCTGGACGGCAACAGCAACAACAACAGCAGCAGCAGCATCAAACGCAGCAACCGCAACAACAACAACAATTGCTGCATTTTAATGATAGTGACATGCGTGAGCTGCGCGAGATTAAGCAATTGCTGTGGGGCGACAGTGTGCGCGAAGATGTATTCAGGCGTTGGTCTCAAGGTAAGTGCTGCTTAAATGTCCATCTCGAATACTTGGATGCCACCGCCAACACCAACAACACCACCCAAAAGCATTCAGTCAGCGGTCAAGCGAGAGCGCGCGCTTTTCACTGTCATGCTGTGTGTGTGTGTATGTGTGTGTGTGTGTGTGTATGCAGTAGAATACAGTCAGCACAACATTTATTCGTACTCTCAAATTTTTGATCCTTTAATGGCAATTGTAAGTTCAAGTTTTCATTGCAAATCTTATATATCTGTTTGCAGACACTTAATTTTTATCCATTTCAACATTGTAATTTTACATATTTTAATTTGTTTTGTTTTTAAAATATGTTGATACAATTGATTAATTTAAAATTTAGCTGTACTTAATACACATAATAAACAATAATTTAAGAGTGTATAAATATATATTGTACTGAGTGTCATGTATTTTTACAGGCTTTGAGTTTAGTGATGTGGAGCCCTCGGCTTTGGTGCAAAAACAGGGAGGTCCTTGTGCTGTGATAGCGCCGGTGCAGGCGTACTTGCTTAAGATAATTATCATGGACATGCCAGGCATACAATTAACAAAGGTAAGATGACAATAATAATGAGATGAAAACAAGAATGCATCCTAATTTAAATTTGAATTTGTCTTTGCAGCTGCCCAGTGATAAATGCCAGAGTCTGCTAATTGAGGCACTGTGCAACATATTGAAGAACTGCCGTGCGCTTCGCTATAAAATTGTCACACTGCAACGTCGATCAACCAAAGAGCGTCGCCTGACGCCACCTTCAACCATCGATGATGCATCGGAGGCGGAAGCAGAGGCGGATGCATCAGAGGAGTTGGCAATTGGAATTGATGCAGCTGCCACTGTTGATGTGGCAACAAGCGCAACTGGAACAGCTGCTGCTTCTACTGGCAATGATGCAACGCTGCTAACACGCTTGAATCTGGAGCTAACGCCAGAGCAATTTCATGATCGCCTGCATACGCTGCACTTTGATCATATCGCCGAGGTGACACGTTACTATATGGATAACTATAGTCAGCTATCGCATACGTATGGTGTGCTGTTGTTCATGTATTCGGTATTTCTAACCAAGGGCATAGAACAGGTGACATCTGATATATCGGATACATCGGAGCCGCTAATACATAGCACATATGGTTATGGGGCACAGTCGCTGATCAATTTGATGCTAACGGGACGCGCGGTGGCACATGTCTGGGACAATGAGCAGGATGTGGGCGGCTTAAAGCTGCGGGGCATTTGTGAGCAGAGCGATATTGGATTTATAACACTTATGGAACAGATGCGCTACTGCACCGTCGGATCCTTCTTTAAGAATCCACGCTATCCGGTCTGGGTAATGGGCTCCGATACGCATTTAACTGGTGTGTGCTCCAATCATACTCATACATATCTCCATATATCCTTAGTTATGAATTGTTGTTATTAAAATTGTTGCCTTATACTCTTGCAGTTTTGTTTAGCAACGAAAAGAGGCTCGTCTCGCCAGAGACACCATCGGAGACAGGACGTCGCATCTTCAAGTCATACGATCCGGAGGGAAACAATTTCATATCAAGCACTCTGCTGCGGGATGTGTTGGCCGCATTGAATCTGGTCAGCGAGCCGGCATAGTAAGTTTAGTGCACATCCTCAGCTGCTCTCACGCATCTGCTAATTCCAATCTTCTGACACCTAAAACATAAAAAACAGTGTCAGTCTTATGCAGAAGCGTTTGGATCCAGAGAATCTCGGCATTATACTCTTGAATGCTTTTATGGATGAATTCTTTCCCCTGGAGCGACGCTCAACGCCGGACACATTTGAGCTGATGCATTACAATGGCATACCCGGCTCCAATGACAACAACAAGGTGAGTAAAAGACTTGATACCCATTCAGAGTCCTATGTTGAATATTCAACGGATCTTTTCCATGACAGTTATTTGAAGTAGTGAGCGAATTATGACGATATTAAGTTCTGTGAGATTGATTAAAATATATTAATTATAGTGTGATTTTCGAGCGATCGTTCCTATGACAACTATAAATTAAAGTAGTCCGATTTGAGCCAAATTTGTTGAGAATCTATAAGACAATAACAAATACACAATCTGCGACTTTGGTTGAGATATCTCAAGAAACAACAAGCATGTTCAAACTAAAAATCGTGGCTATGAAAGCAATATAATATAGGGACTCACTATTAATGAGCTGATAAAAACTTAATTTAGACAGTATGTTAAAGACAATAAAAGATTTATCTTCTATGAGATTGATTGAGATATCTCGAAATACAAAAAAAAGTGTTTATACTACAGTTTGATTTTCGACCAATATTTACTATGGCAACTATATAATATAGTGGACCGATCCCAGCAATTGCGACATACAAAGTTTCAAGATAGCTTAAAAACTATGGAATTATATGCATCGAAAAAGTTGAACAAATATATATATTAACTAAGCTTGTTACTGATCAAGAATATATACACTTTATGTACTTTTCTAGACAAAATTATAATACTCTGCAAGGGTAGCAAGATATCCTCGCAAGCTTCCATTGAGAGACTTTTGATTAATTTTTTGCTTATTGTTTTGGCAGGTGCGTTACTATTTGGGCTCGGCCATATTACTGGAGGGTGATCTCAAGTCAATATGCACGTCAAATCCCATGGTCACCTGTCTTCAGACCAAGTGGCCCAACATTGAGATCAATTGGCATGATGCACATATGCCATCGTTGAATTGACGTCCTCATCAAAGCAGCAATTGAAATTCAGCAATGGAAAACAATAACAACCACAAAAACAAGAACAACTCTTGGCAATACCAGCATGTCATGAACACATCATTATTTCAAACACCTTTCAGTTGTTTATTAATAATTTATTGAAAAACGTTTCAAAAACAACCAAAAAAAATGCAAACAAGAAGAAAAGAAAAAAAATGAAACAAACAAACAAAAAAAAAAAAGCAACTAACACAACTTACACACACACACACCCATGTGCATAAAATGGTTATGCAGATATTTAATTTTGCAACAATAAGAATTTGAAAACCCTAAAAAAATATGCTTAACGTAAACAGATATTGAAGAAATTGTAATTATTGTTTGCCATTGTAATTATAAGCGCCAGGAAATTATTATAAATATTAATCCAATAAGACAGAAAAAGTAAAATTAAATAATTGCAAAATTAAAAAAAAAATAAACAAGAAACAAGGCAGCACACAAACACACACACACTCACATACACATGCATACATGTTCAGAACAGAAAATTTTTGTTTATGGCCTTTTAACAAATTAATTGTAGTGTTTAAAACAATTTAATAAAATTAAAAAAATAAAAATAACAAAAATAACAACTTAATGCGTTAACAATAACAAAATGCAATATGAAAAGTGAAAATTGAAAAGGAAAAGGATAGCCGCATTTAGAGCGAGCTAGCGTAAGAAAGAGACAGAACGATAGATAAGTAAGGCAACAATGCACTTAAACCAGAGAAATAAATAATAAAACGTTGTAATCCAAGCAAATAACTAACTTTTGTCCATTTTTTTTTAAATACTTGTGCTACAACTACATTTATTTTCGACTTTAAACTGTTCTTCTAAACTAACATCAATTTTTGTTTTTTCTTGTATTATCAACTCTTTCGAAACCAAATTTGATACTCAGCTGATATATTACGTACTTATTTATTGATACTTGAAAAAATGTCTTAAAATTCTTACATTCAACTCAACTTAAATTTTATTTTGTTAATGACCGAAATCAATTTTGTTCGGCCTTTCTTAAGCTTCCTTAATTTTTTCACATTTAAATTTATGTTTTCTGAAAACATATCTGGCAAATGTATTGACTCCCACTTAAAAATATGTTGAATTTTTGAATAAATAAACTGTAATTTTCCGAATTTCAATGATGTCTGATCTCATACATCTAAAGAATGCTGGGCAAAAATGCTTTATCCCAAATGTGTCGAATTTAAAACCAAAAACGAACTATGCATTTCAGAACAATATCTGAATGTGAACAAGCCGATAATGCTAGGAAATGGAGAAATCATTCAAATCGGAATGGAGATTCTTCTGTAGTCTTATTTAATACGTAATTGATTAAGCAAATTCGTTTTTCTTGCGAACACGAATTTCATCATTTTAGTTTATTTATATTGTAGTTATTTTGTTTTTGTTTTTATCATGTTAATAACGAAGCCTTCCAAAACTAGCGGGTGACAAAAGAAGCCACAGTGCGTCCTTCCCATCCCCATTGTCCTGCCGATTTTCGATCTTCCATCCAATCCAATCCAATCTACTTCTCCTCACACCATTCGTTCTCCTTGCGCACCTGCTCCTCCTCGGCGGGAGTAAAGTCCTTCTTGATGTTGAATGTCTTGCGTATGTCCTCTGGAGTCTTGCCCTTGATCATATTGGCGACAGTCTTGCAGGTTAATTCCAGCAAGCCCTTAATATCCAAATAGTTGGCGGCCAATATTAGTTCAAAGAGTGTGCCCTGATCGACTTTAAGAAAATCGGCATCCCAGGATGTGATGTCATCGGTACGCTTCTCCTTGCTCTCATCATCTTCGGTTGGCTGTGGATCATCCTTGTGATAATTGGCCCAGGTCAAGACCTTGCGCAAAATTGTCGAGTTCACATTGGGCAATGGCACAATGGCGTTCTCATCCTCCTCCATGCCGCAATCCTCCAACATGGTGCGAATTGTTCCAGAGCACTTGGCAATTTGTATATCGGTATCAAAAATCTCCTCATCCGAGGACTGCAATTTGATGGTCGGCATATTGATCTGAAAAAAAGATACAATCTTAATTGGGGAAAACACAAAGAGCATGGCGGTTGTCTGTAAAGTGTGTGTTTGTGTGTGTGTGTTTATATGTATGGTATGTACATACACAAAAGCATTTCATATATACATATGTACATACATACATATCTAATTAATACAATGTGTACTATTTTCATGATTTCCTGCACTCCAGTGAATCCATACGTACATACATACATACATACATACATATGTACGTATGTATTCAATTTTGGACATGGCGTCTCATGTTCAATTTTTGCCTCAAACACGCACTTATAATGCACACTTACTTACCACAATTTAAATTAACTTGAAAGGCTGACAATAATTTGCAGAAACGTGGTTGTTTGGTTTCCTGCGTCTTTGCCCTGATGAATCACGCAATAAACTTGACTACGAATTATAAATTAATTTTTACTCTGTAGCGAAAAATACAAGACCGAAATTACGTTGCGTTGTGCGATAAATATGTAGTATATGCAAGAGTAATCGATAAGTCAAATATCAGCAATTTCGTTAGAAATGTAAAGATAGATAAACGAAATGGCTGCTGTATGCAAACAAAAGTTATCAAACCTTTAAGCTTCACAGATGAGCGAAAAATAAAACGAGCTAGTTTCTTTAATAATTAATAATTAATTTTTCAGATTGTTTGATAATAATCACAAGCGATTTGGTATTTTAGCAACCCTGATATCGATAGCTAGCACCCATTAAAAGTTTTCAAACCGCGCGCAGTTTAAATTTTTATGGATTTTCTTTTTTTTCCCAAAAAATCGACAATATTATCTAGTCTTGCCCATTCGTTTTTGTTGAGACACGACTATTAAATCAAACTGGCAGCACTGCTACTACATTTGTAAATCAGCTGTGTTGATGATAATAAACTGGCTAATTTCTTAGCTATTTTGCATCACTATTTCAGCTATTTTTCTGATGCTTTCCAGCCAAAATCAGATATTTTTTCCCTTAAAAAGTTGGCAGCACTGCAATACTGTTTTGTTGCTCTGTTTTTGTCAACACTGCGCTGTCCCTTGTCCTCGCTGATCGAATAGTTTTTTTTTGTATTAAATCGGAATTTCACTGCGTACGCATTTGCTGGCAATGCGGTAATAGTTGATGCGATTCCATAATATAAATGTACACATAAGTATATGAAAACAACAAGAAGAAAACAAAAATAAAGAAAATTGTGCGGGCGTTTGTGAACATTTTCTTTTTGCATTTGCATAAATTATTTCTAGCCGTTGCTTAAAGTTTATTTTTTAAAATTGAACTTAGGCCGACAACGACGGCGACAATTAAGTGCAAAGGCAAAAGCAAAAGCAAATCAAAATCAACAGGTAAATACCAACAATATGATGATACATGTATACAAATGTACAATTGTATATATGTACATATGTATTTATATGTACATATATGTGTGTTGTATTTATGTTTGTGAGCAGTTATCTACTTGACATACAAATATATATTTATATGTGCATACATATGTACATGTAGACATATATATATTATATATATATGTAAATGTGTGTTTGTCAGACATCACAGTTATTAAAAATGTCTGTCTGCACGAAAAAAAAAAATAAAACAACAACAACGGCAGCGCAAAGCCGGCAGTGACAGCAACAATCACAGCAACAACAACAGTGAACAGTGACTGCAAGCAATTTAATTGCGCTTCAAAATTAAAACGCTGTGGGCAAGGTGTAAAATGAAATGGCAATAGGGCAATAGAATCTGACCTCCTTCTTCCCCCTTCCCTGGCCAATCCAATTGCTAATCACATTTTCCAGCCCGGCTTCACTATTTGCGTATCCCCACCTCTTCCTCTCTCTCACTCTCTTTCGCTCGCTCTCTTAACGCCGTACGAAGGTCAGATGTTTGTGTATGGGGAGTTGACCCTGCACTTGGCACTAAATTATTGATTTGCTCAACGAGCAGAACGGCAACAACAATAACAACCACAACCACAACAGCTTTAATAATAATAGCAACAGCAACAGAAGCAGCACTAATATTAACAGCAACAAAAAACAGCTGTCAAATATCAACATTTGCTATACCCTGTTTTAACAGGCTTTCACACAGTGACTGCCAGCAGTAAACGAACGAACAGCTGTAAAATAATTGTACCTTGAAAGATGCCTGCAATTAAATATTTAAATTGCCTGTTATTCATTAAAAATGTATATTGGATAACTGCTATGTTTACAGCAATTAATTGCAATTGCATTGCTGATAGTGTTGCCCCCTTACAGGACATACGCATAGTTGTTCAACCCAGTGCTGCCATTTAAGCTATTTTATAGCTAGACTTAGCTATTTTGTAATTGCTAAAGTTTGAAAGCCTTTTTAATTTATTTACTATATTAAAAATATTTATATTAAGGAGTTCTGATTATGTTACTGATAAATAATTGGTTTTTTTAATTTTTTTGTTTTTTTGACAAACGTGTAATTTAAGATCTTGCAATAACGACAACACAAGTGCAACCCCCAAACCCTTAATTTAAGTTATTTGGTCGATTTGTGTTGTTGTTATATTTGTTGCTTCTGTTGCTTCTTCATTTAACGCATGCTATATGGATGAGGTCATTGCGTAGTCGACCTGGCAAATTTGCATGCCAATGCCACTTCCAGGTTACAGGTTCTATTCTTGGCTCTGTCGAGACAGCTTTCAATAGTACTCCACACACATACACATATATGCATATGTATAGGTAATATGCATATATAGTCTCTCAGTTGTATTTCACTCTTTGTCGTTTTTTCTCTCTCTTCGTATTCATTGTTTTATTTTCGTTTACATGGCTATTCCAACATTGATACAGGCGATAAGGTTTATCATAGAATTTACGCGCACTTAAGTAATTACACGGTCACAGTGAGAGTCAAATGTACCCGCATACATCTGAAAAATGATAACTCAATTCTTATCAAACCATGGCCATGGTTTTCTCTCATTCTCTCTCTTTCTTTCTTGCTCTTTTGAAACCATTTTCTGGCTTATCCCATCCATCAATCAGGCTGAAAACAAACTGCTCAGCTGGCGTCACATGACCTCATTGCTCTGACGTATCCCAAACATCAAGTGGTAGCCACTTCAATTCCTACTCTATATACTCCATACCGATATCGTTATACATATATGTAGATACATAGATCTAACTCAAAACGTGCTGCCTTATCTCGGTATGCCCATTGAACTGGTCCTTTTTCTATAACAATTATGATAATGGACACAGTTGATAAACACGTATATCTAACCAAGATATAGATGCATATAACTGACTATATGTTAGGCAAGTCAATACTTCTGTAATAACTCTAAGAAGTTAAACAATGTTTTTAAAATTGAACTGAATAACCAAACACTAAACTTGCCGATGAGTATGAACAGTGCTGTAATAAAATTTTTAAGTTTAATCTTGGATTTTTTTAGCTGAATAACAAATCAGTTTTCAGGAATGAATTTGCTCGAATTAAGAAAGAATGGATAGATAAAACTATAACGAAGACGCTTTCAGAATCTAGATAGCTTTTCGATTAGAAATTTGAAAATTGTCTCAAATCCAGTAAGTTCTCCAATAAGTAAAAAAATTACGATGAGAAATCATTTTGATAAGTCAGTCAGACTATCTGGGATTAGATTACAAAACATACATACTTATTTTTATATCGCATTTATGGACATGTGCATCAGCAACTAAAAATAACTATTTCGAAATTGGATGTGCCACGTGACGCATTTGGCAACTGATAAAACCAGGTTATAATCTTGATGCATTTGCTCTGAAATCTAGATGCTAAATGTATGTATATAGTAATGATACGTTATCAAATATTCGACATGTACTTGTATCAAGACATACGATATGATTGAACAACACAAGGCCATACGACACGCCCACAAGAGATTGATATATACATAGTATATATATATACCAATATTCATATATATATGTCTGTATAGTGCATATCGATATGGTCTATTCGATTAGTTAAGTTAATTGATTGACTGTGACTTGACGGAAACATCAGACGATATAAATTCCATTGCTTGTCTTGGCTTATCACATGAAAAATTCAACCTCGTTATCAGTATCTGTCGTAAATTTAGAGTCGAGCTAAGGCATCAAGTACACGTACTATAGTTTACCCTAAACAACCTTGTCTTGCCTCGAACTTTCGTTGAAAATCGGGCTATTTGCGATAACTTTTAATTGGCGCTTTCAATAGCAGCTGTCGCGTGAATTTTCTGGATTGTATAAATGTCAATTAAAATCATATTTGTGTATATATTAAGCCGTATAAGTTCTAGAAGCATTAGTATAATCTCGTGGCAATAAAGAAATGCTTTATGACCAACTCTTTAGAGTCTGACAAAGGCACTTGTTAATTGTTTGGAACAATTGTTCATTTTCCTATGTGTATGCTTTACTTGAAAACTTTATTTCAACTAACGTGCAAATAAAATATTTGATATTTTAAGTCTAGAAAACCGAAAATTAAATTTTAATCGAAAAATAAAAGTTGATGTTATTGTTTTGCAAGGTTGTTAAAAAAGACTTTATAAGAAAATGCATTCGGTATTAAACTTAAGTCGTTCAAGAGCTCTTGAGTGTTGTGTACACAATTCTTATAGTAATTAAACTTTAAACTTACTAAATTAAACATTATTCTTAACAATAAGTTTCTTATCAAAACAGTTTGAAATATAACTTACATATAATTTTAATTTAACAAAAGTTTCGAACAAAATTAGTCAAGTAATATAGCAATTAATTCAAGATTGTTGATATATTTATTTTAATTTTATATGATAAAAGAGCATCTCAGTAAGCTTACACAAGGTGTGTACCTTAATAAGCATACCTAACTGAGATATTTAGTAGTTTTCCTTTTACTACAAATTTGACTCAATTCATTTAAATTGATAATGTTGCTATCTTTGTTGAGCAACGGTTAAAACGATAATGGAATTGAGTTGTTATTGAAATGAATCAATTTGTTAGCTGTAAGTAATTGATTAGAGAAAAAGACTTACTAGACTGGTGCTGACTAAAGCACTTATTTTAATTGTCAACAATTCAGTAAAGACATGCAACTGTTATGTGAAATACCTCAAGTTGTGACCGTGTAGGGTCATCAATTATTGTTGTTTATAAAATATTTAAAAAGAGGCAATTAGTTAGCAAATCGATACTTAATGCAATTGTCAAGCTCAGAGCTCAGAGGAAGGAAAAAAAGGGAAGGGGGGAAGTGTCATCAAGAAGGATTGTTAACACGACAAGCGAAGTCGTTTTGAGACTGAATATTTAAAGAGAGAAATGCGCAAAGTTGACACGAAGCACAATTTGACTTTGATATTGACAACGACATGCACGCACCTTCAATGTCTCAAATGGCTAATCAAACATGGCCAAGAGCAGGCACTGGAGCAGAAAGGGGAGCGGAAATGGAAATGGAAAAGGGGGTTAATGCATGCTGCATTTAAAAGGTGTCGATTTCAATTGCAAACAGGAGAGCTGCTCCTTCCTGTATTGTTGTTGTTGCTGTTTCTTGTCCTGGTCACGCAAGCATCACGTTGAAGCATTTAATTGATTTCAGTTTCAGTTTCATTTCATTTTTCATTTGAAAACATTTTTCATGCTCGTTTTTTTTATTATTGTTTTTATTGTTTTTGCCGTTTTTATCGTTTTTTCTGCTCTCGTTTCAGGCAGTTAAAAGCCATCGCTGAAAGCTAACTGAACTGCACTGAACTGAACGGCCCTGGGTAAGAGCCGTCCATACATTTCCATACACACGCCGGCGTCGAGAAGAACAGTCGCCATCACGACGTCGCCGCCGCAAGCGCCAATTTTGTTAGCCGAGCACTTGGAGGACGCCAGCGCTGACGATCGCGGGCGTGTCTACAAGCTGAGGAAGAAGAAGAAATACTTGAACGCAGCGCATATAACATAAGGTAGCTCAGCTCCAGCTCCAGCAACTCCAACACCAAAACGAAGACCAAGACGAAGACAAAGACTACACAGCATGCCCGTGCAGTCGCCCATTGAGATAAGCAATCGTGCCATCGAGCATATCGACGATGTTGATCCCCTCGAATATCATGGGCATTGGGAGCCCGTTGGTGTTGCCCGTGTCCAAAACACTGGCACCTCCGCCATGGTCACCTTTAGCAAACGTAAACAACAGCCGTATATTATTGGTGGTGGACTCGAAGCGAATAAATATGTGTTTGAGCAACTGCATTTCCATTGGTCCGACTCGGATGAGTCTGGTTGTGAGCACACGCTGGAGGGCATGAAGTATTCTATGGAGGCGCATGCGGTCCACTATAATGCCAAGTATAAGGACTTTGCCGAGGCCAAAAATAAACCAGATGGACTTGCGGTCGTCGCATTCTTTATACAAGCCTGCGGCGACAAGGACTGTCCCGAGTTCAAAAAGATCACCGAAGGCATACGCATTGTCCAAAAGATACACACGAGTGCGTCCCTCGATTCGGGTAAGTTTATGCTACTAAAATACAAGGCTCAAGTCGAGTTTGCTCGACTTTAGTTAAACTCTGTATTCATTATGCAAATTTTGATAAAAATCAATCTGTTTTTCAAATAACTTTTGAGTTAATTATCCGATTGTGCTTTTCAATTGCAATTGTAATTATTTTTTGTTATGCCCTTTACTTGTAGAGCAAGGTTATATTGTGGAGGTAGGAGGTATTTATATTCTGGATCAGTTTCTATATGACCACCTGCTCATAGATTTCTCTTATTATTTTTTTTTTTTTTTGTATTTTTATCTTTTAACCTACTAAATCACATCAAAATCGGATAAATATAACGCTATTTATGGCTGTTTTAAGTATTACACAAAAGCAAGCGCCAAAAAGTATGCTTTATTTTGTACAGTTGAATCCATTGATAATAATGTGGATATTGGTAGCAATTTAAGTAAATTTTTAGTATATACAAACAAAAATTGTATGGGGTCTGTTATGTCTTCTCTTTAAATGTTGCAACCCCCCTTAGAACCCATTTTAATTGTTATTCTTTCATAGATTGCCTGTCTTGGATCGGTCTGCAGGAGTTGAGCAAACATTATTATACATACAAAGGTTCGCTGACAACGGCGCCGTACTTTGAAAGTGTCACGTGGATAATATACAGGACGCCCATCTACGTTTCTCGTGGCCAGGTAAGTCGGATAAATCCACAATTGAAATATCGAATGAAATTAATGTCTGTATTACCATTTCAGGTCAGCGTGTTTCGTAATCTGCAATCGTGCCCCAAAGATGAGTCCAAGAAAATAGTTAACAATTACCGGGAGATTCAGCATCCACACAAGGATCCGGAAATCTTTTTCGCCCGCAATACAAATACAAAGTCCAAATTATGATGTGCTTGCTAATTTCGATGCATCGTCTACCAAAAAAAAAAAAGAAGTGAAAAGAAAAAACCTAATCCTCACCAAACTCACTCACTGCTTAAAATGTAAAAAAGGAATTCAATGCTAGGATTCTTGGTTATCAGTTTGTTTTATTATTTTTTTTCTATTATTATTACCGTAATCTTTAATCTATTGTCAAGTGTAAATCCTATAATTCTATGGTTGTTGATAAGCTTTTGTTAAATTGCCTCATGTACATATAGCTCTATATACATAATATATATATATTCTTATATATAAACAATATAGTATGTACGTAATTGATATGGTAGCAATAATATCATATTAGAGTCGGAACACACGGTTGCCTTGCATATTAAATAATTCTTTCCGGAAATATTTAATACATATTAAATTTACAATCATAAACACAAACCACACTTGAAATATGTATAAACATTAAAATTAGGTAAAAACATTTTTGTATGCAAAACTGAATATCAAAATTATTAATAATTATATATATGTATCTGTATATGTGTATGCACATATATACATATATTACATAGCGTGCGTATATCAGCTATATATAAATATTTATATATAGATATAGTAGTAAAGCTATTTCTTTGTTTGCCCCTCGCATTATTATCGCTCTGCGTTGTGGTTTTTAATGAACTTCTAGCAGCAACGGCACCAGATGCTCTAGGAACCATGCTGTGGATATGGCCAGATGATCACCTTCAACACTAAGAAACTGCAGCTTTTTGCGTGCATCCATCAAGTCCAAACCGAGCTGTAGTTGAGAATTGAGAATGATATGTGCAGTGAATTTACAATATTACAATTTAATAAGTTGGCTTACATTCTTATAGACTTTGCTTTGATTGAGCGGAAGTATCTGCTGATCCTGACCAGGCTCAAAGAACTCAAACCATTGCGATTCCTTGGGCTGCACAATGGTGTCGTTGAGGAACTTGACCAAGACAAGTCTACGAAATGAACAAAATTTGCATGGAATCATCATATATGAAAAGACTGCTTACTTTTTAAGCTTGTTGAGATTCTCGGAATATCTTGTATTAATGTACAGCTCGTTGTTGATATCCGCCAGGAAGCTGCTCTTTAGTCGATAGGTGTTCTCGTGCAGCGGATCATGCCAGTAGGTGGACTGGACCAGCTCCTGCTGCACACGACTGTGTCAGAGAGAGAGAGAGAGAGAGAGAGCACACATTATGGAGTTGATATACACGTATATATATATATATATATACTGATGTTGTGGAAAGTACTCACTCCTCATAGGCAGCATAGTTGAGCAGCTTGCTGATATATTCACAGCTCTTGACTTTGAGTGTTGGACACTTGGGCAGACCAAAGATGCCTTGATGCTGTCCGCCCAGACTGATGAGTGTGCGCATTGGCGGCGTTGGGCAGCGTTGTGCGAGGGCGCGTCTGCAGGCATAACAATTCATAGATATGTAACTAAAACTAAACAAAGCAACAGCAACAGTGGGCTGACTTACAGAAATTGCCCGCCTTGGGAGAATCCAATGGCATTATAACCATTGGTCAGCTTTTCGTCCCGTGCCAGCTGCTTGCAGACATAGTCCACCTGCTTATTGGGATGTATAAAGAAACCGCTCTCATAGTCCAGCACTATATTGCCGCCTATTTCCAGGGAACGCACATAGGTGCCATTTGTATGCGCCTCGATCAGCTTCTTGATGGCTCCAAGACTGAAGGGGAAACAACAAGTGTCGCCCATGCCGTGCCACAGAACCACAGGCAGTACATTTCCACTGTCCATGACATCCTCTACATCCTCTACACTGACTTGGCCGAAGGTCATGCAGCAAAGCATTAAATAAACCGCACAGCTAAGTAATCGCATTTTGCTGTTTCTGACTTTATTGACCTCAAAGTTGTTATTAGAATCGCGCCGGTTTCTTTGTTTTCATTTTTTTTTATATATAGCGCTGCCAGCAACGCTGCCAACTTTGTGAGAAAAAAACGGTTTCTGGCTGTAAAGTATCTGAAAAATAGCTGAAATTGTGATGCAAAATTTATCTAATTTTGAATTTAATTGAATTCGGCATAATTTTTTTTAATAGTTTTAAACAGTTGTTTGTCTCACAAATTCTCAAATTTTCGAAATCTCTTCGCTTAATTTAACTGTAAAAACGGCCAGAACTAGCTATGAAATAAAACGATGACTGTTAATAACAGACTGTTAACACTTGTAGCGACTTTTGCCATTCGCCCCGAACTATTTCAGTATATTTTAGAATAATATCGGAATTGTTATCGATATTATGAAAATCGTTAAAGTATCATCACCACTGACTGTTGATGTTATGGCGGAATTTTTAAAATTGAATAGCTTCAAACTACACGTTATTATTGTCGCTAAATTAGTATGGCCCATAAATAAAACATGTTGTACGTATAAGTGTGTTTATAATTGGATAAAAAAAGAAATACAATAAAGCATGGGGTAATCCTTTAAAGACATTGTCCCTCGTGCAGCACACACCAATGGGGTATCACAGCATCCGGATGAATGCCACGGGCAATGAGGCGCTCCCGATATCGATAAAAACGTCGTTGAGCATAAGACGCTGCTGACTTGGGATTAGACCACAGACGCTCGGCAGCGGCGCCAGCTCTTGGCCAGATGCGAGGCTCTGCAAATGGGCAACAGAAGTTAGGTAGAAGTTCATCTGGGAGAGAGTGACCAGAATGCGACTTACCCAGCGAGTTCTGATCGACATACTCGCTCCACATGCACACCTCGCCGCCAAGCACCTGACCACCACCTCGGGCATTGACGGATATCACATTGTCGTAGACCTTGCGCCAGTTGTAATATTTGGTGCTACCCCAGAAACCATGATCCAAATACCAGGCATCCTTGGTGGAGATTAGCAATCGGTAGCCGCGTTGCAACAAGTCCCTATTGAGCGAATCTTGAGCACCGACCCAGGTCTGGATGATAAAGCGCTCCTTGGGCAGCAGCTGCTCAATGTGCTGAGGATCGGTTAGACGACTCGACCAAATGATCACCGGCTTTTGATCTTTCATGTTGGGGTACATGCGTCGGGTGATTTCATCCCAGGCCTCCACATTGCGCTGATGGAACTGTGACCAAAGCCGGAGAAAGCTTGCCTCGCTGAGATCGTAGCCACGGCTTTTCATCTCAGTTGTAATCTCCTCGGTGTGGTTCCAACAGGGAATGTATACCTCATCGCCGCCCATGTGTATGGTCTCCTCGGGAGCACCGAGCTCGGCGACATCCTCGAGTATCTCCTTGAGTACGCGGTACATGTGATCATTAAGGGGATTCAGTTGGCCACACGGCGGCTGGACGCAATAACTGCGCCACGGCGTGCGATTCAGGCAGACGGACATGTTGCCCAATCCCGCCGATGGTCCCCACTGCCAACCGTTGCCCGCATGCGATGGACCATCGATCTCCAGGATGATTCGTATGCCACGAAGACGTGCATACTTCACCAGGTTAAGTGCATCCGAGCGGGAATAGGTCTGGCCAGTGGAGTATGCTCCATAGCGTTGCATCTCCGGCACACGGGTGATTTCCAGCGGGAAACTGTGTGTGTCCACCACATGCCAGTGCAGCACATTCAACTTGGATGCCGCCATGGCGTCGAGAGTGCTCTGAATATACCGCAGTGGGACATAGTTGCGAGCCGTGTCCAGCAGCAGGCCGCGATGTGGATACACCGGACTGTCCCGGATGCTTGCCGCACTCACCAGGAGCAGGCCATTGGAGAGACTGCCCGTGACCAGGTTACTGAGCGTCTCAAAGGCGTTGCGTGCTCCATAAACCGTTGAGGCCTTGATCTCCACAAAGCTAGCGGTGTCCGTGGTCCGCACCACCATCTGGTAGCTCTCATCTGTGGTCCAGTCCAGCAGCAGACTGCTATCAGTGACCGTCGCCTTCACCAGCACCTCCTTGCTGCTGGACAGCGTGCAGTTCCTCGTGCACTCCTTCAACAGGTTACTCACAAACAGGCGATTCGTTTCGCGCAGAAACTGTGTCGTCACAGGATTGGGCGCCACGACATTGAAACGCACCTTCCAGGGGTCAAAGTGCACACGATCATGCGACAGGCTGCAGTCCCCGGTGGGCATTGGCCAAACTGAACCATATTTTCCACAAGACAGTCGACAATCCCGCTGACTTTCAAATTGTTGCTGTGTTCGTGTTCGGGTGCTGCCCTTTTTCGGCGGGAGTTCCCCTTCCTGCAGACAGAGATCCGTCGAGTCGCAATACCATTTGCTGAAACTAGTGCGAAAAGAATGCAAAGTGCACGTTTTGTAGTATGCAATCAAGTGTGCATTTATATTTCGAGTGCTTATATTTCTTCAAGTATCTAACGCTGCACCTCAAGAGTTTTTTTTTCAAATTTTAACTTATGCTACTCTAATTTAAATTGACTTCGATAATGAATTATCGCTAAGTGATCTGTTGCAGTCAACGTAGTGGTTCCTTTAACAGCTGATGTTAATTAAGTTCTTCATGTTCAAAACATTCGATTCAAGTCATCTGTTGACTCCTTTAAGCAGCTGCTGTTAAGGATCCGCTGCTGTTAAAGATTCGTTGCCGGCAAAGTCAACTGTTCGATTTAACATCTTAGACTTCTTTAACAGTGGCTATTACTAAACTTTACGCTAAGTCACCTGTTAGCTCCTTTAACAGCTGTTAATAGCATGTTATTTATCCTTTTTTGCACTAACCTGTTGCTCTCGCTGCTGTCGTCGGCGACTGAGCTTGCGGCTGCTGCGCAAAACAACAGCGTCAGATAACAGCAAGCAGTGTAACATTTAAACTGCATGCTGTGCGGTTATTTTAACCGTTTGGCCTGTATGCCGTTTAAAAATGTATTTGAACTGCCAATAACTGCAGTTATCGAATCAACGCAAATTGAACACAAGTTAAAAACGCAACAAAAACAGAAAAAAAAGATGTTAAAATATTTGGTGAATTCCACATGCAGTGTCAGCGACAACGACACATGCAGATGGGCGCAGTACGAAAGTCACACTGAAACTAAATTAAATACTACTAAAAATAAGACCAGCTTATCGCACGTTGACAATGTGTGCTGGCTTTGGCGTCGACGTCGGCGTTGAAGCGTTGCCGTTGCCTGGGTATCGGCAGAGCCAAAGAGCAAAATCACACACGTTGTTGTTATTGTTATTGTTGTCGTTACTGTTATGCTTGGCAGTTTGATAAAAAAGGTGTGTGTGGTGGGGAGTTGCGTATGGGCAATGGCTGCGCAGCCGCTGCAGCTTTCCTGCTGTCAAATGGGGGCGACCCGATAATAAACTGTAGCCACAATAACAGCCAACTATTGGTGTCAACCCTTTTCAAAATCAGTTCGAAGTCTATATGCTCTTTCATTTCGAAAATAACCTCAAATAACCAAACTTTTTTAATGGTCTGTTAAATATTTGTAAACATCAATAAGTAGTCTAAATTGGGTCAATCAGTTCCAAATCAGTTTAAGTCTTATGCTCATTTACTTAAGCAAACCAGTCCTATATTCTACAGACGATCGATAAAAGATTTATTAAAATTCGTGTCAACTTTTGATGTTCTCGAAAAATCAGTCTCTTTGAAGAGTTGAGACTTTTAGCTTAACTGAATAATCAATGAATAAATACAACCGTTATTTCTAAGTCGCGAATTAAGCTAGTCATTTTATTCAGTTATACAAATTGCATTTAAACTGGTTTTGTTACCTATATGTTATTACCAACAAGCAACATAAACAAAACCAAATCTTAAATGAGTTTTAAAAATTGCATAAATACACACAAAAGTCAAAGAACCACATTTTACTTTCTTTCAAAATATAAAAATTTGCATGATAAATCAATGTCATATTAAACTATAAATCGACAAATTTAATGTTTTCATTGACAAATTTAAAAATCCAATTTTAAAACTGATGTTCAGTTTGAATTAAATTTATTCATTTGCGAATTGGATTTGACAATTTATATACTAATTCTGTTTGATGGTTATTCTAATCTTTAGTATTTATGAGTGCTCATTAATTATGTATTTTAAATCTGTGATTCCAACCGCATGACAAAGCTGTTATGCCCCACTTGTTGCACATTCTTCGAAATCGATGTCGAAGTCGCAAGTCGAAAGCCTCATAAAGTCTGATAAAATATATATTCCAATTCGCATGCCAAAAAAGTCAATGGACAAAGTCGAAAAGAAATTTCTGCACTTGTATGCAAAACAGGTTGATACTCGTAGCACAAGAGAAACAGAATAACAAATTCTCGCAAATAGTGTGAAGAAAATCTTTTCCATTTTTCCCCTGACAATTGTGACGAGAATTATTGGCTATACGCGAATGTTTTGAATAAACCAATGCAGTATTCGTATTATAACGGGTTTATTGTACTCCACATGTGATTGGGTGCGATTATGGGATTCCCAATTTTTATATTAATATTAAAGTCGTATTCTCAACATGCAATTCAATCACTGAAAAAGTACCGCATAATGGAACAATTTGCTTTACTGATTAATCAGTGCATACTTAATTCTTTACATTTTTTTTTATATAACTCCCTGTACTTACAAATTTTGTGATAAGGGGTATGTTGAACTTTGAAAATGGGGCAGTATTGTTTTTGGTTTTTGAAGTAATTTGGGCAGAATTTTTTCTTTGTATATAGCTAGATTCGCAAAAAAAAATAATTTGTAATTGTAAAGCAAAAAAGTAGTTTTTAAATAAAAAATGCAAAAAAGACAATCCTAAACAGCAGTAAAACACTCAAAAATATGATGGTTCCACTGATTTTCATTAATTTAGAAAAGTTTTAAGCATTTCGAAAATTTGTAGATCCAGCTAAAATGCCAAAAATGTAGGTGCTAATTAATTTACTTACAGGGAACTTACAAGTCGAGTGCTTTTGGTTAAAGCGTTCTCAATTTTTTTTTTTTAAATATATATATATTTTTTTGTAAAACACCCGCATATTTTACACCCTCATCCATTATATAAACTCAGAAAGAATAAGTTGAGAGCAAATTAAAAAGCACAAAACTGAAATGTGAACTCATGTGTGTGTGTGTGTGTGTGTTTGCGTGTGTGTGTGAGGGCATTGTTGATTATTATTTTTATTGTATTCGGCATTTACACATCTGCATGCATGCACACAAACACACAATCACATCTATATAGAGTAGATTTTTCATTATTCTTTCTTTTTTATTATTATTATTATATGTTTTTCAATTTCATTTCAATTTCATGTGCGCTTTTGTGCGCTTTCAAATGAATTATGCGAAAGCGCCGCCTTGGCCCATTGTTGTTGCTCTGCCAGAGTTGCCGCACAACTATTTGTATTTGTGTGTGAGTGCGCTTATGAGTGGTGGTAGTGGGTGGTAATATGAGTGTGTGGTTGTGGGTGTGGGTGTGCCTTAGTATGTAAAATTATAATAATTAAAAAATGTGCTAGGCGTTGCTTTAAGAATGGTCATGGGATAAACTGGTGATGATAGCTCTTCTTACTAGACCCTGGATAATATACGTTAATTAGGAAAGGTGACTCATAACTCTCAGTTCCCAAGAAATAGACACTCATAATGCAATGCACGTCCTTTTTTTGATTTCAACAAATTTATATCGAACTTAAAGAAACTTTTTACGTTTGATTTTTGCTTCCCAAAAAATTGCTAGCTCTTCAAGGTAATTATTTAAGCAATTTACATATGAATTAATTTATGTTTTTTCATAAACACATACATACATCCAAAATGGAGATAAAAGGATTATTTCGCAAATACAAAGCAAACTCTTTATTCCTGATAAATATTATCGTTTATTATTAAACAAGTTAAGTTACTTTTTTTAAAATATTGGCTTGTGTCTTTTTTATGGTCACATTTAATCGTAAGTTCGACTCGTAACTCGTAACGAGTCGTGACACGCACGCATGTCCCATCTCTAGGCACCTAGGCACACACATGTGCGAGCTTAATGAATTTCTCAACTGTTTTTGTGCCTCTCTGGACCTCTGACAAGATGGGAGAGGGGCCAGAGAGAAGAAGATAACTACGTAGTAGGAAACTGCGACTCCTGTAATAATGCAGGACAATGCAAACTCAGCCCCATTGCCGACGCCACTGATTATGATGTTGATTACATTGCGGCCGCGCACCCTACCCTTCACCTCCCCTCCTCCTCTCCTTCTCTCCTTCCCTCCATACACCATCCTTCCATCACTCCAAGTGCCGCCCACTGGCCAGGTCCTAAATATCCGTCCGTCTGTCTGTCCGTCTGCTTGTCCGTCAGTTTGTCAGTCAACGGCTGCTTAGAACAATGCGAGATTAAAAACTGTAACAAATTACATGCAAAACGGCAAATAAATTACAAAATAAAAAGCCAAGCAGAACAAAAACAACAAAAAGCAAGCGCAAAAAGTTGGCACAAGATAGAAAAGGAAAGGGGAGCGAGGAGGTTGAGTTGAGTTCAGCGAACGGAATGCACATGTGTGTGCATACATACATACATTTGTATACATTCGAACAAAATGCGTGTGTCCATGTGTGTGTGCGTGTGTGATTTCCTTTCACACATACACACATACAGCCAAAGCATGCACATGTGTGTGTCGGTAACTTATGGTAAAGTTGATTAGCCAATGAAGTTCTAATTACTTTACAACAAAAACAAAATACAGTGGAAGGAGGTTTCGATAACTGATAAATCACAGCAGTGCTCAAAGCGAAATCGTAAGCAAATCCAGAGCAAAGGCTAGTATGCTAATCACAGTTGAGCACAAGCTAATCAAAGTCTAATTAAGTATAAGTAGCTCATCAGCCTAATAAGCACAAAGTAAGAAAGCGTAAGGCGAAAGTAATTGACTATGAGATGTTTAATTCACTTCCTTAGGTACTTAGATCAGTGATTTTCAAAGTAGCCTATAAAATATTTTTTCTTGTCACATGTGCTACGAAAAAGCATTTTACAGCCTATTTTATTCTACATTTGGACAACACTGACATAACATAAATACTTATCATTTTAAATTTCTAGCTTTAAAATTGCTTTTGTAATTTTAATTGTTTTTAGCCGACGGGCAGCTGGACAAATCCATGTCCATGTTAAAGATAACTGCATTAAAATAAAGAAACATTTAACTCTGGTGAATATTCTGTCATCGTTAATCGATCTCGTTTGTTATCGATTGCCAAAGTCGTTTATTGGCCATTTTCTTTTTACGCACAGCGTTAACAATTTTTGTTGTTGTTGCTCTTGATGCAGCCCTATGTTAGACCCCGTACTTAAAAAAAGTACAGGGGTCTATTGTATAAAATGTTAAAATGTATAAAATGTTACCAGAGACAGGCCCAATTAACTACTTTTTTAAACGAATTTGTCATTTCACTAGCCTTCAAAAAATTGTATTGAATATATTTTTAATTATAATTTAAAATTAAAAAAGTTTAACTGTTTCTTTTGGCATTGAAGAAATATAATGGAGTCTCATTTAAATTGACCTAATACTTAAATTTTTGAAAATGTAAAAAAAGGTATTGGAATAATGCTAAAAATTTAAAATTTTTTTTTACGAAAAAGTAATAATAATGCTTATAGGCATAATTGTGACTGTTGCGCACATTTCGCTTTAGACAAAGTCACTAGAACCCTTATACTTTTTTATGTACAGGGTCTAATTAACTCTCTTCAAATCGATGGAGCTTGTGTGTTTTAGTATTGCTTTTAATTCCCGCTATCGGTGCAAGGTGCCGTTGCAAAAAGGAGAATAGAGTGAGAGAGAAATATAGAGGAAGGGAGAGGGAGTAAGAGGAGGGAAGGAGAGGGGTGGGGAGCAGAGGTTATGTCTATAGGCTCTGGGGTCTCTCTGGCCGGGTCACTGTTTCTGTTTCTATTGCACATGTCGTGCTATTCGTTGTCGTTCTGCAAACAATGCAAATTGCATGAATGAATGCCATTTTGCATTTGGTCTCAATGCCTCTGTTCAGTTGTTGATTCTCTTGTTGTTGTTGTTGTTGTCTTTGTACAGTGCCTGCATTCGTATTCGCATTCGCATTCAATTTCTCTTTTGATTAAATCAAATGCATAAAATGTTTTCAATTCAAACCGAAGAACAGCGAAAGAGAAAAGGAGAATTTGAAATCTGAATAAAAAATCGGCCTCAGCCACCACGTTTAACCTTTTTGATTTCTCTAATTCGTGCACAGTTCGCTGTATACCCTGTACTTTGTGTTAATTCATGCAACCAGAAATATAACAGATACATATATGTACTTTTTGAAAAAACAATAATGATATCAAAATATCTAGAAGAATACCAATTCAAGAAAACCAATTTATGTATAAGAAAATTTTTTTAATTTATTTCAGCTGCAGATCGATTTTTAAAGTTAAACCAAATAAATAATTAATTATAATATTGCATACCAAAGAATTACAGGGTAATGATAAGTCTACTCTTCATTGATCACAAGCTTTTCTACCCGCTGTTATTGTTTTTACCACACATGAGTGCAACATGAGTGTATGTGTATGTGTGCGATTGTGATTGTGTGAGTCTATCTAGTTTTTTAATTAATTGCACTAACATTTACCCCTCGACATTGCCCTTGTGAGCCATTTTGCCTTGGCTTTGTTTTAATTAAGTTTTGTTCTTTTTTCTTCACTTTTTTGACTGTTGTTTTTTTAGTTTTTTTTTTGTATTTCATTATTTAACAATTGTGGCTCAAGTTCAAGGCCCCTATTACGTATCCCCTCCCCTCTTCTCCTTATGAGTCTCTGGCTTTGGCCGAATCGTTAAAGCTCTGGTTTATTTTTAAAATAATTAATTCCTTGGTGATGACAATTATGATAATAACATAGATAAAATAGAATAAGTCAAGTTGGAATTCCACTTTACGACTGTCGATGTCACAGGGTTTAACTTTTGCTACAAGGTTTATCATATTTATTTTACCTAACATAATAAAACTTAACGTCATTCAAACGAAATCTATCCAATACAAATCTGCAAATCAATATATAACTTATAAGTAAACTCTCTACTTGTAACACTAGGAAACAAATAAATAAATAAATGAAATAAACTAAATAAATAAATTGTATTTTGCTATTTGTTAATAAAGTGGGAGAAGGTTATCATATTATATTCTGTGAAATACATTTTTGTATGTTAATCAATACTATTCTGGTTCGTATTTATGTAAGCAACCTTTATTAAGTTTTGGAAATTTTTGTTTCTTTCCGATTTCCGTGGCACCACTATTAATTTATATATGATATATTGAGAAATAGATATGCGATAACTCCCACAAATGAATTATTTCTTAACATATCTGAATAGTATTTACTGATCAAGAACAACAATTTTTAAAATATTTCTAAGATTTTCGAAAACGATAAAGTATATACAATAAATTGAAATTAATGAAAACTAAAAATATGAGTGGCAAATAATGGATTCATATTACGGAAATACTATATGTAGTTTAAGGATAAACTTTAATTTTATATTTAGAAACAGCTTAATTAATGTTTTTGTTAAATTAGGCTTCGCATTTGCTAGATAGTAAAAGTTTTCACAAATTTTGCCGATGACAAGAAACTGTTGATAAGGGATTGTAGAAAAAAAGTAATGTTTGGGAGTAAAGTTGGGGGCACAAGTTCTGATTACATATTATGATTTCATTTTGCAACTAAAACAGACAACAACAACAGAAACAGAAACACACACAGACACACAGGCAGAAGAAACAACAGAAACAACATGATAATGTTTACGGGTGGAAAGAGGGCACATAAACACACTGACTACACAAGGGGGCAAGGGGGAAAGAGGGAAAGGGGCAATTCTGACAGCAGGAGATCCTTGTCGTTCCTGGCGGGGCTGCCAACTACCGTAAACTTGACTGCCTGCTCTGTCTGCATCTGCCTCTGCATTTGTATGTGTTCGTGTGTGTTTGTGTGTGTGTGTGTTTGTGTTGATGTTGATGTTATGCCCTTTAAAAGAAATCACATTCATCTCTTTCAAGCGATTCGTAACGCGGACGAAACAGAATTCCAAAGCAATTGGGCTGATATTGAGGATTGATATCAAATTAAAAATATAATGCAAAAAATAAGGAAAATATCTATATCAAATTAAAAATATAATTTTTAAAAATAAAATGCAAAAAATATTGAAAATATCGGTAGCATACTTTTTGGAGCTACTTGTATATAAATTTTCCAGGGAATCAAACCCAATCAAATAGAGGTTCCGGTTTTAGTTTCGGTAAAAGGGTCTTTTTCAATTTTGTCCCTTCGGTTCCGGAATCAGTACTTCTTAAAAACGAAATTGTTGTGGGTACCGTTTTTGGTTTGGGGGTTTTAAAATTAAACGGTTAGTTTCGGTTAAAGATTTTATTAGTTAAAATTAAAAATTTATTGTTTTAAGAAATCTAACTTAGGATTTCTTATTATTTTTTCAAAACACTTGATTTATATAAACATTTTTTTTGTTTTTAATCGAACAGTTTTTTTCAGATAGGAACTTACGATTTTAGTATAAATTGTTACAATTGCTATAACAATGCTTTTTTGCTGATGCTATCGACATTGTTATCGATATCAATAGCACATTTTCTTTATAATCTTTGTGATGTGTTTATCAAGAGTATTTATGTGATTTACTTTGTGTTTTTGCATATTTTGTTGTGCTTATTCCTGTTGTCTTGACGAGCAGCTTTCTTCCTCTTTCGCACTCTCCTTCATTTGCTGTCTCTCTCTCTCTTTCTCACTCACTTTGTCACACTCTCACTGTCTCTGTTACTCTTGGTGCTTGTCGCAAGGCGCCAACATAATCAGTATAACAAATGAGATCCTTGTCGACAGTTGTTTGCTGCTTTTGTGTCAGTGGCATCATCATCATCATTACAATGAGAGCGGGCGGCTAAGCGAATAAGAGTGAGAGAGAGAGAGAGAGAGTGAGTGAGAGAGAGAGAGAGGGGTTGAGGGTTGGGGGTTGGCGTTCTGTCAACGCTCTGCGCTGTCGGCTCTTTTTGCCTGACGCTCTACATTGTTATTGTTATTATTTTTGCTGCCTTTATGCAATGTTTTGATTAATTTTTGCCGCAACCCCCCAACCATCAACCCCCTACCCCTTACCCCTGCCTATACCCCCTTGCAGCTTGCTTCTCATGCGTTTGCCTGACTGCATTTGCTGTTGCGAAAACCGCGTCGGGATGTGAGGGGTAGAAAGGGGAATGAAGATGGATGAAGAGTGGGTGTGGGTGACTTCTAAGGGATGGGGGTAATGGGGGCGTAGCTCTGTTTTGTTTAGTAGTTTTATGGCTCGCTTTCGGTAAACAATGAAAGCTAACGGTGTGCATTGTCTCGAGCCATGGTAATAACGGGTCTGCGAGCGGGAGAGGCGAAAGCGGCAGGGGTTGAGGTAACGGGAGGTTGAGGTAACGGGATTTTGAAAATACGAAGATGTTGCCACATTGAGATTAAATAAATCAACATGGCGGCCACAGAGAAATGATAAAATGAAACAGAGCAAAAGAGAGAAAGAGAAAGAGAGAGAAAGAGAGGGACAAGGAGAAGAACGGAGGAACAGAGGGAAGCGGTTTCCATTTTGCAAATCAATTTTGTAAATTATAACGCATTTTATCACATTTATTCATGTGTTTATTTCCACTGACAATTCCCATTGGCATTCACAATGAACTCTGAATCAGGTCGGTTGAAACACACACACACACACACACACATGCACATGCATGGAACTGTATCAATTATATTGATTGCATTTGCATTGCGGCAAAATGCTATCCCTCATTCCCCTCCCCTCCCCTCCCATTCCATCTTTCCTCTATTCCTGTCATGGCTTTTTACGAAGAAGCCTCAAAACATAATGAAAATGCATTTTGTTGCAATTTTGATTGAGTTTCGATATGCATTTTATTGGCCAAACTCCCTCCCCTTCCCTTCCCCTCACTCCCACCTTGGCCATCCCCAAAAATATACCCCCAAAATCAGGCAAACGAATCGATGCGTGTTTTAATGGCTTTTTTGTGTAACAGTTTCAATGGATCTATTGATAAGTATTACGACTAATTTGATTAATTCAACACAAATCAAGTCGCCTTGTCCCTTTGATAAGTTCAATAGTTTGGGGATTTTCATATTAATAAATTATATCTAGCTAATGTTTAATATAATATATAATTAAACAAATTGATTTATAATACATTTAATGCTTATCTAATGCATTTATTTGTAACCCAAATCAGCATACAAGACGAAAAAAGCATGAACTGTGGGAAAGTGAGAAATTATAAAGAAATCATTTCGTAGTTTAAGGAAGCATAAAATTCTTGATCTTGACAGAAGCATTTAAAATATTATTGCAGGAAACTGTAAAAAGTTTATATAAGGTCAATTAAGTCAAGAATTCAATTTAAGATGCTACTCTGGTTTTATTTTTAATTGTTTTAATTAAATTTTATTCATATTTTATCAATTCCCAAACATGATTTTTAGATGAATAGAAATTTGTTTAAATCTCATATCATTCTAGAACAATGTACAATAATATCAGTGATATGATGGCTTAAAATAATAGATAGATTATAAAAACCACTATTGACTACTGGATACTCTAACTCGATAATTTATATACAGATAATTTATTTTTGACAACTCCAAAAACAGATTTGAATCCTCACATTCAACTCGACTTGGATTAAAATGCTTTTGACAAAACCTCAAGAGACTGAGAAGACAATGCAATTTGCTAAAGATGATGATGATGAGTACGACAATGATGATGATGATGAGATGATGATGATGATAATAATGATGTTGATGATGATAATGATGATGATGATAATGATGATGATTATGATGAGTACGACAATGATTATGATGAGTACGGCAATGATTATGATGAGTACGGCAATGATGATGATGATGATAATGATAATGATGATGATTGTCATGTCGATGTCGATGTCGATGTCGTGGGCTTAGTAAAAGAAGGCGTGGCCAAAGACGCTGGTTAATTGGAATTTTTAATTATGATTTGTCAATGCGAATGGAAAACATAAACGAAACAAAACAAGCGTATGCAATGGGGATGAGGAAAGAGAAGCTGAAAATGGCAATGCCAATATTGGAAAAAACTAATGGGCCGCTGCTACAATCGAGCATACTCGACAGTCGGAGACCCCGCATAAAATAGACAGTGATAGAGAAAAAAATCGAATTTTTGAAATAAATAATATTTTGATGCAGAATCAAAGTAGAGGCCAAAAAATGATCAAAACGATATTCCGCATGAAAATCGGTAAAGTTTTGGCAAAGTTATGAGAGTTGGAAGTTTTTGAGTAAGGGTCAAGGGACAAGTCAAGGGAAAAGTACGGATAAAATAGACAGTGATAGGGCAAAATAATTGAATTATTGAAATAAATAATATTTTGATGTAGAATCAAAGTAGAGGCCAAAAAGTGATCAAAACGATATTCCGCATGAAAATTGGTCAAGTTTTGACAAAGTTATGAGAGTTGCAAGTTTTTGAGTAAGGGTCAAGGGACAAGTCAAGGGAAAAGTACGGATAAAATAGACAGTGATAGGGCAAAATAATCGAATTTTTGAAATAAATAATATTTTGATGCAGAATCAAAGTAGAGGCCAAAAAATGATTAAAACGATATTCCGCATGAAAATTGGTCAAGTTTTGACAAAGTTATGAGAGATGGAAGTCTTTGGTGTCTCTAGCTCTTATAGTCTCTGAGATCTAGGTGTTCATACAGAACATATCGACTATACTTTATAGGGTCTGCCACGCCACCTTCTGCCTGTTACGCACATATTCGGTAAAACAGACGTAATAGACTCCTGTCCTTTTTTTACGTACGGGGCCTAAAAAACTAAAATACAGGAATCGTATTACGCATGAAACTAGGACTAACAACAACAACAACAACAGCTGGAAAAATACGTGATTTTTCATGCCAGCATTTTTGTTGCATTTTGTAATCATTTTAATTGCCTCAATAATGTGGGTTGGAGGCAGACTCTAAGTAGGCATCCCCTATGAAAAAGACCCTTCCCCTACCTTCCCCTCCTTCAGCCCCATCATCCCTCTCCTTGCACCCAGAAGCCGCATTTTATGGAAATCATTAAGTTAATTACATTTTTTGCACGCGCCCAAATGCAATGCTAAAAACAACAGCAATAAAGACAGCGAGACACTGAGATGGCAGTGA